>JAKWJD010001760.1:40790267-41390267 GCA_027705065.1 Solanum peruvianum | reverse complement strand
CAAATCAACAGGTTGCTGATTTCTCAATCAGTTGCCGACAGGATATGGTTAAAAAAAATTGGAAGAGTATTTGTTGTTGTGTTTCATTGAATAAGCTTTGATAAGAAAATTCAGCATTTTTTCAAAAGATAGCTAAATATCCATATGCTCAATATAATTGTGTTCTGGGTGTGTTGTGGGAGATGGAAAATGGATTTTCATTGGAAGTTTTTTCTTGAAGAATGTTTTTCAAAAAAAAAAAAAGGTTAAGTGAATATTTTTTATTTATTTTTTCCTATTTGTAATCAAAAAATATTTTTAAAAAATATTTATATATGAGCTATACAAATATTATGAAATATTATGCTATTTGCGGTCAAGATGAAGTATTTCGGAAGGTTGGGAGGATAATGAAATGTCATTGATGAAACTTATTCGTTTCATTTTTAAGAAATTTATATTTTTATTTTTAGGGGAAAAAATTTGAATTTTAATTCGAAATTTGATTCTGCACTAATAACTGATTAAATTTAAATTGCAAACAACAAACCTTATTTTGTAAATGGTGCTCCCAACATAATTTTCTCGAAAACCAGAGCTCAAATTTGATACCTCAGAGTATTTGCGCTATCTATTCACGCAAATGTTTTAATGAAATTATTTTACCGAAGCCAACTACAGATTAAGGTTGTGAACTAAAAAATGACTGATTTTGTCATCGAACACTAATCTAAGAAGTTAGATATAAGCATATTCGAAAATCATGGCAGAATAGCTACATATACATTAACATGAGCTACATTTCATATGATTTTGTAGTATTGTTGTGTCTATATTTCTTCATTAACAGTCACTACACATCAGTCAGTACAACCACAAAAAGACCTCTAAGCCTTTCCACCCAGAAAAAGAAAAACCTAAACACTAGTTTAAGAGAAAGAAAACAATGAGTAGCCCAGATGGATGCCAAGTACAGTGTAGGCATTAAGATATACTAATTATGGATGAATATGAACTCCAAATTATGTCTTAAATCACAAGTACTGTTCTTGGATCCTGGCTCTGTTCTCTTCCCACCACAACCTGGCATGCATTTCTCCAAATCTTTCACGACTGCAAAAAAAAAATAAAAAAAAAAAATCATTCCGCATCAGAAAAGAGCTTGCTTGATCTTTCAATCGCGAGACACAACTATATACAAGATTATGTTTCTGAGCAGTGATCAGCCTTAGGAATGACTCAACAGTTTAACGCAAAGAAATAACAAGAAAACATCCCCATTTAAATATATAGATGGATGTCAAGCTTAGATATACTAGTACTAGTATGAAAGCAAATCCCTCAGTATTTCAACCATTGAACATTTTTTAGTAGACGGATAAAGTGCCCTTATGAATCAGGGAACAAAGATGACACCTCTTGTATTAGATAAAATGACTCAGTTGATGGGATGCAACTAAAAAAAATTCACAACCCTCTATCCTCACTGCCATTCACTAGAGAAGAACTGATGCACATAAGAGTAGAGAGCGGTGCTGAAGAAAATGGACTGTTGGATCAATTCAGTGACCACATTATATTCAGATCTATTTAAAAGGAATCTTTTACTTATTTATTGTGCTCGTGTCCATTTTAATCAGTTTGAGAATATGAAGAAGAGGTATGTTGAAGAAATCAAGGTAAAAGTTTTCAAAGCCAGCAAACGGCAAGTTGGTACTATAAAGACAGACTTAGTTCTTCTGATATTGTCCAGTTATAAAATAGGAGCTGACAAACGCATAAAAGAATTACTAACCTGAACCTAACTCTTCTAAGCTCTCGAGTACCACCAGGCAACGCTCGAATCGTGATATAGACTCCAGGCTCATCTTCTTCGACCCATTCAGTCTCAACGTCACTGGCATTGCTAACAGACAGCTCTCCTGAGCGATCAGCCTCCCTTGAAGAGCTAGACCGTGCAGAAGCATCCATTGACGGTGCCTCACTTTTTGTCGCACTGATGTTGGAGAGCTTAGGGGTCGAAGTGAGACCACCTGCATCATAATAATGATGACCCTGTGATGGATCTCTTTCAACAGAGCCTGATGACAAGTGTTCCACTCCTGTTGAACGATGAAAGTGGCTAGGGAGACGCTCTTTCGTTAGTGGAGGTGTTACTGGACTACTCTCAGCATAATCAAGCTTCAAGTTCTGAAACAAAATGGTACATATAATGAACAAGAAACATACATGAATACATATACTTGCAATACAAAAGAGCAAGAAGGCAAGAGTGCTGCTCCAAACAATTTAATAGGATTGGTTGCAACATTTGCCACTAAACCACAAGGCTCACCTCATCTTCAGACCTCGGAGGGATTGGCAACGGTACTGTTCGTCGATTGAACCTGTGGACATTGTATAATTCCATGACCTTGTCATAATTCTCAGCCCACCAACGTTGAGCTTGCCACTTGTTAAATAGCTCACGGCTGAAAAAAAATATCAGTAACATTTTAGAACTCTCAACCAGTTTACCAATTATGGCCTGTGGGGAAGGTGGAAGATGCATTCAATCACAAAGATCAGTCATCCATGCATACAAAAATATGCTCATGAGAAAGCTGCAACTATTGCAGTTCAGATAGAAAAGGCAAAGCATTACATCACTGCCATCCTCCTTCAGTTAATAACAGTCGTCAGTAGTAGTGATATAAGGGAGTTGACAGCTTAACAAAGACAACCAATGAGGTCTGCAACTTCAATCAAGTTTCATTCTGAATCAAAGAATATCATGCTGAGCTTATCTTCCAATTCAAGATTCTAAAACTCAGGACTTGACTGGCAATTAGTGATTACAGCATTTCAGAGTAGTATTGACTCTAATATTGAAGCAATAGCAGAGTTAGGAAAATAGTGCTGGGACAGGAGGAGCAAGATCACAATGCTTTTAATACATCACAATCAATTTTGTTAAGACACAATTTTCAGTTGCAGCTCATGCAATAAACAGAATCTAATTAGTCAACTTTGCATAATTTCAGGCAGAAATAGAAGCATGCTATGAAGGGAAGGTGAAAGCCCACACTGACATACTCAAGAATTGAACTGCAAACTAGAAAGGAAAAAAAAGACGCTTTACTTTTCGCATTATAGTTTAAGGTAGTAAAAAAATTGGTCGCCAAAATGAAATTTAAAACAAAAATGTTTCTGCTAATGTTATAACGTGATAAAGATATAAATCCATATATTTCCAAACAGAAATGAATCAATTACTTATATGTTACTCTGTTTGTTTCAATTTGTTTGGCCTACTTTGACTTGGCACAGAGTTTCAGAAAATAAAGAAGATTTTTGAAACTTGTGGTCTTAAATTAAAGATATGTCAAAACTCAAAAGTAATAAAATGTTCTTATGTGAAGATGATGAAACTAAAGAGTTACTAAAAAAGGAAAGAGTTCTTTTGAAATTGACTAAAAAGGAGAAGTAGGTAAAACAAATTGACACGGAAGAAGTATCTATTTTCCTCAAGAAATTCAAAAGTTCACTTACTAATGGACTAAAATGACCAAAAACAAGAAAACTCATGCTCATAATTAATTAGGCACAGGTCTTAGCTGAAATTCTCCAAGGGCTGTGATAACTTAGCATACTTAAGAGGATTAAGAAAAAAAGGTCACATGTTACCACAAGAACCACTAGTTCAATTTTACTTCACAGTAGCATTAAACAGTAAACACATATGCATATAAAAATGAGTCAGCAGAAAAAATGTCCATGGGTGTTTTCTACCTACGTCAGATAGAAGATTACATTAAAGACCGTCAGTTAGTATTAGATTTGAAAGCAAGTAATTGCTCAGCAGCCATGTAGACATGTTCTACAGACAACCAGAGTCCGTTCTACCCTCCATTATTACCCGGTTATTTGCACAAGTCTTCAATAGTTTGATATGTAAGAGAGGATACACAACTGCCTGTCGGTAAAACAAAAGACCCTCCTAAACTAGATGTAGATGATATTGGCAAGAGTGGAGCTATCCATTTATGTTACGCTTAAATAGGCCAATCATTAACATCATATACTCTCTCTAACACTTCCCAGTTAACATGAAAGCCGAACCTCAAAGCTCGAGGACAAGTGAACATGAATGATTAGGCTTGATTTACCTATAACTGAAGCAAGTTATATCTATAAAAACCGGAAAGAGATGTTAATTTCTAGTGAATATTATATTTGCCACAACTAGTGCTTTTTGGAGTTATTTTCGTAATTAGAGGGGCTGACAAGGGTGAATCGGTAAATTCACATTTTTTTGCACTCAAAATGCCCTCTAAATTTCAAACCGCTACCTGACTATCCAAAACATTATGATAATAACCCTATCAAATACCAAATGATTTTCTTCCATTATTTATCCACTCTATTTCTTCCAATCTTTGTCTTCCATTGTTGTTTCTTTTACATTATCAAAATTCGGCTATTTTCGCTCTCTTTCGTTCATAAATTTAATGGACAATGTTTATGTTGTTTTTAAGAAGAAAAGACAAGTATATACTCAACTTGGCCAGAATGACCATTGGACTTAGTAGAAGCTTGTACCGAAAATATGACAAGTATGATGATGCAGATTGGAACTTCGAATAGATAGAGTGAAATTATCCATGAAAACATTTAGTAATTAGCAATTTTTTGGCTGAAGTTTTTGAAAATTATTCGGATGGAATTTTAAAATGTAAATTGAATGTTCTTTATTTTGTTATGTTTAGTTTAAAATTTAGTTGTATCAGATTGCATCATGTATTGAGCCTGATTTTTTGGGGGTAGACCCATTCTCACTTCTTGACAAAAAAAAGTAGTTGAATTATAATATGGGCCTTAATTTTGCCCTAAATCTATCCTATAAAAAAATTTACTTTGATAAATATTAAAATAAATATGACTACAACACAATTTGATCTAAAAATTTCTTAATGTATGTTTAGCTAATTGATTGATATCTGTGAGATCTAGAGTTTTCATAAAGTTAAAACAACACCAAAATCAAAAACATACACACATACATTGATAGAGTAGCACATCCATGGCTACCACCCTCTTCCTTGTTCGCATTCTTAATCTCTTCAATGTACGTATGGAAACAATGCCTCAACTCCCACAGTTCTTCCACAAAATAATTAAGGTCCCTTACTTCGTCTTTCAACAGTTCGATCTCCCAATCCATATGGTACCATCTTCTTCGCACGTCACATCGAGTTCCAATTGTGGAAGAAGAGATGGTCATGTTTACTATACTAAAGATCTTTTTGCTTGGTAAGATAATGGACGAGTGATATTAGAAGGAAAGAGGGTTGAGTGTATTTAAAGCCTAAGAAGTCCATAGGTTTATTGGAAGATTCAATGTATTGATTAGTCATATTGACATTGATTCTACAAAGAAGACACAAAAAGTCCACATTGAGTATTCTTTTTGTTGATAGGTAGAAGAAAGAAATGCAAAAGATTTTCTTTCTTTATATGTCAAAAAATTACTAATTACACTCATCACCCAAAGTCTATATTGTTTATCTTTCATTTTTCCTTGTTAATTTTTTTCATGTTATAATAGTAAACCTAAAACCAACGTAACAAAATAAAGAACATTCAATTTACATTCCAAAAGATCATCTAAATAATTTATTTGACAAATTAATCTTTCAATAATTTTCCAAAACAACTCCAACCAAAAATATCGTAAACATAAGACATACTTTTCCTCATTAAGTTCTAATTTCTTTACATCCGCTACTGAATTACAACATTATTCATCGAATAATTTTATTTTATTTATTCAAAGATTCCAATCTTTAAAGCTTCAACAACATCTCCATACCAATCATATTTTTAATACAATTTTCACCAACTCCAATGATCATTTCTACATATTCTTACCAAGTTAAGTATATATCAAGCCAAATCATTTGAGATTCAGCTTTCATGTTAATAGGGTCAGAGGGAGTGATATATGATGTTATTAATTGACGTATCGAAACGTAACATAATTGGATAGTTTCAGTCTTGTCAATATGATATACATCTGGTTTAGAAAGATTTCTTGTTCTACTGCCAGGTAACTAGGTGTCCCCTCTTACATAACAAATTATTAAAGACTTGTACAAACAATCGGCTAAACCGGACTGACTATTGGTTGTTCACCAGTTACTTGCTCTCAAATCTAATACTAACAGATAATCTTAATGAAATCTTCCATTTGACGTGGGCAGAAAAATACTCATGCTTGAATATTGTATTATACTTCTTTTGTACTATGGTTAGATTCAATTTGTTAAGGCAGCAAGCCACTATTTTAAGCCTGGATAAAAGACCCACTTTTGGTCCACTCCATAATTTCTGGCATAGTGCAGTACAGTGCAGATATATCCAACTACAAGTCTACTGTACAATTATAAATCATATTCCAGAAAACGACCCATCAAAAGGTCATTCGGCGCCACACAGAAAAAAAAAGCAGGAAAAAATGAAACAGTAATACTAATTACTTGCAAACAAACAACAACTTTCAAAGAACAGATCAAAGCAGAGAAAAAGAATACCTGAATCGAATTCGTTTCAGATCGTTTCCACCTTCAGGTAGAGAAACAAACGTGATTAGAACACCAGGCTCCACCTGAGCAACCCATTCATTGGACTCCTCATCATCTTCTTCCATACCGACAACCGATTCACTCCGGCCACTTACTGATACCGGCGTACTTTCACCACTGGACAGAACTTTCAATCTCTCTTTCATTTCCTTACCCCACACCCTTGGTGTTGAATTTGAACTCCCAGTCCTTTTATACGAGTAATGAAATCTTTCAGACACAGACCCAGTTTCAGAATCAGCATAGTTAGGGTTCTGGTTATTGTTTGAACCCCCTGAACATGGCTTACAGTTCTTATACGCTCCTGAAGCTTTAACTGCCATATCCTTGATCTGAAAAAAATAATACATCAAAACCACAGCTAAATATACATGCTTTTGCACTTAACAACAGCTTTTTCAAGTTCATTGAGAAAAAAAAAACCACCTGAGCAGTAAGGGCTTTAATGGCTTGCTTTTTGCTGGGTGTTGCAGCCGTTTCATCTTCCTCTGGTTCACGCAGAGATCCAGTATTAAGCTGCTTCGAACATGCTATACAAGTCAACATTCTCAAATTTTCAACCTAGCAAAATACCCACTAAGAAGAAATACCCTATTAATGACAAACTAAGCACTCATCGCTTACAGACCATCAAAACAAAAACAGAGTAGAAACAGAGGACTAATGTGACACACTACTTAACCCCAAAACTGGAAAAACTAAACAGAAGGGGGTCAGTCTTTTTGAGCAATAAAGACAGATTTACATCTGAAAACCAAACAACGAAACACAAATACTAGTCTTCAGATCAACCTGAAACAAAAAACAAAAGCTGAATTCGAATACGGCGAAGAAGAAGAAAGATAGAGAGAGAGAAATATGAAATTGGGTTTTGTGAAAAAAGGAGTAGAATACTACTCCGTAACCGAGGCGGAAAATAGATATAAGATGAGATCACGAGAGAGAGGTGGTGGATCTCAGTATAGTAGTTTCATTACTCAAATGAAATGGAGTGAGAGTAGCAGTATTAATACTCGTTTTCCATTGTGCCCAGTTATTACTCATCACTCTCTTTTTGTCTGTGGAACTTGAGCAGTTACAGGTAGAAAGTGAGAGAGAGAGAGAGAAGATGAGAGAAAGGGCTGTTGAGATTTGTGGGGTTTTCGATGCTATAGAGGGGGCCAAGGATCAAAGCGAGGGCTGTGGCAACTTGTGTTTCTCTCTCTCTTTCTTCACCTTACAACTTTATTATTTTTAATAGGACGAGAGAGGTTGGCGAGATCGTTCGGTAGAATATATAAGAATAATTTTTTTGAGTTTTATTTTCACTATGTCTTATATGTGTTATGTGTCACTATGTATATGTATTGTGTGTACCCTCATATATGTAATATTGAGGGAGAATTGATTTCGGAGTCATTTCTAAGGATATAGATACTTTTTAATATTTGTGATTTCATGAAAATAATATATAAATGATATCTTTTTTTAGTTAATTCTTCAGAGTTATTTTCTCTGTCTCTATTTACTTGTTTATATTTTTTCTTTTAAATGTTTTTATTTACTTGTATATTTTGACAAACCAAGAAAGGATAAAAAAAAATTCCTATTATATCCTTATTTAAACTTGTTGAAAATTTGTAAGTTTTAATTCATCCTTTTTTTAAATCATATTTAATAGGGGTAAAATTATAACTTCACTATGTTAATTATTATTATCTTAATATGCATGTCTTTTCTAAAGTGGACAACTAAATAGGGATAGAGGGAGTATTAGTTTTGGAAAAAAAACATAGATAGATTAGATAATTAATTTATGTTTTTAGTTAATAACCAAAATTATCTAATTCATAATCATTTCGATTATTAAAAACTTGAGCTTACGATAACGCTAAATAAGGATATAATGATAAATTTATCTAGTTTTCTTATGAGAGGTGAAACTAAAATGGTAAAAATTAAATAAGAACGGAAAGAGAGTTACATTTTGAAAAAATAATTTAAAGAATAAGTAAATAATATTAAGAATATATCATGAAATTATTTTTTCCTCACATATTAAAAATAACAAATAAAACAAAAATCTATTTTTAAAATAATGTATAAATAAATAATTAAAAAAAGTACTTCCTCCGTTTCAAAAGAATGACCTAGTTTGATTTGGAATAGAGTTTAATTTGTTTTTTAATTCAAAATCAATAAAAAAAGACTTATGAATTTTATTTTTTTAAATTAAAAATGTAAAATTATTTTAATTTTATAATGTTAAATATGTCATGTAAAAAATTAAATTAAAATTAAAAATTTAGAAAAATATTTTTTTAAAAAATAAATTAAAAAGAAAAATAAGTTAAATTAGTTCAAATGAAGCTAAATTGAATATGGTATATTATTTAGTTACAATGAGATGTTTCTTATTGTTTAATTCAGTGTATTATGATTGTTTGTTCCTTAATCGCACTTATTCATGTATACTACTAATAAGTCTTGTATCGCTACTACCATTATTTGTTAGTGTTTATTATATACAGGATATAAATTTACTTCCTCTATTTTTAATTATTTGTATATTTTTGAATTGATATATCTATTAAATAATAGTAATTTTATTATTTTATTTCTATTAATTATGAAGTAGATGAATTAAGAATTTAAATTTTTCAAAAAATTCAATATTTTTCAAAGTAATTAATTGAGAGTGTAACAGGCAAATATAATGTTTTTTTCTTGATTTGTCAAAAAGAAAAAAAATAGGAACAATTAAAAAGAAAAAGTGGACAAGTACTTACTAACAGAGAATATTAAATAAACGATTGACGAGTCGTAGGGTGTATAAGAATAATATCGAATAACGTGTATTAGTAATGCTTACATTATTGATACTAGTATTAGTTACGTTTTCACTTGTTATGCGTGAATTATCTCTTATACATTGTTTAGTTTTGTGTATTACAAATAAGATATATTTCATAATTTCAAAAAAAAAATACTAATATTTATAAAAAAAAAAAAAACACTCTCCACAAATACAATAGAAAAAAAGGGAATGTGAAAAGTATTTTGAGAAACAATTATGTTTTTTTAATCATCCACGGATCTATTATATCAATAATTTTCTAAACATATAAAATTCTGACTTCGTCTTGAAGGGCGGGAGAATAGACGTATGTGGCGATTTGGCGAGGAAAGACTCAGAATAGTCCCTTAACTATGAGTTAAGGTTCAAAGTGATCATTGAGTTTTCACATGAAGCATTAATAGTTCCTTATGTTTGCACTATTGGTGCACTTTTGATCCTCCCATAAAATTTTACCTATTTTTTAGCATTAATTTTGTCCAAAATTTTTATATAATGAATGTTTAATAGTCTTTTTATATATATAATAGAAATAATAACTCTATCTCAGAGAAGATGATAAGAAAAACACCTTGTTCTATTCACTAGAAATATTACTGCAGTTAAACTAAAAACATCTTTAACATATGACTTTGCAGGAAAAGAAAAAATTGTACTATCATGATAAACCTCTCGAATTTACCTGCAATACGATTTTTACTAAACAATACAAAGTGTTTTTCTTCTCACGTTCGTTCACGTGGAGTTGTTATTTCTATTAAATATATAAAACGACGATTAAACATCTCATACATAGGTTGTGGATAAAACCAATACTAAAAAATAGGTAAAATTTTTGAAGAAAAATCGAAAGTGCATCAATATTACAAACATGAGGGACTATTCATACTTCGTGTAAAAAATCAAAAATCAGTTCGAGCCTTAACCCAAAAAAAGGAACTATTTTGATCGTTTCCTCGGATTTGGCAAACCTAATGAAAATAGGCGTTTGTTACATGCGCCACTCTATGTTTGTCGCTCTCACTCCCCAAAAGGCAAAAAAGGGGTATTTGGCTATTTGCCATCTCTATTTAAACAGTAACCTTTGCTTGCGGATTTGTGTTTTTGTTAACTCAATTATAAATATATACAAAAAAATCCCTATTGCTTCATACCTTTTTCGTTTTTCTATGGTAGTGAACTAAATTTGTGAAAAAATTGTGGTCCCTTCTCAATCTTTAAATAAAAAAATATATATTTTCTTCGTTTTAATTTATGTGATATTCTTTTTGGATTTTGAGATTTTAATAAATTTATTTTGATTGCAATTTTTTATATGCTTTATTTATTGTGATTTATAATACCTTTTAGATAGTTGACAAATATATGAATTATATTTTTAAAAAAATTAAACAACCTACACAAAAATTTTTATCAAATTTAAACTGTTCAATTTTAAAATAATAAAAAATTAACGCATAAATTAAGACAAAATGAATATTAGATGATAGTATCCCAATTCCACCTTTGAAATGACTGTCACCACTACGGATCCGTTTGGCCATAGATTTTTCAAATAATATTTGGGGAAAATTTGAGGAATATTTATTTGTTTATATAATGTATCATTGTTTGGCAAATATTTTAAATTTTCAAATATTAGTTTTTTCTAATATTTGGATCGAATCTCATTAGTTGGTATCTTAAAAATT
Organism: Solanum peruvianum; assembly: GCA_027705065.1. Classification (NCBI taxonomy): domain Eukaryota; kingdom Viridiplantae; phylum Streptophyta; class Magnoliopsida; order Solanales; family Solanaceae; genus Solanum; species Solanum peruvianum. The sequence goes on along the minus strand of JAKWJD010001760.1, from coordinate 41,379,138 downwards.
GAAATTTTACTTATCTTGTATAAAACATCTTATATATAATTGTTTGCATTGTATTTTATAATTTTTTTTATGTGAATACAAAAGTAATGATAAAACATTCGGTGAATATGAAATTTAAATGATTCTCACCTGATCGTGAAAAATAGGATTTTATGATAAAATTTAGATTAAGATATCATTTCTAATCAAAGTTAAATTACTTTGGTATTTGCCACCATAACTAAACTGACCCATTAAGCAAGACAATACCTTTACTTTTGTATCAAAATTAAAATTTGAATTTGAATGAAATAAATAAAAGTGAGTCTTGGCTTTAATTTTAAGGTACATGAAGCTTTTTATCCATCTGCTTAAAAAAAGAAGCTTCACCACATGGCTTATTTTTATGTGATGATTAACACAAAAGTTGGTAGTGATGGAATCTCTATTTAAATGTCCATCACTTTACATACAAAATAATCATAATAATTACTTAATTAATACTACTACTTATAGAATTTTAGTATCTTATTTCATTTTTTTTTATAGGTTATGTGGTAGGACATATTAAAATACTATATTTCGATTAATTATTTATCCAATCACACTACTAAAAATAATGTAAAAATTAAGGAATAAAAATCTGACGAATGAATGAATCAATATATTCAAGGAAAAATCAATCCATCTTAAAATAAAAAAAATCGTGGGATGTTTATTATTTTTTAAATGTGATCTCTTGGTTTTTTTATATTTTTAATTATTGTGATTAATAATACTTTTTAGATAGTTTATAAATATATGAATTTTATTTTAAAAAATTAAATAATCTATGCAAATTTTTTTTATCAAATTTAAACTATTCGATTTTTAAATAACGAAAAATTAACGCATAAATTAAGACAAAATGAATATTAGATGATAGTATCCCAATTCCACCTTTGAAATGACTTGTCACCACTACGGACCCGTTTGGCCATAGATTTTTCGAATAATATTTGGGGAGAAAATTTGATAAAGAGTTATTTATTTTTATAATGTATCATTGTTTGGTAAATATCTCAAATTTTTAAAGATTAGTTTTTTCTAATATTTGAATCGAATCTCATTAGTTGGGATCTTAGAAATTGAAAGTTTACTTTATCTTGTACAAAACATTTATATATAATTGTTTGCATTGTATTTTATAATTTTTTTTATGTGAATACAAAAGTAATGATAAAACATTCAGTGAATATGAAATTTAAATGATTCTCACCTGATCGTGAAAAATAGGATTTTATGATAAAATTTAGATTAAGATATCATTTCTAATCAAAGTTAAATTACTTTGCTATTTGCCACCATAACTAAACCGACCCATTAAGCATGACAATACCTTTACTTTTGTATCAAAATTAAAATTTGAATTTGAATGAAATAAATAAAAGTGAGTCTTGGCTTTAATTTTAAGGTACATGAAGCTTTTTATCCATCTGCTAAAAAAAGAAGCTTCACCACATGGCTTATTTTTATGTGATGATTAACACAAAAGTTGGTAGTGATGGAATCTCTATTTAAATGTCCATCACTTTACATACAAAATAATCATAATAATTACTTAATTAATACTACTACTTATAGAATTTTAGTATCTTATTTCATTTTTTTTTTATAGGTTATGTGGTAGGACATATTAAAATACTATATTTCGATTAATTATTTATCCAATCACACTACTAAAAATAATGTAAAAATTAAGGAATAAAAATCTGACGAATGAATGAATCAATATATTCAAGGAAAAATCAATCCATCTTAAAATAAAAAAAATCGTGGGATGTTTATTATTTTTTAAATGTGATCTCTTGGTTTTTTTATATTTTTTTTTATTAAGGAACTATGTGGATTAATAATGAGCAAAATTGTAGTCGAAGAATATAATTATTAAAACAATGAAAAAAATATTTTTTCATAGAGCGTATTGTGGTTTGAATATTACAATCGTTCAAAGTTATAAAAAATATATGAATTTGCTTCGAAATACCTTATATTTTATGTAAAATCAATGAGCATAATTTGTTATCCTCTAATTTTAACCAACTCTGTTTATTGGTTTTTCGAATCAGAGACGTTAAAATCTAACGTCGTTGATTGCATTGGTTTGGGCCACTACACTGATCATGCCCATCGACTTTAACTTTTATTTTTCAAACCATTTTAATAGTTAATATTATTACAATTTAAATTGAATTTCTCAATTTTAAACTCCGAAAAATAAAATAATTTTTGACACAAAACAATGTATCATATACAAATTAAAATTTTCTGATTTATACTAAGTTGAACATAAAATGAAAAAGTGGTACTCCAATAAATAAGATATATATATATATATATAATATATATATATATATATATATATATATATATATATATATATATATATATATAGTATATGAAATACTTTAAAAGAGTATATTACTAATTAATTTGGACAGCATAACGGACCCTTACCACATGAGAATTAAGAGGGGGGTAGGGGTACCTACTAGCCTACAAAGTAAATAATTTTTTTGGTAAAAATAAATAAAAGTAGTCCATGATCAAGCCACGTGAATGTGGCTATTTTATTTGAACAAAGATGTTTAATTATTATTTTTAATATATAGTTTCTCTATTATGATTATAATAACCTATATAAAGGACCCACCGCAATATATACATGATATATTACATCTCATTCTAATTTTGCTTCTTAGTCTTGCAAAAATAGGATTTTCTGCTCTACGAAAATAATATCTATTTTTTATGTTATTATTTTTATTTTTTCAACTATAGTTTAATGTTTTTACTCAATGTGGGTTTGTTATTTGAAAATGTTTATATATATATATATATATAATTTAAGTGTTACATATTTTTTTTAAAAAAAATAATTAGTATTGATATAGTGATTTAATTAAGGAGTGTCTGATTTTTGATTCTTCAATTCAACAAGTATAAAGTTGTCATTCAACCCTACCTATTTAAAAGAAAAAGAACAGGTTTCGAGTTATCCACCTTCTTTCCGTTATTTTATGCTCATACGTCTCCTTTCTCCTACTCTTTTAAAGCTATCACTAAAAACTTTTTAGTCGGGAAGCATTAACCAGTCTATTGGAAAATTCCTATATAAGTTGTCTAATTCTATATATATAAAAAAAAACTTTTATGATGAGAACACATTATTAAGTCGAGTTCAGTATTATCTCTTTTAAGACATTCCTTCTAACCTTTTTATCTTTAAGATGAAAGGAAAGAAGTTGAAAGCCTTAATAGGTTCGAACTATAATTATGATGTGACGGATGAAATTCTTTTGTTTCTAATCAAAGTTACGAATTCAAAAAAAGTATTTATATTTTTTCTTTAATAAATCTTATACTAGATAAATTTAAATTAATCTGATCCTAAAATAAGTACAAAAAGAGACAGTGAAATATATATAAAAAAAAGTACAAAATCTGCACCAAAGTTTTATTCTATGTTATACTGCATACTTAGCTTGCAGCAGCAACTAGTTAGCCTAGGTAAATAAATAATGCAAAAGGTCGTCTTAACTTATAATTCCCATAAGAAAAATACACAAATAAAATGAGTTCTTTAACTAGGCATTTGGTGGTAAATAATTAAATACAATAATAATACCACCAAATGTATAACTGGTGATTAATATAATTTTATGAGTGAAATTTAAATTCTCAATTTTTATACACAAACATATCACATGTTAAATATTGACTTAAATTGCGATTTAATTTCTAGCCAGAAATTATATTGGTGTACTTAATTCTTGTGACCAAACCAAACAACTAAATTGGTTGTGATGAGTAAAGTTTTGAATAATATGGTAGTGGTTCAATAAATGTCATCATAATATATATTCATTAATTACTATTTTCTATCCGTTGTAACTTTTCATTTGATCAGCAATGTATTTGATATGGTTTTCATAAAGTGGGACATGAAATAAATTATAATAATATGCTTTAAATAGTGTGGCAAATCAAATTAAATGGTCCATGACTTTCTTGATCATCCTAGGTCTGCTACTTTTTATATTGTGCCATATACACGTCGTTTCAATTTTATTTGTCACTTTTAAATTTTGTACGTCTCTAAAAAAATAATGAAATGACTTTTTTAATCATAATACTCTTTTTATCATAATATGTAAGAAGAGTAAAGAAAAAATAAAAAATTATTTTAAAAATAATTACAAAAAAAAAAATAATCGAAAAAAATAAAAATAAATGGAGAAAATAGATATGAATACACTGGGCTCATGAGCTCCGGGTTTTGGGGGATGATCAGAACTTTGAAAAACAACAAAAGAATAGGAAAGTCTTCAGCATATTGAGGGACCACCTCATCCACCACTCAATATACATTAATTAGGGCAAAATTTGAAATATTTGTATAGTTTAAAGGTTCGGAGGTTTCGATTTCGAGTTTTAAATATAAAGAAAATTTTATTGGAAAGATTATTTCATATGGATCATGCAGTGCGTGATTTTAATTTAACTGGATTTCTAAGATAAGCTTCAAGAAATCAGATAGAAAAACAAAAAAGATTAATAATAATAAAAAAAAGATATATCGAGATTAATTTTATCATAACAGAGTAATATTTGATTTTAACTATTAACGATGACAAATTTGGACAATTTCGCAAAGTTAGTGAGTAAATTGGACCTTATATGAATGGTTGAATTCTTCCTTGACATAAAGAGAGGAGTAAAGTTGTTAAGAGAGATTCATACATCATTTTTAGATCATTATGTTCGAATTTGTTATTTTATTTTTTAATCTACTTATAGAAATTTTAATATTATCGTTGGACAATTCGTAACTCTTCATAATAAAGTCTGGTATTATAACTTGAAAAATGTAACAACTTATTGTAGCTACGTTGTAATAATAAAATTAAAAAAGAAATTAATACAAGTATTATTAGTTATTTCATCTCATGCTATGCGCAATGTAACGCATAAATTTCTCATAATTTATATATATGTTGTAGTTATGTAAATTTCTAAATTACAATATACATGAATATTTTACTTTATTAAACAAATATGAAAAGTTATATTAATTTAATATTTGTATGGTGCCTTAATATATGATTGCATTGCATGGGTATGGAAGAGGAAAATGGAATTTTCGTTGTGTGACATGAGTATACTTTTGTCTCCTAAAGTAGAGTTATGCCAAGAGTTGGCCCCTATCACTACTTAAATCTAAAATGCTTTACTTTTGCCCACAACATGTTGAAAACATTTTAATTTTTTTTCTCGCTCGATATTTAATATTTATTCTAGAGTCTGGTTTATTTGAATTTGCATTAGAAATTTTATATGTAAGGTAAAACGCTTTATAACAAATGCGACTTTGTGTCAAAAAAAAATTAAATTCAAAATCTCTAATTAAGAATGAATAAATACTTATCAATCATCGTGCATTTATAACTAATAGTTCTCAACTAACAAAATCTTTTATAAATGTGTTTTTTGTGCTTATATTTTGTTAGTAATGAATTTCTTAATGATTTGATTCGACTATATATAATTTTATGTGTGTGTTGTGAATTCAATTATATGCCTTCTATAAAAACAGTGTTTGTCATCTAATAGTTTGGAAAACTTTAACTTGTCAATTCATTGGGTTTTAGTTGTAGTGTTGGAGTTTTGAATAGAATTGATAGATAGGACTCTTTAAAATTGAATTGAAAAAAAGTTATTTGAGTTATCGTAATGGACTATTGATTTAGCGGTTTTGGTAATTGTTTTATTTATTATTAATTATTGGGTTATCGATTTTTTGACGATATAAGTTTTTTCTTGACGGGTTAACCGATAACTTTATAGTAAATTAATAAATTATATTTATACTATTCGGTATATAAGGTCCTTACTTAGGGTTTAATTTCATACTTTTATTTCAGATTGTCTTAAACTATCGATTATTCTACAATGTACCAATGTTTGTTTTTGAGCAAGATGAAATCTCTCAACTAATTATGTGTATAGTTCATTTCGTTTTCACTTTGTTTATTAGTAATATTCAACGATTTATTCAATTTTGATTAAATTGATGATCGAATCAATAACTATCGATAACTGAAACATAAATATCCTAATTATTCGACAAAAACTTGGCATTTCTCCTAAACTGTACAACCGAGATCTCCTTTAGCCCAACTACTAAGGCCCATCATGGCATGGTGGGCCGAAGCAATGGATCAAAACATTTGGCCCTAAAACATTTTCAATGAAACTCTGGTCATTCGTATGAATACGTCAATTTTAGAGTGATTTTTAATTGTATAATTTACATAAATCCCATAGTGTAAAGGGAATAGGGTCTGATATACCCCTTAACTTTGTCATTTAGAACTGATATACCACTTGTTATGGAAGTGACTCATATATACCCCTACTTGTAAACAAATGGCTCACATATACCCTTTTCCTCTAACGGAAATGAAAAAAAAAATTAATCTAAATTTTATTTTTTTTTCTAAAAAATATAATCTCATATGAGTAAATTTAATCCTCGTCAAACATATTTTTTTGACTTTTTTTTGTTTCAATGACTAATTTATAATTATTATTTTGATAATCAAATTTATTTATGTTTCACTAATATTCTTGTAAAACTTATTGTAGATGACCAAATTTTTTCTTCGAGTACGAAATTAAATTACAATACACAAAAAAAAAATAGTTTAATTTTTTTTCTTTAAACTAAGGAATGAAAGAAAAAAATAAGAATAAGAATAAGAAACTCAAATAATTATAATAAAAGAAGTTAAAAAAAGTAATTTATGTATGAAAAAATGAAAATATACCTTGAACTTTGATAGAAGAATCATATATACCCCTAAATAATTTTTCTAAAAAAAATTAGAAGTAATAAATATAAATTTAAAACTATTCTTTTAACTTCCGTTAAATGAAGGGTATATGTGAGCCGTTTGTATAACGGTAAGGACATATATGAGCGACTTTTATAACGAGGGGTATATTAGCTCCAAATGACAAAGTTAAGTGGTATATCAGACCCTTTTCCTAGTGTAAAATCTAAATTATTTCCCTTCGCACTTTTAAGTAACAAAAAGCTTAGCCCAAAATATTCCTAACTCGAAAAAAGGCATAAGTGCAGCGTAAATACACAAGTTATGCCTTATAAGACATGAATTAGGTCCTACAAAACTTTAGGCATAAAATTAGTTCTAGGCTTATGTCATAAGAAGTTAATAACCAACAAATTATATCTCACTAAGACATAACTTGGTTCATATGAAACTTATATCAATAAAGGCATAAGTCAATTCGTAACAATTAGATACTACAAAATTCATGTCGTACAGGATAAAAGTTGTCTAAACTTACACATTACGAAATAAATAAATTAGGTCATAGTCAAGGGACTCATTAACCTACAAATACAAAAACTTGATGAAACACCATAAATGTTTTGGTTAGGTTCAATTCAAAATTAACAAAAATTTAATCAAGCACAAGTGTTATTTTTCCCTCCACTAATCTAAAATCTTGATCCACTATAATAGGAAGAGCTATTACACATAACATACTTGTATCAATCCCAAACAAAAAAATAATACTATTAAAAATTTGTTTAATTTATGGAGTTAATTAGAAGAAGAAATGCACCTCATCAAAATGAAATTCCTCCCCTGGAACTACTTGACGAGGAAGATGATAAGAAAAGTAAGAGGAAGATTGTAACGAAGCAGAAATGGTCATGTATCGATAGTTGTTGTTGGTTTGTAGGATACATTTGTACTGTATGGTGGATTTTATTATTTTTGTACAATGCTATGCCAGCTTCGTTTCCACAGTACGTAACAGAGAAGATTAATGGGCCAGTAGCTGATCCTCCTGGCGTAAAGCTACGAAATGAAGGGCTAAAGGTTAAACATCCAGTAGTTTTTGTACCTGGGATTGTTACTTGTGGCCTTGAGCTATGGGAGGGACATCAGTGTGCTGAAGGATTGTTTCGAAAGCGGTTATGGGGTGGTACTTTTGGCGAAGTGTATAAAAGGTCAGAGACGAATCCAGAATTTGAAATTGTTAGGTTCAATCTATAAAGTTGTTATAATCAAATTTCATTAAAGATTATGAGTTCAAACTTCATATTAATGAATAAACTTATGCTCTGCGTTAAAAAGTATTGGGTTCAGATGAACCTGGTATGTTTTTATAGATCGATGCAGGGGAATAAACTTCATTGGTATCAATAGTATGAGATGAGATCTAGGATATGGGTACTATGTCAAAATAAATAAACTTATGTTTGATAAAATTTTTAAATATATATAGATGATATGAGTTATGGTGCTAGTGAATAGCTACAATTGCAAAAAGGAAAGAAAGTTTATTTTTAATGATTATCTGTTTGTGTGATGGTAACCAGACCGTTTTGTTGGGCGGAACACATGTCATTGGACAATGAATCTGGGTTGGATCCTCCGGGAATTCGGGTTAGGCCAGTTGCTGGACTTGTTGCAGCAGATTACTTTGCACCAGGATATTTTGTGTGGGCAGTTTTGATTGCTAATTTGGCGCGAATAGGATATGAGGAGAAAACGATGTATATGGCTGCATATGACTGGAGACTATCCATTCAGAATACTGAGGTATAAATTTAACTTTCTGTATGCTTGAGCATTGTTGTTTCCTTAATCGACTCGTTGTAATGTCAATGGTGAAATCATTTTTATCAGGTGCGCGACCAGACACTAAGCCAGATAAAAAGCAATATAGAACTGATGGTTGCAACTAATGGAGGCAATAAGGCAGTAATTGTTCCACATTCTATGGGAGCTATTTACTTTTTGTATTTCATGAAGTGGGTCGAGGCACCAGCTCCGATGGGTGGTGGTGGTGGTCCTGATTGGTGTGCCAAACATATTAAAGCAGTGATGAATATTGGTGCGCCGTTTCTAGGTGTTCCTAAAGCATTAGCTGCACTTTTCTCAGCTGAAGCTCGAGATGTCGCTATTGCAAGGTAAAATTGGTTCATGTGGATGTTTTCTCCTTGACAACCAAATAAAGAAATAGTACATCTGCTATAGAGCTAAATCATTTCTTGGCTTCTACACTTGACTGAGAAGCAATACCTAATGCTCCTCTAGTTCCGAGTGTTGGGTTTTTAAAGGTTTGCTAATCTAAATACAGGAGATAACACCGAGCTTGGTAAATAAGGCCGTGAGAAATTCTTTCCATATCTGTTTCTTGAGCTAGATTTGAGTATGTGTTGGTGCTTTGACGTGTGAGTAGTAATTGCCGTTACACATGTGGTTTACATCCTTATTTCCTTTTCCCTCAACTTTGCACTACGAATCATTGATCTTCTAAGAGATGCTATTTCATAGCCTTTTTATGTTTCAACACTAGATGTTATGTACAAAATACAATCCTTGAATGCTTCCGCGTGTAGTCTGTTCCTTCTTCATTGGTAGTCTTCTTGATCATCACTAATTTACTTAAATTTCAGGAGTAAAGCATCAGTTGTTATGGACAAGGATTTATTTCGTATTCAAACACTACCACATTTAATGAGGATGCTTCGCACTTGGGATTCAACCATGTCTATGTTACCAAAAGGAGGAGAGACGATTTGGGGTGGTCTTGACTGGTCTCCAGAAGAAGGCTATTCTCCTCGCAAAAGAAAACTAAGGGACAAAACTAGTCATACGTCAAGCCATCAGGACAATCAAACTGTAGAATCTAAAGGAAAACATGTTAATTATGGAAGGATGATATCATTTGGAAAGGATGCAGCACAGAAACCTTCATCAGATATTACTAGGATTGACTTCAGAGTAATGTTAACCAGAAACCAAATGCTCCTTATTTATCATTCTATACATATTTCTATGCTTTCTTCTATTCGTTTCAACGTGTTAAATAAGGCTCACAAACATAAATTTTTGTGCTTGAGAAAGATATTTGTGAGGCATAGCTTTGGTAGACCTGTCATCTAACATTTTGTTCCTTATAAAGCAACAAAGAATAACTACAACCATTCAATCGAAACAAATATATGATGAACATTAACTCAGTAGTACAGTAGGAAATTATCTCTTCCCCACTTTCTTCTTGTTGTCTCTTAGTAGCTGTGTTTGTTTACATGCAGGGTGCAGTGAAGGGCACGAACAAAGCAAATAACACATGTGATGTGTGGACGGAGTACTATGACATGGGCGTTGCTGGTATAAAAGCTGTGGAAGAATACAAGGTTTATACAGCTGGAGATATATTGGATCTACTCCACTTTGTTGCCCCAAAGATGATGGCTCGTGGAGGCGCTCATTTTTCATATGGGATAGCTGAAGATTTGGATGATCCAATGTATTCACACTACAAATACTGGTCAAATCCGTTGGAAACAAAGTGAGTACTTTTCATTTGAACTCTGTCTCCGTACTATTTTAGTTGTTGTCTTTGTACAAAGGATATAGTCTATGAGTAGAAAATGACCTCGAGTTCATTTTATCTTTACCTTGTTAACACTACAGGCTACCAAATGCTCCTGAAATGGAGCTTTATTCGATGTATGGAGTTGGCATTCCAACTGAAAGAGCATATGTTTACGGGCAAACACCAATAGCACAATGTCATATTCCATTCCAGATTGAAACTTCAGCTGATGAAGGGAATGAGTGTTGTATGAAGAATGGTGTTTTGACTGTTGATGGCGATGAGACGGTGCCTATTTTAAGTGCAGGCTTCATGTGTGCAAAAGGATGGCGCGGAAAAACTAGATTTAATCCTTCAGGAATCAAAACTTATACAAGGGAGTATGATCATGCTCCTCCCGCGAACCTTCTTGAGGGTCGTGGTACACAGAGTGGAAATCATGTTGATATTATGGGGAATTTCGCTTTGATTGAAGATATTATGAGAGTTGCAGCTGGTGCAACGGGCAAAGACTTGGGAGGTGATCAAGTTCACTCGGACATCTTCAAGTGGTCTGAGAAGATTGATTTACGTCTTTAGGGGAACACCGGGTACACTGCTTTTCTCTTATATGATGAAGTACTTGACTCAACGGTTAGAATATCACTTTCATATCTACATCATGTCAAGATGTGTGCTTCGTGTATAATCACGAAGTTATATGCTGATATGAGTTCATCTGGAAGCCACACAAACCCTTCCTGTCAAATGTATGGACAACAACATACCCTGTATAATCCCACTCATGGGAGATACTAAATTATGAAATCATGTCATGGATCTACTACTGACGTTTGGAGAGCCTAGCAACACTTAACTTTTATCCGACTATGTAGACGATAAATGGATCCCAGATAGAATGCAGGATGTTTTGTGTATCTCGTAGTGTAATATGTCAAAGTTGGAGCTAGTTGCCCAAATCAGGAACAATTAGGAATAGAATTGATATTGTACCAACATGGTTTTCTCAAAGATATTGTATTTCAAATGTGTTGTTATACAGACTTGTGGAATAGCTACTCAATGAATGAACAACTTTTCTTCCTTATTTGTGATAACATGAATTTTTTGGATTCTTTAGTTCAGTTGAACGTACTTATTATAATGGAGTATTCTAAAAAAAAATTGATCTTCCATTATTATACGTGGAAATAGTATTGTAGAAATGCATGATAAGACTATGTATAATAGACTTTTATAATCGAATCCTTTTCCGAACTCCACAAGTAAAAAAAGCTTAATATATCGAGTTCAGAAGAAACGGAAAAATTGAAAAAAGAAATGGCCTATGAAAAAATGATTGGATAGAGAGGAGGTCTGACATATGGGTGTGGGAATACATCACTAAAAGGCATCTGTGAAGCTCATCGGATTCTTTGTCAAATAGGTATATATATACTATCACATAATGTTTGACTTTGCAAGTGTAACGGATTATTGCAGCAGTGGAGTCAGAATTTTTAATAAGGAGTTTAAATTTTGAAAAAATAGACATACGGATACTATAGAAACCTAAAAAATTGTTTTAACCATGTATAAATGATTAATTTTTTGTCAAAAGGGATTTGAAATGAACCACCTGACTATAACATAGCTCCGCCACTGATTACTGTATAATTGCTAAATTAATAACTTAAAAAATAAAACAAATAAACTTTTATAACGAGTTAAATTTAATTTATATTATAAAACCTCATTCATTATAGTGTATATGTCTAATGCACGCAAGCTACAGTTTATATTATAAATAATAATATAGAAATAATCAATTTAGTTATGCGCTTAGAAATGATCAAAATACGTTTTGAATATAAAAAGAAGAAATCGAGGGACATGTCAATTTTTATGTTTGGTTTATTTAATGAAAGATTATAAAAGGAATATTGTTTTATTTAAAATACGTACTTTAAAATGTCAATTTATATGTTCCATGTAAGCGAATTTTTGTCATTTTTAATTGGATCATATAAACCGTTGTTTAAGAATAGTTATATTATTAATCCTAATAATGCATTTATTGTTATAAATCCATTGAATTGTGTGGATTGTCCTTTAGTTATACTCAAAACTTAATTGTATTCATGTATACATGTTTCCAAGGTGATAAGAACCATTTGGATAACTATGTACCTACTAATTGGGCATTTATCATGGTGGCCTTTGGATTGATATCTCAACTCTATAAATAGAGATATCATTCACCTTTTGTAGAATACACTTGAATAAGAAGAAAGTCTTACCTTCCATTTTACTTCTCTTGTCTTCATCTCTTTATATTTATATTGACATGAGCTTGATTTTATAACACGTTATCAGCACGAGTCTCTAGCCAATTGAGAGTGAGTTTTAATTTTTCTTTAACTAATGTTTTGGTTGATCTCGCTATGAGAATCAAGGTATTATTTGCATAAGATCAGGTATGTATTTTATAAAATATTTTATGATTTATAATAAAATAGTATTCAGTCACTAACAATTATCAGGAACCGAAGACATATACTACTATTGGTTGAATATGACATGCTAGATAAAACTTATTAAAAGGAAGAAGGTATAAAATTTTAATAGCACGAGTTTGAATATTATTTTGATTGTTTTGAAAGACTCAAAGAATAAATCATGTTGTACTTCGGTTTATTATACCGTTGGTTAAGGGTAAGACGATGGATTCAAGTTTCATCGCACCAAAAGGTTAAGACATCAGGTTAAAGTCTGGATGCACCATAATGAAAAATATTTGAGGATAAGACGATAGATTTAAGTTCTATCGCACCAAAAGGGTAAGACATCAATTGGAGTTTTGATGCACCATGATTGGGTTCAAGTACCATAGAATTATGGCGTAACACGCCTTATATGGGTAAGACATTGAGTTTGAGTCAATGCACCATAGCGATGATAAAATGATGACTAAGAAAAATAATATATTTTTGATGAAATGTCTTGAAATTCATCATATTGAATTTGCTCCATTCCTTGAAAAGAATGTGGTAGCAACATGTGATAACTCTGAAATCCGCCTATGGACTTGCTCCATTCAATCATATGAATGTGATAGCAGGGAATGATTAGTCTGAAAGATGACAAATAATTAATGATATGAATAAAGGCGTGGAGGAACGGAATTATAATAGTCATCATTGTGGTAATTATAAAAGCAAGAACACTATTGGTTCTTCAATAGTCCTTCCAAATGTGAAGGTAATTTTTATTAAAATGGTAGAAAGGTCATTAGACTTGTGAATGTTGTCGACCCAATAATTTGACAACTTTATAAATCCTTCATCAAGAGACAAAAAGATAAAGTGATGGTACACTTGATCTTTCAAAGTGATGTTGAGGTGTATAATGGAAATATGATGAATTTTAAAATCATGACAATGTACTTATAATGCAAATTTATGAAGTACATATAAATGATTAGTCCATTCCTTGAAGAGAATGTGAATTGTGATGAGTATCGTGAATGCTCGATTATTCTATAAGAGAATGGGTCAAAATGTGATAAAATCATCATGGGTTGAATATATGCCACAACTCACCTCTATGGGAGGTTTGAGAAAAAAAATGATATATGTCAAAACACACCTCTACGAAAGTTTTGAAAAAAATAAATAAATTTTATTTGACATGAATGGTCAATAGTCGTGAACGTTTATACGTCATGAATATTATGGTATGTTTATTGTGAACAATCAAAAGGGCAAAAGAAAGAAATTGTTCTTGCCTATAAGGGTTGTGGTCATTATTGTGTGGCAATACAAATTTGTCATTGGTTCTGTACCTATGGTTTAACAAAAGTAAAGCAAGAAAGACGTCTTGCTCGTAATGATTTTGACCATGACAATAATAATATAATTTTCTCCTCGAAGGAGTTGCTCACCATATGGATGGTGTTATGCAATATGTGATAGTACACAAAATTAATTTCAAGCTCTAACGAGTTGTGCTATTATCAGAGGAATAATATTGGGGTTGTAGTAAGTCTCAAAAGAAACTTTTTAAGTTTCGGATGAATTGAAAATAAATATTGAGACTATAAATTACTACAACCGAATAGGGTTATAAATGTTTATGTAAAAGATTACCTACTTTTCCTCTTGTTTGTTCCATACAAACATATACATGCTGATGAAATCACATGTAAAAGTAAATTATAAGTGTACTAAAATAAAGATCAGTTGGCATGACTGATTGACCATTCCGATTAAATGTGATGCAAACGTGATTGAGAATTCAGGTGATTTATATGATGAAGAAATAAAGATTCTTCAAGAATTCTCTTGTGTTGCTTGTTCTCTTGATAAAGTGATCATTGTACCAGCTAAGGTTAGGACTGTAATCCCCTAAAATTTTTGGAACATATAAAAGGGTGAATATGGGCCCGTTCACCTGTCATGTGAATCATTTGCAATTATATAATTGATGCATCTATGCGATGGTCACATGTATTTTGTTGTCAACTTACAAATTGGTTTTTGTAAGGTTGTTTGCTCGAATTGTTAAAATTAAGAGCAGAGTTTCAAACTATGAAATTATATTGATAATGCTGGTTGATTTGGCAGAAATTGTATGCCTCCAATTATAGCTAAATCATGGTTATGAGAACAGAACTCCCAAATAAGATTTGGTATGAGATAATTTTATTTAACATGTAGCAACACATGCATGCATAAGGTTTCCCCATTAAAATTGGTTCAGGGTCAGGAACCATATAATTTTCATCTAAAAAGTTGAATGTGCGGTTATGATTTTAATTGCTCCACCACGCACAAAGATGAACTTCCAAATAAGGTTGGAATGAATATTAGATTTTCTAACATTAGGGGGAGAGATGATTGACAACTGAAAATTATGTGTGAGGTTAATTATGAATTATCTAGATCCTCGTTAAATAAATATGTGAACTTAAAGTTCAAGGAATAATTCAGTTGCATAATGTTGCAAATCAGTTGCCAGATGAATGCACTGACCCTATGATATAATTCAGCTGCAAATGCTCCAATGTGAAGTCCTCGAAGGACAGAGTCTATGATACGCCGGAAGCGTAATAGACCAATCGATTCCAAATATAAAATTCCTTGAAGAAGGAAGGAGCAAATGATCAATATGGTCATGATAATGAGGCAAGTGCTATAAAATAGCACATTGACATAACACTTCCTAAAATCTTGAAAAAGGTTCAGGTACCTGAAATAATGAAAAATAAAGAGATCTCGATAAGTTATGTCTTGTTGGAATCGATATCAAATAACCGTCGACGGTATCTTTGATATGAGGTAGCGCTCAATGATATAAATTGTGGCGAGTATCTTGAATTCGAATCTGTCATGTAGTGTGGACAGATAAATGGTTGACCAAGTAAAATGCACAATTCAAGTATATTTTGTTTCACTTAGAAAAGTGACATTTTGGACTGGTAGTCCATAAATCAAGGTATAATGTCAGTGGGGTACAAATAAATTATTATGCGATAGTACAACCGTAAGATATCAAATACGATTTGTGCCTTGGGGCATAAAGGTTTATCGCAAAAATCCTGACATTATTGGAAATGTTTTCTCCTTTGGTGGATGCAATGAGGTTTGTTTTGATCTGGCAACATATGAAAACTTGAATGCATGTAATGAATAATTGTAACGTCTAGCTAGACAATGAAGGTTATATGAAAATCCTTGAAAAAAAATCGAGGTGTCTGAAGCATATAAGAGTTTGAAAGAAACTTTTCCAATAAAGCTTCAAGAATCCTTATATGAATTGAAATAGTCAAGGAAGAAAAAGGGTACAAAAGAATGACCCTAATTGTCCTTGTATTTTTATGAAAAGGTATTGGTAAGACAAAATTTTGTCTTGACCTACAGATTGATAATTTGACAAATAAAATATTTGTCTAACAGTGCACATACATTGAAAAATTTTGATGCAATTTTATGTGGATATATCGCATTCATTGAGTACCCCAATGATTATGAGATCATTTGACATAAATGATGATTCAGTTTGATCTCAAAAGAAGGATGAAGAGTTTCTTGGTGATGAAACTCTATCTTGGTGCAATCAGGGCACTAGTGTATCTTACTAACAATATTTGACCAGATATTTGTTTTGCAGTAAATTTACTGGCAAGATTCAGTTTCTCCCCGATAAAAGGACATTGAAATGGTGTTGAGCACATGATTGAATATCCTCGAAGGACCACAGTTATGGGTTTATTCTATCCCGAGGAATCCAAGATAAAATTAATAGATTACGCAGATGCAGAATATTTATCTGATCCGCATAAAGCTCTATCTCAAGCACGCTATATGTTTGCATGTGGAGGCACAATAATATCCTGGCGATCAATGAAGCAAATGTTGCTATGCAGAAATAAAAGTCCTCCATGAAGCAAGTCGAAAGTGCGTCTGGTTGAGATAAATGACACCATATTCAAGAAATGTGTGGTTTTTCTTTGAAAAAGAATATACCAACCACAATGTACGAAGATTGGAGACATCATCACAAGAAATTAAGTGATGTTTTAATCAGGGGGAGTATAATACGCGTTGCACTCTTTTTCCCTTGACCGTGGTTTTTTCCCACTGGGTTTTCCTGGCAAGGTTTTTAATGAGGCAACAAATAGTGCGTATCAAAAGATATGTGTACTCTTTTTCCTTCACTAGAATTTTTTTTTTCCCACAGGGTTTTTCCTAGTAAAGGTTTTAACGAGGCAAATTATCTATGGACATCCAAGGGGGAGTGTTATAAATCCATTGAATTGTGTGGATTGTCCTTTAGTTATACTCAAAACTTAATTGTATTCATGTATACATGTTTCCAAGGTGATAAGAACCATTTGGATAACTATGTACCTACTAATTGGGCATTTATCATGGTGGCCTTTGGATTGATATCTCAACTCTATAAATAGAGATATCATTCACCTTTTGTAGAATACACTTGAATAAGAAGAAAGTCTTACCTTCCATTTTACTTCTCTTGTCTTCATCTCTTTATATTTATATTGACATGAGCTTGATTTTATAACATTTATACTTTATTTAAAATGACATATAAATTTCTGCATATGTCTATCATGCAACAAGAAAAATAAAACCCAAACAAATAACGTAACCAAAGAAAAAAGATTTCTCATTTAGGAATAAGAAAATTATGTCGTAAAATTTATGTACGCTAATAAAATTAAAAATGAAGAAAATTTTTTAATTTGGTAAATAATATTTTTTAACTTTAACTAGTTACTGAATAATATCTAATTATATAAATGTAAATATCCTTGCATATATGCTCAGATCATTTTTGCTATTCGCTGTCTTATTATTATTTTGATTTGTTTTTTGAAAATGAACTTTTATTTAGAAGAGATAGTTATATATATATTCTTCGTAATTTCACTTTGTAATTATTGATACAGACAAAGGTGTTTAAACGGACATCATAATGGAGTGTGTGTGAGAGAGAGACCCATTTTGAGGAATTCGGGGCAGTTTCAGTTTCTCGGTGGCGGAAGACGCGCAGAGACTTCACCCTTTCAATTCCGTTGACACATATACAGAGGTGTCGTTTCTGATAATCAATTTCACTTTCTCTTTGCTACGATCGCTACATTCTCTCTCTCTTTGTAAGTATCGCCTTTTTAATCTACTTGTTTATTGATGGATCATGTAGTTTGAATCGCACAAAAATATGGGTCTAGGGTTTTCTAATCGAGCTCAGGCAAAAGAAGTTGTTCTTTTTTGTTTTAAAGTTGGGATTTCAATTTATTACTAGTGAATTTGTGAAGCAGCTGTAAAAGCTGTGATTTTGGGGTAGCTCCTACTGTTGATTGTCTTGTTTGGGAAGTTGGGTGCTTAAGAGAAGGTTTCTTTTATCGGAAATGCAGTTATTCTTGATTATACGTGCTTTTTGTGCCTAATTGTTTGTTTTGTTTCTGGCTCTTGTTGTTTCAAGTTTATAAAAATCAATAAATGAACCTAAATATAGCGGAATGGATATAGATGTTGCTGAACCAACTAGTTTAGGATGAGAGTTGTTGCTGTATATTAACTCACAATGGTGAATAGGTACCTGTAGACTCCATTTGTCACTTGGTATGCTTATGTTTAGTACAGAAAAAGAAGGGAAGAGACAAGAAAAAGATCAGATTGGACAGAAGACGTTGAGCTTAAGTTTCTAATGAAGGGAAAATAGATTCACAGCATGCCGTTTCTTGGTTACTGTTAGTTGGTTTGTCAAGATTCTGGTAGATGGGCTACCCTTTTTCGAGCGAGGTTGTTCCCGAAAGGTCCTCAGCTAAAAAATAGAGTAATCAAAGCAAAATAACGACAAGTATATAGCAAAATAAACTTAGCAAATGAAGCAACATGTAGTTGTAACTCGTAACAATGTAGAATAAGATACTATGTGTATATTAAAATACTACTACTGAATAAATGGAAGATGAGAAGAGGAGACTAACCCCTGCCTCTCCCACATAAAATTGCCAAACACTCTGCCAACTTCTAAATTTCAATAATTGATCATTTAAAAGCTTAATAGCAGCTGAGGTTTTAGCTAGTTCACAATTGTTCCTTCACCGAGTCTTTGATCTTGGGCTTATTAATGAAAATCTTACTTGATTAAAGAAAAATACCACTCTGATGTTGAGCTTAACGTCATTTTCCCTTTCTTTTCCCAGAACCCTGCCAATAAAAAGATTTGTACGAGCTCACTTCATTGGACTCAAATTTAATAAAGCATTTCCTCAAATGTTAACTCTTGGCTTTTCCTGGTAGACTGGGTTTTTCTGTCGTCTGGAACTAGGCTCTTGTTGGTCCTAGTTTATGTTTTATTTCCAATCATTTTATTAGGGTGATCGATTTTAGAACTCAATTTATCAAATATCAAGAATGTTATTTTTTGTTGCCGGTGCTAAGTCCTTTGATCTCATCGAATATGCTCCATCCCACAATATATGGTGCAATTGGGTAGAAAGAAAAAGAAACTTCGTAAGGCAGTAGACAATCAGCAGATGAGTCCTAATATGTTATATGGTTATGCCTAAAGATGATTGCTGCATCAGAAGGATCTGGGAACATATTCTGGAGAGGGAGTCAGTTGGACCAACTCTATGAATTTTCTGTAACTCCATATTTTAGTTTTCATGGAAAAATTGTGGCTATCTGCAAAACAGAAGTAATGTTATTATCCTGGGTCGATATTACTTGAAAAATACAAAAAATTATGAAGGAAGCGAGATTATAAAAGGGAAGCAACCACAGTGATATGAAGGGGCGGTGAGAACTTGAGATGTTCTGAAAGTGAAACGGGGCTGAAATATAGGAACTAGTTGGAGCCAAAATCACTGTTGGATGACAAAATCATTTAACAAAAGAGGGAGTCCCTTCAAAATTGCTTGTTGGGGAGATTTCAGGGTGTTCACCAAGATATCCCAATAGGTTCAGAACTAAGAAAATGGTTAACCACATTTGGATTTTTTTTTTTTTTGGGGGGGGGGGGTCCTCAAAATGAAAGGGTTTAGTATTATCTTTGAACTAACATTGGATGAGGAATCTCAGTGAATCAAAAGAGTATGAAGATGGAACCTAGGCTGGATTAGTGGTCACAAATGTCGGGTTTCATATCTAACAACGATATACCAAAGTAGTGTTGGATTAGCTATTTAGGTTATTGTGTATGCTTCTACCCTATGGAATCAGGATACTTTTAGAAAATTGGTGAAATTGCGTGGTTGATTGAAAATAGAGGAAGAAACTATTTTGAACAGGCTACCTAAAATGGGCTTGAATTCTTGTCAAAAGCCTCTTAATTATATTCCGGGGACCATCTCAGTGGATACTGGAGAGTTTGAGTACAATATATCCATTTGGGTTTGAAAGCACTACAATTTGTCAGTCACAAAGCCTCACTGTCCTGGAAAATATTTTTCACTGGAATTTTTGGTGAACAAATGGACCTCCGAGGGGTTTTTGAGGAGACGCATTTGAAATTCAGATCTGATGGTGAGGTAACTAGGATCACGCGTAACGAGTTTGGCTTGGGCAAGCAACAATGTTTAAAGTTTTTTAAGGAGTCCAATCCTTTGGGCGTCTCTTACATATAAAAGAACCTACTATTCTAATACCTGAACCAACGTTCAAATAGCAAAACAATTGCTGAAACCCTCTATTTGTCATAAGATAATTAAATGGCCTGCATATATTAACATTCAATTCTCACCTTGCATTGCAGAGGACACGGCCTTCTACTTTGTATCTTGTTAATCACAGTCCTATAAAGTGCCTTAATTCCTAGTCATTGTTCAAAAGAATCATTATGTTTAGTGTTATATAATTCTTTTTCCTGGTTTCTGTATACCAGCTAGTGGAAGATCCAGGTCTAGTGTCTTAGTTGTTGCCTTGGTATGTATTGTGCTCTTTGGTACTTTGACATGCTTGCAAAAAAGATGCTTCATTCTGAATATTCAATCTTTAGCAGTTACGGTTATTTTCTTATTGTAGTGTTGTCTTCTGCAGTGTGTAGACTGAACCTGCGCTGAATTGCATTTCGCCTATAAATTAATATATTTCTTAGGAAGATGCAGCAACCCGTGCAGCCAAGGCCTTCTGCCAATGGATATGGCCGTCGTAAAGTTGATAGAGAAATGGGTACTAAGTTGGAGAATAAAGTGCAATCTGGAAAAACTACTTCTCGTCAATTTACAGGTGTAGGTGAGAGCCGCTGACTTACGATTGTCTATGATTTCTTCTGTAGTTCTAATTCCAAGTGTTCTAGGTAAAGGGGGAGCATATCAAAGCCTGTCACATGATCGACTAGTTTATTTCACTACCTGTCTTGTTGGACATCAAGTGGAAGTACAAGTGATGGACGGATCAGTGTTTTCAGGGATACTTCATGCGACAAACGCTGAAAAAGATTTTGGTATGTTATAAAAGTTTAACTTAGACTGCAGGTCTTTGGGTATTAATTGAAGACTTTAACCATTGTTTTGGCATATGTTCAACTATTTTTTTTGAGTCAAAGGCAACCAATTGTATAAAATCATAATTTAGCACATAAAAGAAATGCTAAGTTAAGAAATCTCCAAAGTATACATACAACCAAAACAGGAGCCCCTATTCAAGATATACTTCAACTGTGTTATATTCAACATTGGCTTATTCCCTTCACTTGACTCAGGTATTATTCTGAAAATGGCGCAGTTGATAAAAGATAGCTCTGAGGGGATGAAGAGTACTTCTGAAACTTTTAGCAAGCCTCCATTAAATACTTTGATAATACCGGGTAAAGAGTTTGCTCAAGTTACAGCAAAGGTTTGTGTGCAACTACTATAATTCTTTCCGGCAATTATTTATCCATTGCCTAATTTCAACAATGGCAATACTTTAAAATTTAAATAATCTACCAAGCAAATCAGATCACAGTATATGATGGTGATGGTTTTTCATGGAAGGTCTTTATATATAATTTCAAATTAATTTTTGACACTAATCGTTGTGATTGCAATTAGTTTTAGTTATAATAATGATGCTCTATTGCTTTGGAGTAGGGTGTGCCTACAACTCTAGACGGTTTCAGAACAGAATTCATGCTGGAACAGCAGCAGGAACTTTTGACAGATTCATGCATTTCACAATCTCGGCATATTGAGGTAGAGCGGCAATTGGAACGCTGGGTACCTGATGATGATGCTCCTGAATGTCCTGAACTGGACAATATATTTGATGGCCATTGGAATAGGTTGCTAGCTCACATCATTTCCTTTGATTGTTTATGTTTTAGATATCTGTAGTATGTATTGCACGGATCTTTCAAATCCTTGACGTACCAGGTGATTGATCCGCTCTAGATTTGATCAACCTAACTCAGGTGCTTTTGAATAAATTTATGGCCAAGAAGTATAGGTTGATTAGCCATTTGGTTTGGTTTTCGGTTTCTGCCGTATAAATGATATTCACATAGAGTACTAGAGCACTTGGTATTAAATGAGATAACTTATGTATAAAAAATAAGTGTTTACAAAGAATTTAATTATACTACGCTCTAATTCAATAACTTCAATTAATTGACGAAACAAAAAAATATATACTTATAAATATCATAATATACATTTCTTAATTGTATCTTAACACCCATGCCCATTGACCTATTGTTACCCACGAGTTGCATGATTAAAAATAATGCTAATACTGTGCTTATATCAATTTATAATTATGTAATTGGTCACTTTCATCTAACTTAATTAGCAGACATGGGTTTAAGTAGTTACTGCCACTTATAGGGCATGGTGAAATTAACAGGAAAAAAAATTCTGAGCTTACATTATGTCATTATCAACTTCTGATATTTTTTTTTGTGTTCTTGTTTGAAAGAGAGCATTACTGTGGTTAAAGAAAAGAAATCTTGTGATACTTCTAGTGGGATTGTTATTTTAGTTGTTCTTGAGCATCACATTCATAAGACCCTATCTTCTCTAGTAATCGCTGGAAGAATAGGACAAAAAGATCCTTATAGGCAACACAAGCTAGTGATATTAAGGCTTAGTCTTGATGTTATACTTACATTGGGTCCAATGGTTTTAGGGTTCTCTTTGGTTCTCTTAGAGATTTGTGTTAGTAGGAATTGAAAATTCTAGTTTATGGATCCCCAAATTTTTTAATGTTCGAATGAAATGGTTCTAAATGGAGTGAAATGGATAGTGAAAATTTGTTGTTACCTCCTCCCATCTTGGGATTGAGGCGGTATTGTATTTCTTGATCCCGTTCCTCTCATGCATACTTCCTACATATTTGAAACATATTCCTCCTTTCTATCTGTCTCACTGTTGTTTTTCCTATCCGAAGCATATTCCTCCTTTGTCATGGAAGTGTTGTTTGTGAAGTTCTTCCTTTTATAGGCATCTTTTCTTTTCTAAAGCTAAATAGATATGAATTTAATTTATCATGAAGACAGACATTGAGTTGGATTGTGCCAGATATTAGCACTGGAAAATTCCTCTGGTTTAGTTATTACATTGCTACTGAATCATCATAGAAGTTTTCCATTGTCTTCGAAGTACGATATTTCTTGGTGAAAAGGGTTAATTCCTCCTATTGCTCCTTTTTAGTTTTGATGTGGGTAATCACCAAAAGGAGGAAAAATGTGTCATTCCCTGGTCTGAAGATCACATCTACTTGTTATAGCACATTATTGTATTTTAATTCAGGATGAGTTCCCCTTTCTCGTATGATACAAAATGAATTTTACTCAATTACATTGCCACTGTCCCTTTCTGCTCTATGTCAATGCAAGATGAATGCACAGAATATTTTCATTATTATATCATCCAGTTATTAGTACTACTAGAGTCTCTTTGTGCAATGTTATACTTGTGCCAATTTTAATTTTTTGTGTTTCTATACTAGTCATCTATCGATATCTTCTTTATAGTTGCTTCAACCTTTATAATGTGCGTATTTGTCAGGGGCTGGGATCAGTTTCAAGCCAATGAAACACTGTTTGGAGTAAAAAGCACATTTGATGAGGACCTTTATACGACAAAGCTTGAGAGAGGTCCTCAGATGAGTGAGTTGGAAAAAGAAGCTCTAAGAATAGCTAGAGAAATTGAGGGTGAGGATACACGTGATCTTCATCTAGCAGAGGTGGGGTAATTGCATTCTTTATACAGAAATCTTTGTTTCTATGTGATTTTTTTCTGCTTCTTTCTCTCTAATATTAGTTGTGCTGCTTGGAATTCATTTTTCATAGGAGAGAGGGATCCAACTTCATGAGAACCTAGAAGTGGACGAGGAAACCAGATTTTCTGCAGTTGTTAGAGAGATTGATGATAGCGGCTATGACGACTGTGAGGACATCCTGTTGGATTCACGTAATGATGAGACATTTCAAGGTATATCTAGTGCTATGGGAAAGTCATTTACTGACATGGGCAGAAGGAAAATGAATGATGGTGCACAAGTTTCATCAAGATCTTCCTTCATGGTATAATTTTGTTTACCCACATTCATTAGTCTTTAAGAATTGTTTGTTGCGGTACTGAGGCTTTTTCCTTCTGTTAAGATAGGGATGACAGAGGAAGATATTGTCATATTAGTCAAATATCTCAAGCTAGTTGGAAAATATATTAATTGGTTGTTGTCTGCTATTGCTGGTGAATTTAAGAGTTATCCACGTCTTAGATAGCAAGCACTTTCAGTGTGAATCTTGTGGTTTAAGAGCCTATAAATAATAGTTTAGCTTCTGTGTACTCGACTATAGTAAATATAAGCTAATTATATGACGCATTTTAGTATTTCTATTCCTATCTTGCCCCTAGGATGAAGTGCAATCTTCCAAGCTAAGTACCAGTAGGGATGTCTACCAGACTTGTTATGATGATCATGCGAAACAGTCATCAGCTGAAGTTGTCCTTAAAGGTGGCTCTATCTTAAACAGGTTTGCTATGATCATTCCTTTCTTCCACAGTGACACTTCTTATCTCCTTAGGCTGTAAAGTCTATTTTCTGGTTTCACGACTAGTGGTGTTAAAAATAACGTTAGCCTTGTTAGTAATCTCATTTATTGTCTCTCTAACTGAAATGATCCTTTTAGGGGTCGCAAAACTCTGTTTAGTGAGCATGCTGGAGCAAGTTGCAATAAGGAGGATACAAGAAATCAAATGGTTAGCTTATCTCTGACTTCCATAATGCTTATGTGTTGGGTACTTTTTCTTGGAGAACTTTCTTATGGTTGGTGTTTCTTGTTTCATGTAGACGGATGAAGTTGCTCAAACGTCAGTATTGGAAGGTGAGTATGTCTTGTGAGCTGGAGTACTTAAGTATTGCATGTGAACTCCTGCGAATGGAATTTTTTAGTTATTCCCTTGCGTTGAAAATAGTGGACACTTGGCCAACATATTTGCATTTGTCATTTACAGTAAAAACAACTATACCTCAGTCCTAAACAGTTGAGGTCGCTGTCTCTGTCAATGAGCCAAAAAAATATACTGCATCTTCTTCTTCCTCATCTATCTATGTCTCTGTGTTAATCTTTTCTCTCTCTCATCCATGAGTCTTCCAAATTTTACAAGATAACAATGCAACTTCAAGACAACAAAGAAACCATTTTCTTTCATAGTGAACTTGCGAGTAATCTCTCTATTTGGGTAACTTCACGTAAAGAGAATATGAGAACTGATTAACTTTCTTTTTAGAAAAAGGATTTAGTGAAATTCTTGGTGAGAAGAATGTGTTCTTAGCATATTGCAGAGAATATAATTGTTAATTGTACATTGATGATTAAGCCCTTCTTCTCCCGTTTCTCCAACTTGATTTGAAGCTTTTGGAAGTTATAAAAATTGGTTAAGAACTTAAGGGTCTGACTACATTCGCGGGCTTAAACATCACTGAAAATATATGATTGATAGTTATGGCCATTTTCTTTAATTTCTTCTTCAATATGAACTTTTTGGGTATTGTACCTTATCTTTGCATAATCAATCTCCAATTTTGAGTATTTCTCTTTATTCATGGTATTTGAGAGCTCAAACCATGAGAAATCAAAAGATTAATTTCAAATATTTTAAGTCATGAATTGATTCATAGTGGAAAGCGGCGGGGGACTATCCAAGGAAGAAGAGGAGAGTTGTGATTTAAGTGAAAAAGACAAATGATCTGAACTGTTTGATAAGTAAAAAGATTGACAGGGTCAATTTGGGTAAATAAAAAATTTTGCAACAAAAATAGTGAAGTTACCTCTAGGCATGATACCTTAAGAAATTGAAAGTATATTTAAGCATAGAAGAGAGTAACCAATTGTAAATGAAGTAAAAGAGAACATTTAAAAGGAAAAGAAGAAATCTCTAATAATTAAAATTTCTCGAATTGGCAACTTGTGAAGCTGTGGTAAGTGAAGGTATTAAAAGGGAACAGCGTAGACTTAAACTCACCTGGAAGGAAGTTGTTTCAAAATACCTACAAGTGGTTGGTTTCAATGTAGATTTAGCTAAAGATAGAAGACTAGTTAAAGATAGGGTACAATGAAAGAAAAAGATCCATATAAGGCTACCAGTTGAGGATAGGTTTTAGACTTGTTAGAGAACTTTTATTGTTAATTACTATTATTATTTATCTATTTTTTATGTTACTTCTTACTATGATGATATATTTGAGCTTAACTGAAGATATAGGAATTCATATAGTTGACCCAACTTGATTAGGACCAAGGTGTAGTCGTTGTTGGTAACTTGTGCAAGGAAAGTAGGTTGTTTAGCATATGAAATTGCAAGTTTTGCTGTAGAAATTGTGGATACCTGTAAAACATGATGCATACCTTGCTCTTGTGAAAATATGTAACTATGAGAGTTGGGGGGTGGGGGTGGAAGAGAGGATAAAGTAGCATTCATATGGGCTTTCAATTTTTTTATTTACTCAATCTACAGACTACAATCTATCTAGTTAGTTATTCAAGTTTTGACTTTCTGTCTCCTTATGTTTGATATGCTTCATTGAACTTGATTTATGCTCTCTCTTGGCAGTTGACCAAGAATAACTCGGTTATCTAACAGTGGATTTTTTTTTTTTTTTTTTGAGAATGGTAACATATATTTACACCAAAAGGCCCATCAGGTAAAAGCTGATGGGGTGGGATTTACAACCTTAGAGGATATCATCAAGACCAAAGTCTAGATAGAAACTTTACAATTGTCCTATGAGATCAACTAAGCTATCTATCTCCCCCACTATATCTTGTTTACACCAAATATACAAAAAACTTATACTCTTCATCTTGATCTTTTGGAGACTGCTAGCTTTTCCATCATGGCGTCTTTCATTTCTTTCTTTCTATAGGGTCCATCAAACACTTGCACACTTCATTGAAAAATTTAAATGCAATGGTAATAGCCATTAGCTTTTTGTAGTTTTCTTTTGAGCGATGCACACTTCATTGGCAGATTTAGGGTATGTTTGGATGGGCTTTTAAAAAGTAACTTATAAGTCAAAAACTAAAAGTCATAAGTAAAAGAGGATACCCTACTTTTGACTTATTTGGAATATTTTTTGGCCTAAAAGCGTGTGCTTAAAGCTAAGTTGCTGAAACTCTCCAAAAATGTCATTGCACTCCTGTCAGATCCTTAAAAAATACACTGTTTTTGGAGAACCCGACATTGTACCCATTGACATTTTTGAAGAGTCCGAGCAATAGCTTATGTTAGAATATGAATAGGTTTATACAATCCTATTAGAATAGGAATAGGTTTATGCAATCCTAGCTAGTAGACTATGAATAGGTTTATACAATCCTATTAGAATAGGAATAGGTTTATACAATCCTAGTAGAATAGGAATAGGTTTATACAGTCCTATTTAGAATAGAATAGGAACAGAAATAAAAATAGGAATAATAAATAGTATCCTACTTGGTAAAGGATTGTATTTTGGTGTTTTTAAATAGGGTCTCAATATAATAATGTATACAACAGCAGTTCAATAATATTCTTTTCCTATATTTCTCACAACTCAAAAACACTTTTTAACCTTTCTGCACACCTCCAAAACTAAAAAAGCGCTTAAAAGTCAAAGTACCTAAGAATATGCTAATCATAACGGGCACTTAGTTTAGTGCTAAGTTCTGTTTTAATTTGTATTCATTATTGTCGTTTGCAAATTTAATCTCTTTCAGTTGCCGAAATAGCGTTCTCTGGTAATATATTTTTTCTATCTTCAAGAACGAACTGTATCTGCTTTAACTGTTGAGGATGCCTTGATGCTTTACTTATAACAAGATAGATGTGTCTTGTTTAGTCAGTTTCTAATGAAGCTTGTTTCTAGGTAGCCTCTGCAAAGATCTGTTATTCCATTGAGATAAAGTGCTAGAGCATCAAGTACACTCAAGATACAATCTTCTCAAATAAAAGAAAAAGAAAAAAAATAGCAATGACGCAGCAGTCCCAACTTGTTTGGCCTGGGCTATATGAATTCTCACTGGCAATGTTATCATTTAAACCCATTGCATGCCATTGTTTTACAAATACAAATAGAAGTATAAGATGTTCTGTATATTTTCTAAACGGATGAATCTCTTAATGGCTAAACCACACCTAGACAACATATAAATAGGCCTACCATAAAAATGCTTATGTCTAAAACATATTCTCAACTTATATGTATTGCCTTTACGAATCTTTTTATTTCATGGTGCTCTATCCTTTTCTAGGTCTATTTGAATCTCCATAAATTGTAGGTTCTTCGAGACAACCTCCTTCCATGAGATTTTAGGTCTTCCTTCTCCTCTTTTGACACCTTCACCTACTGTGATTTTATGACACCTACAGACCGGTGCATTTGGAGGCCGACTCTGGATATGACCAAACCATCTCCGACATCTCATTTTATCTTCGACCTGTGTTACTTGTACTTTCTCGCGAATGTAATTGTTTCTGATCTTTTTAAATCTTATATGACCATGCATCCATCTTAGCATCCGCATATCTTTGACAATCCTCTTGTGGATGTTTTGGATTTTAGCTGAACAACGGTCACTCTAATTTGGGATTACTTGATCAAAAAATATTAGAGATACAGTTTGGGATTAACTTTTGCAACATTTGCTTTATATTGGCTTTGGTGCAATTAAATGGTAAAATTATAGGGTGATTACATTTTGCCTGCATTTAACTCACATCCTGAAAATTGAGGTTGAATTGTAACCAAGAAATTTGATCTGTCATGCTTGTGCAATAACAGTTACTTGGTGTCGGTAATCGCCGTCTCCTGGTCTATGATACACTTGTGCTTTTGAAAATGCAAATTCAACTATGTCAAAATGTCTTATCTTCCGACTTCTGTTTCTGTTAACCTTAGTTGTAACTCGTGCAGATTCAATGTCTTCTTCAAGAATGAAAATGGAGACCTCTGATGGGGGTAGATTGTCTCCAGACATCTCTGCATTGCATGTTCATCCAGCGGATCAGGGTATGATCACAAGTTCTTCTAGACAGAAGTTTGAGGGTGCGGTGTCTTCCAAGATTCAAGGGGCTCCACAATCTGCTAATTCTCGTGTACGACCTAGTAGTTCTGTTCTTTCCGGTTCTGATGGAACAGGTGCTGCCTCAACGTCAGCTGACAATGGATTATCACGAACCTCTTCTGTAAATTCATTTTCGTCAGAAAAATCCACATTGAATCCACATGCTAAGGCAAGAACTATTTCTGAATCTTCCGTTTTTCAACAAAACGAAAAAGAACAATCATCCTGCAATAATTTCCATAGTTTCTATTGCAGTTATACCATTCCCCCGCCTTCCTTTGGCCAATCATCTACATGTTTATTTATTCTGCTTCTGTTGATCACTTTTTCAGGAATTTAAACTAAATCCTAATGCAAAGAGTTTCATGCCATTTCAATCACCTTTGAGACCTGCTTCTCCGGTTTCTGATAATTCCTTCTATTATCCAGCTGGTGTGGCTACTGTTCCAAATGTGCATGGCATGCCTGTTGGGGTAAGTGATGTGTGTATATTTTTATTTTTTATAGTCAATATATGCGGAGTTTGTTCTGACAGAAAAAAAACTGTATGAATCTTACCTGGTCTGTCTTTGGAAGTCAAAGCATGGTCGACTCCTTAGCTGTATTACCTAAGTTATATTTTGGATATGTACTTGTGTAGTGTCTATCATCTTTATTTTGAGTCAAATATTTGGTTATGCTGGTAAAAAAGTTTATAGATTTGGTTTGTCGGTAACCCATTTTTTGGTGGTATTGTGTAAAATCTGCAAACGTGTTTTCCTAAGAATGGTAATTTTCATGAGGTGGAATACCTATGGATTCTGTCTTTTGTAATCATGCTGTGGATTATTTACCCTTATCATTTTTCATTGTGGAAATGAAACTCTATGTGCTGTTACGGTAATTGGGGTAAAATGTTGTACTTATCTTATCGAATATAATTAATGTTGTATTGAATATACTACTCTCCCCAAACCTCACTTGTGAGATTACAATGTATATGTTGTTATTGAGAAAATTTGTTCTTTTGATCTGCCTATTGTTTTCATATAGTTGGAAGATAGCCAGAGAAGTTCACAATTCTTTTGAAGCTACTGTCGCAAATATTTTTCTTGTGTTTGTTAGTGTTTCAACTAAAGAGGTGCTATTGCCTCCCCCCCTTCACATTTTAATGCACTATTGAAGGTTTATTAATCATATATGCAATGCAGGTAGGTCCTTCATTTTCTCCACATCAGCCTGTTATGTTTAATCCACAAGCTACACCTGTACCACAACAATTTTTTCATCCAAATGGACCACAGGTTTGTCAGTTTTTTGGTTACCAGCATATATGTGTACTGGTTCTTCTATTATTGCATTTGAAATGGGTTTCAGAATATTCAAAGATCTCATCTTTTTTGATGCAGTATGGGCAGCAGATGATGATTGGTCCCCCTCGGCAAGTAGTCTATATGCCGAATTACCCCGCTGTAAGAAATATTTGACATTTTACATTTATTTTTGTTGGCCTTCATATCAGTAACACCAAAATAATGATAAATTTACGTAACAGCAGCCAAACAGTTAAGCTGTGCTCCAGTCTGTTGACTGTTTCATACATTAATAACAGCATTTCTGATTGTTATGCATATAAAATTGATTGTTTATATGTTTGGCCAAATAACCCTTTTGTGCGTAAGTACACTGGGTACTTGAGGAGTTTGAGTTTTCTTATATTATGAGAAAATCTCTCTTGTTTTTAGAGCGAGCCACAGTTCAGCTAGAGTCTTGGGTCATATAACAAACTAGTGGAAGTGTCAACTCTCTCTCTCTCTCTCTCTTTTATAGTGGCTCAAAACTGACTGTGGCTTTGTTGAGATATTATAGGAAATGCGACGAGACTACTAATCAGTTGGCAAAAACCATATTGCGTGGTGGGTTGAACCGATGGATGCTGACATTAGATTTCATGGATTGGTGGAGGAGGTTTAGCTGGTTGATGAAGGGGGATTCCAATGATTTGATTAGAGCTTTTCCTTAAATTGGGGTATCAGTAATTGTCACTTTGTCATAATCATTAGATTTGTAAACTTTCAGATTTACAGTCTTTCTTGGAGTTAACTGTGGTGTTTCCTGATATTTCTTCTCTTTGATCTGTATTCCTAATATTGTATGTTTCTCTTCCCTTTTCAATACTATTTAGTAGACTTTTAGCTGCTTATTGGTGCAAATTAAAACAACAAAAAAGTCAGGAGGCAATTTACACTCTTTTTTTTCAAAGTTTATTTTCGTTGGCGTGGAAATTATTCACAAAGACTTCTTATATACATCTATCTTCAGACTCCACCTGTGAGATTACGTACGTTTTAGTATGTTGTTATCAATTAAATGCCAACTGATTGAGTATAGATGACTACTTGTAAGTATTACTCAAGCATTTGGGAATTATTGATTAGTGACTACTTTTATTGCTCTGTATGAGCTTAATGCAGAGAAATAATATTTTACTCAAGTATTTGGTCTAATTTCTCTACTAATTCATTGAAAGGGTATTGATAATTGATTCGAGACTGCTTTTACTACTATGTATGAGCTTAATGCAAAGAAATAATAATCTTATTTGTTTGACCACGGAATTTTGTCATATTTTAGAAGTGCATTCTATAGATACTTTCAATAAGCTAGTGTTTGGGAGAAATTTTACTCACTAATGAAAAAAAAATCAAGTAAAATGTAAGTTAAAAAATTACAACTTTAAAAACTCATATTTTCAATTTTTCAGTGACCAATTAGTCTCCAAAGCAATCTTTGCTAGCAAATCTGCAGTTCCATTTGTTTCTTTTAAGAGTAAATTTCTTAGATAGTCATCGTATTGAGAATTTGTCTTCTATTTCTTTTAGAATGACAATATCATCGGCTTATTCTTATTTTTCTCAAAATATATTTTCTCGATGAGATGTCATGTCACATTAATTAGAAAGCTAGCCATAAGCCTTAGCAAACGCTTTTCCACGGACCTTAGGTAAAATAAAAGAAAAAAAAAGCAACCAAGAACTTAACAATTTTTTAGCCTCTTGCACTGTAGCTTTTAGACAATTTACAACACTTTGCCGGAAGCAAATAAGATGAAGTCACTTTGCTTCGAAGACAAAAGGCTCATTCCATACTTCACTTACAAACTCTTCGTAGTACTCACCCCCTATTTCTAAAGAAGCTTTTGCACTCCACTTGTTGTCTACTGAATAAACATAGCAAATGAAGTCCTCAATTTGGTGATTTTCCTCTAAATACGAAGTGTAAAATCAAATTCATGATCGAATTGAAATTAAGATATTGATGTAAGTTCGTCCTTTTTAAATCAGATTTACTATGATCTCGCTAATGAGATTTGATAAGAGTGATGCACAATACAATATTTTTTTAAAAAAATATTAAGTTGTTGCGATAACTTCCTACGATTTTTCCGTCTTCTACAGGTTCCTTTATTTTCTCTACCTTACACAGACTTAAAAGAGTTCCTAACACTGGTTAGTTATTTATTTTCGAAAGAAATTTTATTAACGGTAGCTTTTAGACAATTAACAACGATTCCCCGGAGGCAAACAAAATGAGGTCGCTTTGTTTTGTATGGCTCGTTTCGTATTTTATTTATGAGCTCGTATAGTACTCACTCCTATTTTTAAAGAGGATTGTGTACTTCATTTGTTGTCGTGTCAGCGCAAGCGCAAGCGAATGAAGCCCTCAATGTAGTTGCTTCCCTCAAAATAGAGAGTGTACATCAAATTCATGTTTGAATTGAAATAAAGATATTAATACAAGTTCTATCCTTCTTAATCAGATTCAAACATGTTCTCACAAATGAAATTTTGGGAGGGTGATACATACACACAATACAATTTTTTTACTTTTACTTTGGTGAGAAAACAAAATTATGATGGGAGAATTTTAGTAGCTTAGTTGGTTCTTTACCTGCATTTGGGGGCGTCCGTAGTTTGATTGGATCGCTTATTGGTTAAAATCAAAGCCACACTTATATAGCAGGTTTCCAAAATTTCTAAAACCAAATCAAATCAAATGAAAAAAACAACTAACAAATTTTTTTTGAGGACATACATATCTTGTTAGACACAAATACATAGTACATGAATAATTCACATGAAAGCTATTGTTGGTTCGATTAAGCAATGAAGCAATACTAGAGTTATTATTACACGAATAAAGTGATTCAATTAAAAAAAATCACTATCTTATGTGAGGTAGGGTAGGCAAAGATTAAATTAAATTTAAGGGTGAAGATTGAGAAAATGATAAAGTTAAAAGACTTAAGTAATTAAAATTTAATAGAATATTTATATTTTATTTATGATTTATATATCTAATTTATCCGTCCGATTTAATTATATTTACAGTTGTTTTTTAGTAAAATAAAATCAAGCCAAATAATATTGATTTTCAAAGTTCAAACACCAAACCTAATATCAATTTTTTCAATAGATTTGGTTCGAATTACTATTCAATTTGTTTTTATTAACCATAAGGATGAACAACCTACCGACCCTCCCACTTTATTAGTAAGGTTCGATTCTCCACATTGTAATTCCCTCTTTTACCGCACTCGGCTTTATTAAAAATATAACAAAATTTTAATTAGGTTTTTTTTATATCATAGTCCACTATGTTATCCACTATATTCTAGGTTTCCTCATCATCTTCTCTTCACTTATTAAAACCCTTTTCCCCATTCTTTGTTTCTACACACAATTCAAAATCCCCTCCTCCCTCTCTTTTCCCCCCTTTGAACTCTGCAGCCGTACGCCACTCTCTTTTTCCTGCGAATTTCCTTCGAGGTTGCTCTTCTGATTAATGGACGCCGGTGGAGGAGGAGAACAGTTTGATTCCCGAACTGTGGAAGATGTGTTTGGGGATTTCAAGAGACGACGAACTGCTTTGATTAAGGCTCTTACTGTTGGTGGGTTTTTTTTTTTTTTTTTTTGTGTGTTGTTTGGTTTTTTGAAAGTTTATTAACTGTTCCATTAAAACCCTTGAGTTTTCATTGGGTTTTTGATGTGGTGTGTGAGAAATTGAGATGAGATTTTCGATGTTTAGTAGTTTTTTCTTGAGAAAATCACAATCCCCTCCTCCTTTTTTCCGTTGAATTCCGAAATAGTAGTAATGATGTTTCGCGTTGTTTCATGTGTTGTTTTTCATTTTGCTCGTTTTTTTTGTGCAAATTTTATTAATCGCTCTTTGAAAATTGGAAACCCTAGAGTTTTTTTTGGATGTGTTTGTGAAATTAAGATGAGATTTTTCAATCTTTTGAAGTTTTTGAGAAAATCGCAGTCCCCTTTTTTCAGTTTTTTGAATTCCCAAATATTAGTAATGATGTTTACCTTTGCTTCACGTTTTTTTAACTATTTGTCTTTATTCTGTATCTAATTGGTGTATTTTGTTTTTGTTATATTCCAGATGTGGAAGAATTTTATCAGCAGTGTGATCCTGGTAAGGGTTTTTTCCAGTTTGACCTTCTTCAGTGTAAAGTTTGGAATTTTTTTACTTGCATAAGCTGTATGTAATGACTGTCATTGCATTTTTGTTTCATTTTGGTTTTGGGATTAGGGAATTTGATATTGCTCTAGACGAATGATAGCATCGTGTTCTGATGGTGAATGATTGAACTTGCTACCTTTGCAGAGTTTTGTTTATTCATTGGCATCTTTTGTATGCAATGCAGTGTGTGTTCCTTTTTTCTGAAAAAGACTTTAAGGAAACAGGATCAGTTTGTTCTGAAGAAGTTAAGCAGTTTTGTGTTAGTTGTCATTTGCTGATAACTATGTTAAAAAAATCTAGAACAGACTCACACTTGCGGTTTTATCTGATACCTAGTTGTTGACTTGACTTGGATAATAAATGTGATGTCTGATACACTGGTTCATTTGTTGCATAGCTAAAGCTTCAACAAGCTGCTGTAATTATTTATTTAAGATGCAGCCACATGCGATAAATAAGCCATGTTGAAGGAACTCCAGATTATACCTTGCCAATACAAATGTATTGTTTGATTAATTAGATACTAGACAACATCTGCTTCAGTGTTCTTTCTCCCCCTCTTTCTTCTTTCCCCTTGAACTGGCTCCGTATCAGTCATACGTATGTTAGGATGGTGATGACATATGCAAAAGTGAATCCAAAAAGATTGAGTTTATGGGTTCTAGATTCTAGATTCTATATTGTAGAAAGAGAACTTATTGGGTTTTGGATAAGTTATTTATACATATTAAGTGGATTTGAAGGGTGTGTGGATTGGCTTTTCCCAAAGTGGCTTATTGTCTAAAAGCTAAAAAACATAAGTTGGGAACGCCCAACTTTGGCTTTTGGCTTTCTTTGTACTTTTTCAGCCTAAAAGAAAGTGCTGATGTTTTCCAAAAGCTTCCAAAACTAAAGAAGAGCTTAAAAGGCAGAGCTTCTTAATCCAAACACCCACTTAGCCTCTCTACCTCCAAGGTAGGGGTAAGGTCTGCTAAGCTTTATCCTCTCTATTCCCGACTTTGTAGGATTACATAGGGTGTTTTGTTGTATATCAATTGGGTTTCTTGACACAAATATAGAGTTTTTGCCAATGTTATTGAGTTCTATTGAATCTATAGCGGCATAGCCTCAACTTTAGCTCCACCCATGAATATGTGATTGTGCCAATACAAGTGGTCGGAGTAGGTAGAAAGGATTAGGGCGTGTTTGGGTCCAAGGAATTTATGTAGGAGCAGTCAATTAGTTGTACTACACATATAATTAGGTCTCTTTGGAGAAAATTAGGCGGCATTGGGTTTTCTGAATCAACTATGAACTTTAACGTATAATTAAGTTGTCTCGATAGACTTGTAATTTCTTAGAATCTATTCAGATTTATCTAAAGATAGGACAGTCTTAACATTACTGTGCATTGTACCTTTATATGCCTATAAATACAAAATTTTTATATTTTATATACCACTTTGTATGGTCTGTTATGTTTTTTCTTTTATTTGCTATGCCTTGTTCTAATCTGTATTATCTTTTCAAAGCTGACCTGTTATGTGTTACTTGAGCTGAGGGTCTGTGTACACTGGGTATGTTATTGTATATGCCAGTAAGCATATTCATAAATTCTCAGTTTGTCATGTCATGTTCTCTGCAGTTTCTCCATTTCATTACATTGGCCAAGTGCAAAAGCAAAAAATGATTGAGCAAGTGTAAATGGTCTTGCGTATTTATAAGTTCTGTATTGCCATATCTGTAATAAATATTTACCTTCTCTAGAAGCAGAACATTACTTATAAATTACAGGGCATTGAGCTTCAACATTTTTTTCATCTGAATTTTGCTCCTTACTTCCCTAGCTGTGCTAAGTTTATGGACCTAAATATAGCCATACATGGATGCATTTAGTGGTATTTTATGGATGACAGGATTTGCTCAAAGTTTTCAAAAGTGAACTTGCTTTGCTACTGGAAGTGTCATATGTAATGGCACTGACTCATACTACTGCTGTATGTGTCATATATTAGTTGATTGATGACTTAGAATACTTAGTTCCTTATTGATACTCTTATCTTTCTCCTTTAATTGAGACTCAGTTTTTGGTAACATCTACCGTGGTCCCCTTCACTGAACAATTCTTTTATTTACATTAATGTGGTGTACTTTACTTTTGGTAATTTAATCCATCTTATATGATTATGTAGTTTCTAATTCAAGCGGTTAAACATCTTCATTGTGTATTATCCAGAGAAGGAAAACTTGTGCTTGTATGGTCTCCCAAATGAACAATGGGAGGTCAATCTGCCTGCTGAAGAAGTACCACCTGAGCTCCCTGAGCCTGCTCTTGGTATTAACTTTGCTAGAGATGGGATGGAAGACAAGGATTGGCTATCCTTAGTTGCTGTCCATAGTGATTCCTGGCTGCTTTCCGTCGCCTTCTATTTTGGTGCTAGATTTGGGTTTGATAAAGCCAGCAGGTACTTTTTCTCATCTGAACTTTCATTTGTTGTAAGCACACATATTTCCATGCTTAATGGACGTTAAGAGCATTACTTGATTGAAATATGTGATAAGTTTTGGAGATATTTGCTTCTAGTATTTCCTTTGATGATTTTATATTTGTATTTGATCCCCAGTAAATCAAATTGTTTATCTGTTTTCCTGGTTGTTCTCTCAAGCAATTCCATGCATCTATTTGATTTGTGATGTGTTGCATTGAAGTAATCGTTTTTTGTTATTAGTAATATAGTTCAGACAGTGATTGGTGTCAAGCTGCCACTACTAGCTGTGCTACTGTTCCAGAGGAGGTATAAATGTTAAGTCTGCTTTATTAAGTTGTACACAGAGATAATTATTGGGCATGGGCAGAACTGTGCTGGTTCAGTTAGAAACATAGATATTTTAATTACAGGCTAAAAAGATCTTCCTCCAGCTTGCATTATTTGTTATGTATGGACAGATTTCAAATGGAATGTAAATCGAATCAATAGACAGTTGACCTCTGTTGCTTGGATATCTGTATGATTAACATACCTACGCATTGTCAAACTTGTTTTTGGCTAAACACAGTCAATCAACGTACATCATTGTATTCATGCTCAAGTATTTTCTTTGAAATTGTGAAAGAGCTCTTATTGAGCAAGGTTCAATTTTAGTTCATTTCTGCATTTTGTGTTTGCTACATGTAGGATCTTTGTCATAGGGTTTGATGAATGAAAAATGCTCCAACTTTTCACTTAGAAAAGTAAATTTGATGTTAATGGAAAGCCATGTTCTGGTTATTTTCCATTGGCCCTACTGCATATAGGATTCAATAGTTTATTCACTACTTGAAAAATTAAGGCATTAGTGACTGACTAATTCCATAGCTTAACGACAAAAGTCATTGCTAAACCTATTTAGTGGCGGCTGTTAGCTACGACCAAATTTAGTGACGAAATTCAAAGCTGATTCCTGTTGTTGTTTTTTGTAGTTATTAGGTTCACATTTCTATTATCCACCCATCATTGTGCCTCCTGTTTGAAACCCGCATTAGGATATACATTGTCAATATGGCCTCAGTGGTGACAGAAGTCATCATAGTTCCCCACCTCATTAACTTCACTGCGTTTTTTTTCTGTTGCTCATAGTTTCTTTTTATCTTGTTCAGGAAGAAGCTTTTCAACTTGATAAATGAACTGCCTACAATATATGAAGTAGTGACTGGTGCCGCAAAGAAACAACAGAAAGAAAAATCTTCTGGCCATAGTGGCAAGAAATCCAAGTCAAATTCCAAGGCGGTAAGTCTTTGGACAATATGTTGGTTTGCTGGTCAGAAGTAGCATATTTGTTTTTCTGTTTGCCGGGATATTAGAGATGTGAAGGAGAGCTTGTCCTTGGACTATCTAATCTGATCTAACCCTGTAACAACGAAACCTATTGTGAATATTGTCTGACTACATGGTGTCTTCACTTCTTTTGGTTGATCATTTTCTTACTTTTTGGTGGCAAAAGCAGAGGGCACAAGACTATCAGGAGAAGTTAGCAAAGTTGCAGGCTAAAGATGAAGAGGAGGAGGGTTTGGATGAGCAGGAGGAAGAGGATGAGCATGGCGAGACACTGTGTGGTGCCTGTGGAGAAAATTATGCAGCAGATGAATTTTGGATATGCTGTGACATTTGTGAAAAGTGGTTCCACGGCAAGTGTGTGAAGATCACCCCTGCCAAGGCTGAGCATATCAAGCAATACAAGTGTCCGTCTTGTAGCCACAAGAGACCTCGAGCTGACATATAAAATTTGATAAAGTAGCATCTTCTGTTAGTCAGGTTATTCAGGCTGTTTGGCTCTCTACCTCGTGGAGGTTTAATAGCACTGTGGTTCATCTTTGTATACTGTTGGTTAGAACATGCAGCTGATGAATAGGGAAGGTTCTATTGATGGTGGTTTAGTTATAAAAAAAGTAGTCTTAAAAGTAGCAAAAACAGGTACATACTATGAGTTTAAACAGTTGATGTCTCTTCTTTAGTTGTTTTAGTAGGAGGATTAAGTCTCATTGATGTGGTCTATTGAGCTTCCACCAACTTTGGTGTACATGTCTCTTTGGTTTTTAAACACTTATGTTGCCTATAATTGTGAATTATGGTCATGTTTATTACATACACCATTCAAAAGATGGTATACTCAGGATCGTATATTCCTTAGTTGGCCCTTGTCCTCTAGGACAAGTAAAAGTAAACGGAAGGCTATCGAGTTTTTTTGTTGATAAGCTTAAGTACAATCTTACCTTCTGTTTGCTTGTGAAAATGTATGAACAATTTTCACAATATTCAGCTGTTTGAAATACTGATATCGAGTTTGTTTCAAGGCTATCGAACTCATGTAATTCTTAAAAATGTACAAATATCAAGTTTGTTTCAGGACTAGTGAATTCATAGAAAATGTTGTTGCGTTGTATCTCTTTTTTAAAAATATGTTACCTTTATTCGTTTCAAAATAAGTGTTACTTTGATGAAAATCACTTTTTTTTTTTTTATAAAATGTCTAAAAATGTACTAGAAGGGAAATCGCCTTCATTGACAAATTAGACTTGTATTAGATTATATAAATAAATTATAATTTCATATAAATGTGATTTCTAAAATTTATAGTTTTCTTTTTCTTATTTAATAGTAGCAGATTTATATTTGTCAGTGGAGAGTACATTTCTCATTCCCTCTTTACCTTCTCTACTGCCTCATAGCCCACTCTCTTTGCTTCAACAATGGCGGCTTCTTGCATGCTCAGATCCTCTTTCCTTTCTCCTAACCCTAATCTTCATCAACAATCCTCTCCTAAATCTAACCGTGCTTCCTTCTTCACTCCTATCAAAGCCACATCTTCAACAGATGATGCAATCTCCAAATCTCCACAACTTCAGAAGCACCGCCGCCCTGCTGACGAGAATATCCGTGAGGAAGCCCGCCGTGACGTATCTTCCCACAATTTCTCTGCTAGGTATGCGTATGATGCTACCCATTTAACATTCCTCTGTTATTGCGTTATTCCGGTTTTGGTTTTCCCTAATTATTTGAATGAGCGCATTTAACCTTCTATTCATTCAATCTTTTTGGTTTTAGCTTTAAATGAATCATTATTCTAAATGAATTGAGAAACTAGAAAAATAGTGGAAATAGCTATTCCTTATTTAATCATCCTTCAAGATTCAATTTTTTTTTTCCAGCTTAATTTGTGGGTAGGTGTGTCTTTGGGAAACTACCTGGGTTTGCGTACACATTACCTTCCCCGACCCCATTCCTGTGACTGCACTGAATATGTGGTTGTTGTTGCTTCGAGAAAAGTTGTTATTTTGGGGGTTCTAAATGGTGGGTTGTTGACTGGGAGTTTTACAACGATGGGACTATGGGGTTGCCTCATTACTGTGAATGTTGGAGAGATTGGACTTCACTGGCTCAAGAATGGAGATGCCTTCTGCCTCCACCATATCTGAATGAAGTACTGATCGGTTTTTTGAGTGTCTGGTATATGTCTTAACGACAACACCATAACCAGTATAATCCCACAAGTGGGGTCTGTGGAGGGTAGGGATGTACACAAACCTTACCTCTACCTTTGCAGGGTAGAAGGGAAAGTTAAGGGTATTTGCCTTCTGTGGGCGTAAATGTGAAATGCTAGGAAATCTTAAGGATGAAGGGTGTGTGCGCTTAGTTTGATGCCCACCACCCATCAGTGCTGGAGATCAGCAATCAACACTCTTTTCACCTTTTATCTTCTGTTTTGATTGTAAAAATAATGATTATGTTAAGTTTTGTAGCAGCATCATCTCAGGGAACAAATCACACATTTCGAAGGTTGAATAGGTTCAGTTAAATAACGTTGGCATTTAAAGTGGAATAATATAAATTCACTAAATATGCTACTTCCCAACTGTAGCAAGCAAATCGTAGACATATATATTTACATCAAGCTCCCATCTACTTTACCAAAATGTGGGTGCAATTGTACTCTGCACCTATTAACTTAAAATTTTGCATATGCTTCTGCAGGTATGTACCTTTTAATGCCGATCCTAACTCCAGCGAGTGGTATCCTCTCGATGAGATTATTTATCGCAGCCGATCAGGTGGCCTACTTGATGTCCAACACGATATGGACGCCCTCAAGAAATTTGACGGCCAGTACTGGCGGTCCCTGTTTGATTCCAGGGTGGGCAAGACAACATGGCCTTATGGTTCTGGTGTTTGGTCCAAGAAGGAATGGGTCCTGCCTGAAATTGACAGTGATGATATTGTCAGTGCTTTTGAAGGAAATTCCAATCTTTTTTGGGCTGAGCGTTACGGAAAAAAATTCCTAGGCATGAATGATTTGTGGGTCAAACATTGTGGAATCAGCCACACCGGTAGCTTCAAGGATCTTGGCATGACCGTATTGGTGAGTCAAGTAAATCGGTTGCGGAAAATGCATAAACCAGTTGTGGGTGTTGGCTGTGCTTCCACTGGAGACACGTCTGCTGCGCTGTCGGCTTACTGTGCATCTGCAGGCATTCCATCAATTGTGTTCTTACCTGCAAATAAGATATCTATGGCGCAACTGGTTCAACCAATAGCCAATGGGGCCTTTGTGTTGAGTATCGACACTGATTTTGATGGTTGTATGCAGTTGATTCGCGAAGTCACAGCTGAGTTGCCAATTTACTTGGCTAATTCCTTAAACAGTTTGAGGCTAGAAGGACAAAAGACTGCAGCAATAGAGATACTGCAGCAGTTTGAATGGGAAGTTCCAGACTGGGTGATAGTTCCTGGTGGTAACCTGGGCAATATATATGCATTTTACAAAGGTTTCCACATGTGCAAGGAGCTGGGGCTTGTTGATCGTATCCCAAGACTTGTTTGTGCTCAAGCAGCCAATGCAAATCCACTTTACGTGCATTATAAGTCTGGTTGGAACGATTTCAAACCTGTTAAGGCAAATACAACATTTGCATCTGCTATACAGATTGGTGACCCAGTATCTATTGATAGGGCTGTCTTTGCTCTAAAGAAGTCCGATGGGATAGTGGAGGAGGCTACTGAGGAAGAGTTGATGGATGCGATGGCTCAGGCTGACTCAACTGGGATGTTCATATGCCCGCACACTGGTGTGGCATTGACTGCACTCTCCAAGCTGAGAAAGGCTGGAGTTATTGCGCCTACTGATAGGACAGTGGTTGTGAGTACAGCTCATGGGTTGAAGTTTACTCAATCCAAGGTTGATTATCATTCAAAAGAAATAAAGAACATGGAGTGCCGGTTTGCTAATCCCCCGGTACAGGTGAAAGCTGACTTTGGATCTGTCATGGATGTTCTGAAGAAGTATCTATTGAGCAAAAATTCCAAGTTCTAACTTTTTGGAAGAGTAAATTCTGCTTACCAAAATCATCATCTTTTGGTTCATCTTCGTCCATGATGAAGAATTTGGTTAGATGGTAATCCTTTCACTGGTAGAATTAGGTGGGAGTCATGAAAGGCTCTGAGTTTCCAATGAGAGAAGTATGTTTTCAAGTAGGAACTTTTAGTGGTTGCAACTTTCTGCTATTTTTATGCTCCTTTGTCTAATGTTGGCGTTCTGAATATTCTGTAGCATTAGCATCTGCCTCAAATGAGTGGTGTTTTCTAGTTTGAGGGTGATAATGTCATGAAAACTGAATAAATAGTGGGATTATCTACCATCTGAATATATATATATATATCGTGAAAATCATACCTTTTCTTGGAAGGGGAAAGTTTATTTTACATGTTGGCCATTGATACCAACATGTAAATTATTGTCACCAATATGCATACTACTCACTGGCAGCAACAAGAAAAAAAAGTTGGGCATATCTTTTTTGGTTCCTCATGTATATTGCTGCACCAAAATATTACAGGATGAAGCCATAATATCGTCTAATACACAGCACAACAAATGGACACTAGTACTAACTACTACATGTTTCATACCCTTGTTAGTGAGCTATTTTCTCCCATTTCCCACATTGCCTGCAAGCATTATTCCAGTAGGAGTCACCTTTCTGTATGCGTGCTCTGGTGAAGTTACTTTCTTCATAGGGGAGTCATCACTTAGTTATCTGGATTATGGATTTCAGCTAAGATAAGAGTATAGCAGAAGATGACTACAATACAATCAGGGCAACTGCAACTAGAGCTGCTACAGTAAATATCAGAGCCTGCAATGATAAACTTATTTGAGATGCATGTACAAATGTAAATAGATAAGAGGATTTTGAGGACAAAATGCTGCTGATCCTACAAATAACCGACAACTAAACTTCATTGGTTCTTTTTTTTTTTTTTATTTCCGAGAAGGTAAGCAAAATTTTTTTTTTTATTGATCAGTAAGAGTATTAAGAATAAGATGTAGAGAAGGCAGATTCCCTTGACATATAAGGACTTTTTAGGTGATCAACCTGAAATCAGAATCAATGCAACTTGCACTCAGGATGGTAACTCACAGCTATTGCATTGGCAGCTAGCCCTGCTCGCTCCCTCGGATCTCTCTGGTAGTGATTCCGGAAGTAAAGAACTGTTGCATAATACCACATGAATGGGAATACAAAACCAAGTAGCAGGCTGCAATAAAAATAGATAAGAGAAGAAGAACACGACTTAGAGCATATAAGATATGTCCAAAGAGAAGTTTAGATCACGACAAAAAGACAGAAGAGAGGTGGGGGATGAGAAGAGGAGCAACAAGCAAGAAACTCACGAAAACCATCCTATTCCACAACCAAAGCAAGGAAGAGGTCTGTCAAAGATCCCCAGCTGATTGTTTTCCGCATCTTCCGGGGGCATATTACTGCTACTGGGATGTTCTTTGGCATCTTGCAGTAGATCTGTATGCATAAAAAGGACATAAGCAACCACTACTGGTCCATAATAAACAGTGATTAGATGCAGTAGACTGCAGCAACAGATATCTGAACTAGAACTACTTTCTGAAGTCTAATTCATGCTTGACCTTATATTTTGAATTATAGAGGTTGGCTTTTGAAAGTTAACGCCTGAAAGGCTGAAACATGAGAAAATGTACTATTCTTCAGGGCTAATGAAGTTCAACGTATAATGCCTTAAAGGCTATTAGGTCTTCTCATAAACTTTGAGGTAAGAGTAGAATAGAAATAAATAATTGATCTGTGCTGAAGCTTAGAAACAGAAGTATCACTAGAGAATTCCATTTTCTAAAATGTAATGCTCAAATTACTGTACAGGGGGTAATAGAGTCAGATGTCGTTACAAGAGTCAACAATGTAATAGTTCTTTGAAGCTCAAGGAAAGAGC
The DNA here is from genome assembly GCA_027705065.1 of Solanum peruvianum. Taxonomy (NCBI): domain Eukaryota; kingdom Viridiplantae; phylum Streptophyta; class Magnoliopsida; order Solanales; family Solanaceae; genus Solanum; species Solanum peruvianum. The sequence continues at coordinate 41,334,382 of JAKWJD010001760.1, read as the reverse complement.
TAAAACTTAAAAGAAGAGTGTTCATGTTCATACTGTATTCTTGTCCTCTGAATGTGAAGTAACGAGAAAACTGGACAAGTTAAACCTGAAGGACATATGAAACCAGCAAACCTGAACATCTTTTTTTTAAAAAGAAAACAAATCCGAGGTCAATCATTAATGCAACCGGATAAGTGATTACATCTTAAGTTAATCTATGAAAAACCATAGCATCTAACACTGTAACAGAGTATTATGCATGACTTTGTGCCAATGATTAATATAAAGTTAGCTTTCTCAAAAAAAAAAGTATGTCCAAAGAATATCAATATCCAGATGGTTAAAATAGAAGAGTTTTTACTTCATTGAAATATCTACAATCCCAATATTTGTAGTCAAACGTTTTCCTAAAATCATGGAATTCAAAGATAGAGATCTTTATCACTACCCACCTTCACAACATAAATACTGCTGTCCCCAAGTTATCAATTTCAAATAAAGAACGAATGTCAGAAGTTAGTATTGTCCATGCTTGTAAAAATTCTATGAAAGGCCTAATTTCATTAACATAATGTTACCAAAAGGTACAACAAAACACCAGATTCATAATGTTAGCAACAGGCAACAACTTGAGGTTTAAGGCAAATAAAATGCGAAATTCATTAAGAAAACAAAGTGTGGATATGGCTAAAAATCTCAAGCACGATTCCATACTCTGATCCATGTGTATTTCTGGGTTCTGACTTCTAATCCTCAATTCCTCCTCCACGACTCTTGCAACAAGTGATTTGATGTTTGCAGCTTCAGCAGCTGATGCTCCAATCTAGTTGTGCTTGAACTCTAAAGCAAATTAACTGTCGGACGGGGAAATAAAATGCCATGTTCAGAACAAAATTCATCTGAACCTTGGGAACTAAATTAAGCATCTAACGTCTAACTGTTCATGTTGAGTTCAACTTTCACTAAATGACAATCAGTAGCCACTAAATTCCGATGATATGTTTAGATAAAGAACTCTCATATGACTACGAAATACAACTGTAACATGGCTTGCAATTCTACTATCTTATACCACTAAGTCATTAGGCCACTAATTCCAAAAAAAATTGAATTCACAGAAAACTAACGTTCAACTCCTAGTCAAAGAGGATGATACACAAAGAGAAGTCAAGATTCCAAAGAAGCTTGAACCATCAGAAAAGTGCAATCGAAGTTAAATACGATACTAGAAAACATTAGCAACCGATCACAGTTAACACAATTACGAATCACTTCCAAAACCCTTCTTCAATTTTCCATACCAAACATTGAGAATCAACGAATACTGGCATGTATACTTGTCTAAATAACCCTAATTTGTCTTAGTTAGCAGAACACTTGCAGATTATACCAATAATTTCAACTACTTTATGTTTTTCAGTGCAATTAACTAACTGATTGACTGAAATATACACATTTCCCCAATGTCAATGGCCAAAAATAAAGAAGAGAATGAAAACGAAAATGTCTTACCCCAAACTGAAGGACCAGAGAAAGACCGCGGGGAAGAAATTGCGAAGGAATAAGACGAAGAGCCAACGGTTATCCTGGTAAACACTGAAAGCAGCGACAGTCTCTTCGTCCTCGCTCGATATTCCGAATGGCCGGCAATGGATTTCGTGCACCGATCCGGTGGGTTGCTCCGGCCAGTTAACGCATAACCGGCTGTTCACAGAAGTTGTAATTGAGTACGAGTCGCAACTGCCATTTTAGTTCTTTCTCCGTCCTTTAAATATAAAGTGTAAATCGTATTTACTGATTAACAACTCTTTCCGTCCTTTTCCGAAAATCAATTCGATTTAATTAAATTAAATTATATTAATTTTTAAAAAGGTATTTAAAAATCAAAAAAAATAAATATAATTATAAATTTTTTACTTAATGCAAAATATATTATAAAATATTATTCTAAAAAAGCCTAAGACAATTATAAGTGAACTAGGGAGTAAAAATCCCTATTTAGTTGGCATTAATTTATGCAATATGGAGAGTTTTGGGCTAAACAAATTCTGTTGGTTTATTTGGTCCTTCAAATATAATAAGCATAATTAATCTCCTAACATTATATAAGTGAACACTTTTTTGATCCTCCACACGTAACATTTGAAAAGGTAAAATTATGTTATCACTTTCTCCATTTAAAAAGAGTGATCATATTTTTTCTTAAGTTTATTTTAAAAAGAAAGACCTTTTTTTTTTGTCAATATTTTAATTTTAACTTTTCATGTGACGTGTTTAAAACCACAAAATTAAAAGATATTTTGGTACATGACATAACTTTAATTTAAAACTACAAGATTAATTTTTTTTTCTTTTCTCCATTACAAATCAAACTAGACCATCCTTTTCAAACCACAAGATATACATAGCTATCACATATACTAATTGTACTTCTCTTGTCTAACAATTACATATACTATCACTAATTAATAAGTTATACCATATATTACTAAAGATAAATTAGATCAAACATTACTTAAACTTAGCAACAAATAATTATCTTTACATTTAATTATTAAACATCCCAATTAATGCTCCAATGTAGAGCCGTCAATATGGATTATGTTCGTTGGGTCGGTCTAATCTAATCCAATATTTAATAGAGTTGGTCTAAGATTTTGAATCCCATTTAAGAAAAGAATTTTTTAGCCCAACCTCAATATATATGTTAATTTTTTAGGCTTGAGAATATTAATAGGTCAGCCCGTGGCCCAATAAAAATTAATTAAAAAATATAATATAACATTAAAATATAAATTAAAGAGAGTCCAAATTCATAACGATTAGCTTAATATTTTTATTTAGATATTTATACTTTTACTTGAAAAAAAAACTTAATAAATATTTTATAAAAATAATTTTATTTGTAAATTTTATTAACAAGTAGTAACATTAACATTATGTAATATTGTTTTATCGATATTTATGATAATATTTTAAAATTATAATTTAATTTAATAATTATAAAAAAAATTATAAAAAAAAAGTGGGTTGGCCCGGCAAGCCTGTAGCCCACGTACTTGTGGGTTGGGCTGACCATTTTATGACCCACACCAAAATGGGCTAGCCCGGCCTGACCCGTAAAATGTCAAAGCATGTATGGGTTAGTCCGAATAGGGTGGGTTAGCCCATATTAGCAGCTCTACTCCAATGCCTATTCAAACAACTTAAAACATGTTCCCGTTTTAACTATATCCGACCAATGAAATCTGGTATAAGACATAATATTTGAAACTATTGTAAATAGAATTAATTAGGTTCTAAAGTAGTAAAATCTATATTGCTTATCTTAAAAATAACGGTGTTAATCAATGTAACTTGTAAAATACTAAAACTCATCAGACAACCTCATTCTCCTTTCCCCCAATTTCATACGAAAAGAAATTTAGAAATACTTTAATAAAATAAAGGAGTAATACCTTTGGCGGTCACTCAAATATCAATTCTTTTACGGGAAGTTACTTAACTTTCATTTTCAATTCAAAAGTCACTCAATTATGACTTCTTTATATATAAAATCACTCAACATATTTAGTTATTTTTTTCTCAAAATTTGAAAAAATTATATGAAATAGCAAACTATGAATCAAATGAAATGTTATAGCCATAGTTTATTTTAGTTGTAATTCGCAGCAAACATCCCCTTTTTTTGCCATATGATTCAGTATATAATTAGCCATTTTCGATATACAATTAATCATTTTATATATTTTGATATAAAATGTATAGAAATGTGTTTATATTTGTATAAAATAAGAGAAAATTGAATATACAATACAAATACATATATTTTTGTCTTGTACACTTATAATTATACATATACAGATCTTATTATACGAATTACAATGTATAAATGAATTAATACAAAACTGAACAATTTGCATAAAATTGGATGTTTGTAGCGAATTATACAAATCAAAAACAGTAAACATAAAATTTCGTATGGAGTGCAATTATGCAAACCATAGCTATAACAACAAATATGATTTTTATGTGTGTTATATATGAAAAATTGCTCATTAAAAATTTTGTTGACATGGAATTTTAATGATTAACCAAGTTCTTAAGAACCAAATATATATTCATTTAGGGGGTGTTTGGTAGGATGTATTAAAAAAAATAATCCATGTATTAGATGTGGTATAATTTAATACTTTGTTTGGTAGGAAAGTGAGCCTATGTATAACTAATCCATGGATTAGTTAATACATCCCACATGGTATTATGTGGTGTATTGCTAATACCTTCCATTTGGAGGTATTAGCTCTAATACCATGGACTATTCTAGGTAAAGACAAAAATACCCCTCAAATCCTTTTAATATTTAATTTATTTTTTTGATTTTATATTTTATATTTTAAATTTTATATTTTATATTTATACTAATAAAGTTATTTAAATAAATTAGCTTACAACTTTTATTATTTAGATATAATTTTTTTTTTTCTAAAATATGAATTACGTAATCTATTTATTATTAATATAAAATATTATAATCCGACTAATATGTTAATGTTGATGTATGAATTTAAGAACAATTCATAAGTAAAATATTGTCTCTTAATGAAAGTTCATTAAACATTACACAAGTAGTCTAAAACAAGAGTGTGTATACATATATATATACACACACATCTCGAGTATAAAAATAGTTTAATTTATTTTTCTATATTTATTTTATATTTTTATTTTATTTTATGATAAAGAGTTTTTTAAAATTCATTGATACAAAACAAAGTTCAATAATTTTCTCTATAATCATTATAGTTGTGTGACCTTTTGAGTTATTAACTCTAATTTATTAAGATGACAATTATTTACTCTCAAATAATTTAAGTGAGAAAATAGTGAACATGACAATAAAATTTTATTCTCTTATTTACTCTCAAATATTTAAGTGAGAAAATAGTGAACATGACAATAAAATTTTATTCTCCTAACTAGTTAAAAATGTTATAAAAAAATAATATTCTCCGCTAATTATCTACTTTGACTCAATTACACGAAATATCTCATAATAACTCTAGGGTATAATTGGAAAGTTTTTTTAAAAAGAACATTTAAACCACACACAAAAAAAATGAACCAAACACTTGATAAAAATAATCCCTGCATTACTAATCCCTGCATTGCTAATCCCTGCATTGTTAATCCCTGCATTGCTAATCCCTGCATTATTCATTTTTGTACCAAACGACCCCTTAGAGTTTAACTTCTATGCACTGTCGCTGTATACTTTTTTTATACAAACACATACTTTTTAGGCAATTTTCTTTTTTGTTAAAGGAAATTCTGTAAAAGTACATCGGTAAAACAAACATGACAATTTTATTTCGCAAAGGAAAAATAATCCTAAACTAAGCTAAAATAAAAATAGAGTCCTAATTACCATACATTACTGTATTTGATACTTAGATTTTATAAAATAAAAATATTAATAAAAAAAAAGAATCTTGCCTTAAAAGTATGCGCCAGTGTAAAAAAAGTATACACTGACAGTGCATAAAAGTTAAACTCATTCATTTAAATCATTTAATGACCCACGCTATTTAACCCAACCAACCGAAAGTAAAATGCTCAAGCGATTTTGAATGATTTAAATAGATATATATTAAATTCTTAATGTTTTGATTGATAATTAAAATTTCATGTCAGCAGATTTTAATGAAAAAATAATTAAATAGGTTGAGTGACTTTCTGTGTGCAAAAAAAGTCATAGTTGAGTGACTTTTGAATTGAAAATCAAAATTTAGTTATTTTATATGAAAAAAAATGAATAATTGAGTGAGTATAAAAGTTATTAACTTAAAAAAATGTGAAATTCATGTAATTTATACATGTATTTAATATGAAGTAATACATGTATAAATCATAAATACGTGTATAATTCTAAGTTTGGTTTTGGAACTTGGGAGTCAAATGAGTGACATTATGATTTATGATTTGAAATATTGAGAGGTGAAGCTTTGAAGTTGGCTCCTAAAATTTAAAGCATGCAACAAAGAACTATATCCCATATATCAAAAACAACATCATCTTTCTATCGTTTTTATATATTTTTAGAATATCAATATCAATATTTTTTCCGTTTTCTATTGGTGGTGACGGCGGCGCTCAACGGTGCATTCATGGCTGTGCTCCTCCTTTAACGGCCAAACTAAGCGGCTGCCGGTGCTGAGCACCGGCTAGGCGGATCCAGAGCGGTTCAATGGAATCCATTGCTTCACCTCGATTCATAAGTACATAAGCCAAGAAAAAAAAATTAATGCTTGTATAAATATATATATATATATACGTACACATTATACTCAGCTAGGATTATAAATCCTAGATTCGCCGGATCATGAAAAGAAGTGATAGCGTGATTGCCGTGGCGATAGACAGAGACAAAAATAGCCAACATGCTGTGCGCTGGGCGGTTGATAATCTCCCTGTAAAGAAGAATGGCGAAATCCTCCTTATACACGTTCATCTCCATAACGAAAATGTCAATTCCCGTATGTATTATGCCTCAATTTTAACCTTTTTTAGGGCAATTATGTGGATTCTGTGTAATTATTTCGATAATTTTCATGTTGATAGTCAATCGGCTGGCTGCTGCCATGGGCGGAGCCAGGGTAACGCAGGGGAACCAATTGGTAAAAAAATCACACTACTTCGTGTTTTATATTTTTATTTATTGCTGAAAATCTTGGCTCCGCTGCTGCCTGCTGATATCCTGATTAATCTGTGTTTTGCTAAGCTCACTAGTAAGGAATTGATTAAAAGCAAAAGAAAAGAGGAGCAATGCCTTCAAATTTGATGTATAAAATCTAATGTTAATGCCGACATCTTAATTTTTTTTATCTGTTTAACACTTGGCATTTATGTTCATCTTTTCATACATAACAGAAAGCACAGTTGCTAGTCATTCTCCCACAATGGTTGAAATGCAGCAGTTCTTCCTTCCTTATCGTGGAATTTGTGCTCGAAAAGGGGTAATAATCTTTAAATCACCTAATTTTTTCATCTAATTGGCCTCTTTTAAACTGTGTTGTTGATATACCTTAGCCATGGGTTGTGTGCACTCTACCCTCCCCCTGCCCCAGGAGCACACTGAGTATGTTGTTGTTGTTGTTAAGAAGTGTTATTCATATTTCAGTTCAATTTGTGGAATTATGAAGAAAAGCCAAAAGGGATAATAGAGATCAGATGTTTTAAGTTGTAGTTCGATTGAAAATTGTTAGTCTTTATTTTAATTTTGGGATTTTTCTATTTCTTGAAAGCAATTAGCATGGTATCCAGGCTTTAGTTATAGTCTGTGAGGAAAAAAGTGAATACTTAAACAGTATTCTTCATATTTTGAGGTGAAAGGATCCACAAATCTTTGAAATCACAAGGTTACAACTTAACATGATATTAGAATTTATGCAGTTGTGAGCATTCTGTGATTACTTTGATCATTCCAGATTCAGGCCCAGGAAGTGATTCTCCAGGACAGTGATGTTGCACAAGCACTAACCGAGTATATATCTCAGAAGTTCATCACCACCATCGTATTTGGTGCTTCAACCCGGAATGCTCTTACAAGGTATGAGTGAGTGTTAGTTTTTCCATGCCCTTAATTGTGTTTTGGGAGTCCAGAGTATGTTAACAAGGTCTGAGCATCAAGTGCTTCCTTGGTTTTTCTTGTAGTTGATAAAGAGTTCTAATTCTCGGCTTTCTATGTCAGAGCATTTAAAATTCAAGATGTGCCAAGCTCTTTATCCAGATCTGTGCCTGAATTCTGCTCGATCTATGCCATATCAAGGGGAAAAGTTCTAAAACTCAAGTCAGCAAGTCAACCAGCCACTCCTAGCAATAAAGCAAGCTCCAGCCAAACAGGATTCTCACACAATTCCCCAATTTCTCGAGTTCATATTCCGTAAGTCTATCCACAAAACCTCCCATGGTTGTTGAAAGTAAGGTTCATCATGGTTACTGATTAGACTCTTTAGATAATCATTCTAGAAGATTTTTTCTCTTTCATGTATGTCATAACATTTCTTTGTTTCAGTTATCATTATTATCTGTTGTTGCTACAGTTCTTTTCTCTTTTTTTCGACATGACTTCTTCAGTATTGTATTTCCTTTTCCGACTGATCTTTGTTATGCTTTACTGGGAGCGGAGGGTCTATGTGAAACAATTTCTCTACCTTCACCATGTAGGGGAAAGGTCTGTGTGCACACTACCCTCCTCAAGCCCTACTTGTGGATTACATTGGGTTTTTTGTTGTTGTATGTCATGACATCTACTTCATGATTTTAATATACAATTTTCAGCCAGGGGAGTTGGGGAAGTATTGGGACCTTTGAATCTATTGATGCTGGCAGCCGAAGCATATATTCTGATAGCAGTAGTGTCTCAGATAGAATCCTGCAAGTCAGAGTACTTCACCCAATTACAGCAGTGCTACTGAGCATACACCAAAGGCATGGTCGGACAGCCAAAACAGCAGCAGGAATCCTTCACCAGATCGTTCTGTCAGCACTATCGGTGAAGTATTAAATAAAAGTCAACTAACGAGGCAGCCTGGCTGCAAGAATCTTACTCCTATCTCATCGTGGGGCAATAGTGATGATTTTGGTGAATGGGCACCACCCGCAGAGCTAGTTGGAAGCAGTGAAAATTCCTCCCAGGCTTCTGTGAATTCAAATACGGATACTACAAAAATACTACATGATAGACACCTTGGTAGCCTACTACCTCCATCCCAACACAGAGTCAATAACCTAAATCTTCGCATGCGCCCTAAAGAGAATTCATTCTACTCTACATCTGGTTCGAGTGATCTTTCAAGCTCCTCAAGTTACCGTTTCTCTGATATGTCCTTTGAGCATTTGGACTCTTCTCATAATGTTTCAGAAGCTTCTAGGAGTTCCATCTCCTTCCAAAATGCAGTAAGTTCAAATATGCTCCCCTGAGCTTGAATCTTATGGGTAGTCTGAGCCTATCTACTTTACTCATTGTCGCAAGATATTTAACTTTTAAACATTAAAGTGTCCTTGAGTTTATCTAAATACTGCACCATAATATGACCTGAAATATTGTAGTTAGCACAGATCAACTGGCTATTCTTTCCTCATTTTTACATGCAATACAGGATGAGTTGGAGGAGGAAATGAAAAGGCTAAAATTTGAACTGAAACAAAGCCTGGACATACACAATGGAAACTGTAGACGACAGGTCAGAGTTCGACTGTCACATATTTTTATCAGCACCTGAATTATTCATTTTCGTTACTCCATATAATAATACATTTATCCACGCAACTTACTTTTCATATTTTTCAAGGCAAGAGAGATTGATCATTCAGCGTCAAAAGAGGCATGCAACTTAGAAGAAGCCAAGGAGGCCCCCGAGGCTTCACATGCTATGTTGGAAAAGGAGAAGCAAAAATGCAAAGCTGCATTAGAAGCAGCACCGATGGCGCAATACATAGCAGAATTGGAATCTAAGAAGCGAAGGCATGAAGCAGAAGAGAAGAAGAAAGCACAAGATGCATTTGCCTGCAGTGAGAATTGCTATAGGAGATACTCAAAAGATGAAATTGAAGCTGCAACTAACTACTTCTCCAATTCACAGAAGATTGGTGAAGGTGGATATGGTCCAGTGTACAAAGGCTATCTGGATCACACTTCAGTTGCTATTAAGGTTCTAAGGTCAGACATCACGCAGGGGCAAATACAGTTTCAGAAAGAGGTACTTTTCCAGGTTACAAATAACACAGATGTTTTTGGAAATCCAATACAGTTAGGTGCCTATTTTTATTGCAGATTGAGGTTCTAAGCCGCTTGAGACATCCAAATGTGGTTCTTCTCTTGGGAACATGTCCGGAGTATGGTTGCCTTGTCTATGAATGTATGGAAAAGGGCAGCTTAGAGGATAGGTTGTTCTGCAAGGACAAAAGTTCTCCTATACCATGGCCTGCTCGTTTCAGGATAGCTGCAGAAATTGCTGCTGCTCTTCACTTCTTTCACCTAACAAAACCAGAACCCATCGTGCATCGAGACCTCAAACCTGCTAATATTCTCTTGGATGCTAACTACAGAAGTAAGATTAGTGATGTTGGCCTGGCCAGATTGGTTCCACCGTCTGTCTCAGGCAGATTCACTCAGTGTCTCATGACATCAGCTGCTGGGACATTTTGCTATATTGACCCTGAATACCAAAAGACTGGGATGCTGAATACAAAATCAGATGTTTACTCTTTGGGAATCATGTTATTACAAATAATTACAGCAAGGCCTCCAATGGGCTTGACGCACCATGTTGAGAGGTCAATTGAAAAGGGAAAGTTTGATGATATACTAGATCCATCAGTGAACGATTGGCCCTTAGAGGAGGCGCTATCCTTCGCTAAATTGTCTCTGAAATGTTGCGAACTCAGGAGGAAGGACAGGCCAGACCTTGGTTCAGTCATATTGCCTGAATTGGAACGACTAAAAAACATTGCATTAGACTACAGACCCAGAGGTCGGCTTACTTTACATCCCTCAAGTTCACAAGAGAGCTTAGCAGTGACTGAGGTATGTTAACTTAACTTAAGCTTCATTTTATGTTCGGCCTGGGGACCCTAATCATAACATAATTTGATCAAACCTCTCATGCGAAATATTCGATGCCAATCACTCAGCTTCTTCATCTAATGAAGGCACATTCCTTCTGAATGAAACCATTCAATATGGTCTGGCTTTCCCCTGACGTAATACATAGTCGGAACTTAGTGCATCAGACTGCCTTTTTAAATCAAATGGATATTACATGTACTTAAGCTGCTCTATGTCCTTTTTTCTATCAGGAAGTAAGAAACAGTATTTCTGACAGTCAATCAGATAAAGCAGCATAACTGCTCTTGTACCTATTGACAAGGTAATGATTACCATAAGCCTTCATTAGTTACTTTTAAAAAAGTTTCTGAAATTTATTCCCCTTCCATAACCCAGTCTGACTGGGCTTTAAGGTTATTTACCATGAATTGTTTTATTAATTTTCTCAACTTTGATGCCATTCAGGTGATACCGCTGGTCACCACCTCAGTTTTCAAGCATATTTTCAGTCCAGAAAATCTGTAAATACTAAATGTACAGAGATACAATATAGTCACCACCACAGCACCCCGTTGTAAATTTGGAAACAGAAAAATACTTTTTTGATTCCAGTGAATGTCAAAGTAAATGAATTTCTTGAACAAAAACTGATATTCTAATGAAATCTTATCATATTTTGTGAATCTTGGTTTATTGAGCCTATGGAAAGAGCACTTGAATGGACATACTTTTAGTTTCTCCGGAACAGTAATTGCCTTTAACAATTGACAAAAGCAAACTAAACCAAGGTACAGTTGTGGCAAAGAAATCACATTGCAGATTTCTAAAATCAGTTCCAATGCAAAAAGTACTTTTCATCTCTTGATGTTTAATTGTTTGTCATCATGTAAGAAGTGCAAAATGGACATCCCATGAAAAAATATATATATATATTCTTGCTAGGTGATTAATTTAGGAAATTGCAGCTAAAGGATCACAAAGGTGTGAAATTTTAAGCATTGCAAAAAAGTATTATACATTTAAGCAACACAAAGTAAAAACTTAACAAGAAAAAAAAATCACTACAAAAGGTAAGATTTGCATTAAACTTTATAGTTTGTTCAAATTAATCTCCTGCATTCCAGATAATAGGTACAGTACCAGAGTGGTTCAATTTTTTCAATGTATTTGGTGTAACATTTTCAATTTTTCAAGAAAAGAAATGCTTCCGGAGTTGCGCAAAAGATGATAGTTAATAAGAAATAAGGTAAAGAGAACAAATTCTTTATCCATGGTTCTGAATATTTAAGATCTTGGGATCATCATGGATGAATTATGTAAGATCAGACATCATAAAGTACAATCAATTTAAGTGCAAAGACTATGTTCACACTTGTGCCTTGATCTATTCATGGATGCAAACAAAGTTTAACAGGGCAAAGGGGGGCTTAAAAAATGAGACCGAGCACATCACCAAAAAAAATGCTTCCCAGGCAGGCAATAATCTCCCGAGCACAAATTACAACAGTACAAGCCCAAGTTCTGATGGTCTTAAAACATGCTTTATTCGATAGTTGTAGAGATAGTAGTGGAGTTGCCCATCACCGGGGCCAAACTTTAGTTCCTTCAAGAAAGTTTTGTTATGCATAACATCTAGAGCATTGAAAACGTCAAAATCCTTTTTCTTAGCCACTATGAGAGCATCATTCATCAACTGAATCCATGGAGTTTTAGTTGAAACGTTGTAATAAGAATAAGCAGCCTTCAGAGTGGAATAATTCTGATTACCAAGAATTGATGAAGGGAGGGTGTAAAAACTGCAGAAGTCAGTGATTTCATGAGACTCGGGGCTTTCAACCAGATAGCTGTCAACAACACCCTCCTTTGGCAGAAGCCAGTGCTCCACGTCATTCTCATCAAAATCAGGTGCAACCACAAATTGCTTCAAGTAATCCTTAAGCAATCGAGTAACAGCAGGAACATCATGGAGCTCCATCTTTCTGAACCCAGGTGTGACAGTCTGATCAGGTAACTTGTAAAGCTTTATTGTGCGGCTCATTGTCATCCTCGCACCAAGCCTAGAAAATCCGACATCGATAAGCTTCTTTGGATTCAAAGATCTATGCCAATATTGACATGTGGATACAGGTGTTGGAAGAACCACCCCAGCTGTATAAGCAGCTTGCCAAATGTTTTCCAAGTGAACTCTCCTTGTGACCTCCTTTATCATGACAGGAGCAAGTCTCTTTGATCTAAGCTTCTTATGAACACACAGAAAGTTTATCTCTGCCATGATCACGACGTTATCTCTAGCACGTATCTTTGCAGGTACCCCTGTGATAAAAGCAACCAATTTTTTTGAGGTCTTCACTCTGACTCCTATGTGCCAGCTCTTATAGTAACCTGGAGGATGTAGTGCCCATCGAAGAAATTCCTTTGAGTAATTAAACCTAAACATGTTCTCATCATCTTCTACATAATTGTTTGTTAGCAGAAGATAGACCTCATTACACATATCTTCTGAGTCCAAATCACAGGTGGTCCACTCATATGGACTAGGAAGATTGTAAGGCTCCTGTTTAACTTCAGTTAAGGGTGTTGGAGGTTCAATAGGACCTTCAGGCAAGCTTGAATCTCCAAGATCCTTGAACTGGCCCACTGGTTGGGTCTCCCAAAACTTATGCCTCTTCGACAGTGAGAGAGATTCTTGTACCTTTCGTGCTAAGGAATCAATTGATACCTCATTACCGCTTTCTGAAGATAAGTTACTATCCGAAGTGAGGTTATGGTTCTCAGCTGCCTTACTATCATCAGCCATTTTACCAACTTTGGGATATTATTCTCTGCCATAACAATAAATTATTAAATCCAGCACTAAGTTTATAACACATAAAGCGAACGTATTAGCACACATGCTGTCAGAGACCATAAGTGTTGAAAAACATTTCACAACCAAAGCACCATCCAGAAGTTTTAAGTCAGTAAAATACAGAGTACCACTGAATCCACTACTTCTTTGTGAAATGGGTTCAACCTACTATGTGTAGGTAACAATTCTATGCATATAATAGGAACTGAAGGCAGCGGGTCTGCCATGCTCACAACATTCTGAAGGCAGCAGGTATGCCATATTCACAACATTTTATATTTGTATTAGAGATGAACAAAAAAGCACTCCTGAAAACAAATACTTGTGTTATACTTTTATATCTATCAACCTATCTAAACGCCGCACTAATATGTATGTATTAACTAATCATCAAATAAAATTTCAGGTTTCCCGAGTAAAATGAGCTCAATTATAACTGTTAATGAGAATAACATAATAGCAATCTGTTTCCTTAGCGGAATTCCACATTGTCAACAGAATCCCGAGTAAAATGAGCTCAATTATAACTGTTAATGACAATAACATAATAGCAAGCTGTTTCCTCAGCTGAACTCCACATTGTCAATAGAATGCTGATCATCAATCAAACTTCTACTACTGTTTTCCACATCAACTTTTACATAATGCAATAGCGAATATTTCAAAACGAAAAAAAGAAAAAACAAAATTTCACCATTGGACCAGTGATTCAAACTTGAACAGCTTCTAATGGTAGCATGAAGGTGTGAAACAGTAGCAATTCAGTTCCATAAGATCTTATTCATAACAAACCAATTTCTACAAAAATTAAACAAAAGGAGAGAAAATAAGAATCAAACCTTGCAAATGGTTTGCAGTAGAGTGGTGATCGAGATCTAGGGTTTCAGAAAGTGATTGACAAAGATGATCGGGAGCACCTGAGATAAGCAAAGAATATTGTTTAGGCTAAGCATTGGAACCAACGAAGGAATATGAAAATTCCAATGGGCCTTGTACTATCCTATTGGGCTTTGTCCAATATTCCATTTTGGACTAGAGATTCGTTTAGTTTGCCGATTAGGCTATTTCGAGATTATAATTTGTAATTATAAGTTTTGAACTAATTTTATATTAGCAATTTCATATTATTAATATATTATATTGGCCATAATACATAAATACGTTATTTAACTAGGTTATATTTATGCTCTTTAACTTTGGATATATACACACACATCCTACGTGACAATTTGCATCCTATTTGGTGTCGTATGTGTTTTATACCACCTAGGATATATGTGTCCACTTATTCAACTTTATACAAGTTTGAGTGTCTACTTGTGCAAAAATAAAATTGAAAGACATATATATAAAATAAGGTGAAATTAAAGAACACATTTATATATTATGAATATTATATTTATCAGTTCTACCAAACTTATCGATAGATCTAATAGGCTAACATGAAAAAGAAAATAAAATCCAATATCATATAAGAATAATTATAGGGTATATAACCAAACTCAAATTTACAACTAAATATTAAGCTAAAATTTTATATCAATCGTGAAGTATCTGGAGCTGCTTTACTTAACTTCATATTATCTTTAAAATTGTACCTCAATGAACTGCATTAAGCGACCGAATGGGACCATTACTAAGAAGAAACTAACACCTCTTAAACTTCAACACTTTTTCTAGGCGCATGACTCACTTCTCCGTCTAAAAGGTTATCAACTGAACTTATATACACTAAAAGTTAAAACACTACGTATATACAGACAAGATATACATAAGAAAATTTCAAACGTGTGAAATATTTTATGAGATTAGCTATAGTGGAACCAGGGTGGAGCTAGAATTTTATTTAAAGGGTGTCAAAAAATTAAGAAATAAAATCGTATAAAAGCTAAGAAGTGTCATTATATAATATAGGGACAATGCCCAAGTAACCCCTCAACCTATGCCCGAAATCTCAGAGACACACTTATACTATATTAAGGTCCTATTACCCCCTGAACTTATTTTATTAATAATTGTTTACCCCTTTTTAGCCTACGTGGCACTATCTTGTGGGCCCACCGATGGTTGACTTTTTTTTGAACTAGTGCCACGCAGACGAAAAAGGGGTAGAAAATTACATACAAAATAAGTTCAGGGGGTAATGGGACCTTAGTATAGTATAAGTGTCTCTGGATTTCGGGCATAGGTTGAGGGGGTACTTGAGTATTTTCCCTATAATATATATACATAAAAAATATTTTTTATTTTAGTTACACAATGTAATTTTACGATGAAAAAGTGTCGATCGACACCCCTTAACTATATGTGGCTCCGCCACTGAACGGAACTAATTAATATAATCAAACGCGAAATAAAATAATCTCACTTTTTCTATTTTAAAAAAAAAAACAATTAAACAAGGGGAGTGCATGGAATGTTTTGACACCTGTCCTTTAGACCCGTTTTATATGCTTATGGAAAGACCTTTGCCTCTTCTTCATACTTCTCTTAACAGAAAAGAAAAACAACAAAAAAATTAAGTGTTTAATTTTTGCTAAGCTCATTCTCACTTTCTTATACAACGCTATTACCGTCGACGTTCCTAATTTTTTACTAATCAGTACGTTAATCTCGTCTATTTTTTCTCATTAATTTTCACTTATGTTACTTTACTTACACATTTAATTCTTTGATTATCTCTGTTTAATGTATAGTAATAACAATTATCGAACAATTCTGGGATCTTATTTGTTTTTTTGTTTTTTCTGAAAAAGCATTAGTTATAACTTGTAACAATGAAAAATATTATGTTATGTTCCTCGGAGAAATTAATCAAACTTGAGCTGTCAGAGCAAGTTTTTTTTTTAATTTCATTTTAAGATATAGTTATCGATACGAGATCTGTAGTTTATGGTTCGAGTAATAATGAGGGCAAATGAAATTTACTATGCTTGAGATCGATTAAATTAAACATGAGGGATGTAAATCTGGATTTATTTTTTGTTCATAGTGGAAACAGGGGCGGAGTTAGTATATTGTTATGTACTAATTTTGATTTGTGTCTAATATGAATAAATTGTTTAGTTTGGTCTAAAAATTGAGTGCGGATAAGTAATTCTGTTACCTATTGTGTTCAATGGCTGTTAGATCTTTCGACATTTTTCGTGAATATAAAAGAAAAGCTTATGTCTCTCCCTGTCCTTTCGGTTCCTTGATAAAATGATCATTTTGAGATTCAAGTTTGTTACTTTATTAATATGGTTATAGATTTTATCACTTACTGTAGAGTGTTAGTATTCACTTACGCATAAAGGTACATGGCAGTCATGGCACGCTTGGCACCAGAAGGAGCTCAATTTGATGCTCGACAGTTCGATTCTAAGATGAATGATTTGTAAGTTATCATGATATTCGTTGCACAGTATGATTTTAGTCATTTCTTTCTTGAATCAATACAAATTTTATATGTTAAATGCTGAAAATTGTACTCGTCTCTATTACTTATATTATATATATATATGGTGCAGACTTGCCGCTGAGGGAAAAGATTTCTTTACTTCATATGACGAGGTGTATGACAGTTTCGATGCTATGGGTCTGCAAGAAAATCTTCTCAGGGGCATTTATGCTTATGGTACTATGTAAACCTTTTAAGTTTTGTTCTCAAGTCTAGGAAAATTCTTCGTTTTTTTGTTTCTTTGCATGATACATCCAGTCCGTTTCAATTTGCTTGTCTTACTTTCCTTTTTTGCAACTCTTTAATTTCAACTTTTCACGTGACATGTTTAAGACCACAAGATTCAAAAGTATTTTTTACTTTCTTAAACTTTGTGTCATGTCAAAGCCAGACAAATAAATTGAAACAGGGGGAGTACCATACAGTTGAGAGTTTTCTGAAAAAAAAAAGTTTTTTTTTTTTAAATTGTTGATTTTGTGCCTGATTCCGCCTTTTTTGCTGCATGTAACCTTTTAAAGGTTTTGAGAAACCATCTGCCATTCAGCAGAGGGGTATCGTACCATTTTGCAAGGGACTTGATGTAATTCAGCAAGCTCAATCTGGCACAGGGAAGACAGCTACTTTTTGTTCTGGAATTTTGCAGCAACTTGATTATGGTTTAATTCAATGCCAATCGTTGGTGTTGGCACCTACTCGAGAACTTGCACAGCAGATTGAGAAGGTTATGCGAGCACTTGGTGACTATCTTGGGGTTAAGGTCCATGCTTGTGTAGGTGGCACTAGTGTCAGGGAGGATCAACGCATTCTCGCAGCTGGTGTTCATGTTGTTGTTGGCACCCCTGGACGTGTGTTTGACATGTTGCGAAGACAGTCCCTCCGTCCTGATTGCCTCAGAATGTTTGTGCTAGACGAGGCTGATGAAATGCTGTCACGAGGTTTTAAGGATCAGGTACTTCAACCTCTTCAATTAGATTTATAATTACCCCTTAGTAGATGATTTGAACAAGTTCAGGTTTGAGGTCCCTCGGTTTGCTAATCTGGGATTATCGCTGGAATTAATTCTTTTGAAGAAATCAATATAGAAGATACAGATTTAGTTTACGTTTAGATGTTCTTGTACTCCGTTAACCAGTCATCTTAATCATTGTCGGGAATTAGCTATTGAGATTAGTTACACAGTAGTACCCCTCCCATTTATTTGGTTCCTAAGGACATAATGTAAATTGATCATCCCGTTGAATTTGTTCCTTCATTTGCTGATTGCGATTAGTAAAACTAAATGCAGAGTTTATGACCTTTCCCTCTGATTTGATTTGATGCCGACTTTGAGAAATTAGTAATTTGGAATCTTTATCCATGTGTCTATATTGGCAGATATATGATATTTTCCAGATGCTGCCTACCAAAGTTCAAGTCGGAGTGTTTTCTGCGACCATGCCACCAGAAGCCCTTGACATCACAAGAAAGTTCATGAATAAGCCTGTGAGAATCTTGGTTAAACGCGATGAATTGACACTTGAGGGTATCAAACAGTTCTATGTCAATGTTGATAAGGAGGAATGGAAGCTTGAGACGCTCTGTGATCTATACGAGACGCTTGCCATCACTCAGAGTGTTATCTTTGTGAACACTAGGCGCAAGGTGGATTGGTTAACGGACAAAATGCGAAGCCGTGACCACACGGTTTCAGCTACACATGGAGATATGGACCAGAACACTAGAGACATAATCATGCGTGAGTTTCGCTCTGGTTCTTCCCGTGTCCTTATCACAACTGATCTGTTGGCTCGTGGTATCGATGTACAACAAGTATCCCTTGTTATCAACTATGATCTCCCAACTCAGCCGGAGAATTATCTCCATCGTATTGGAAGAAGTGGAAGGTTTGGAAGGAAAGGAGTTGCAATCAACTTTGTGACAACAGACGACGAAAGAATGTTGTTTGATATTCAAAAATTCTACAATGTGGTCATCGAAGAACTCCCTTCAAACGTCGCTGACCTCCTCTGAAAACTTCATCTTTATAAGGTGAGTAAGAAGATAATTTCCAAGCTTATAGTATAGAAGAAATCATTTTAAACTCTATCGTCAAAAACGCACCCCTGGCATTAATGTTGCTAAGAATTTTGCAGTCAGTATGTAGTAAGGTCTTGGTTTTATTTCATTTCCAAATTCTTATACTTCTTTGGCATTAATTTTTAGTGTAGTTAAGTTCTTGATTAATGTTGTGTTCTTGTTTTAGCACAGAAATATTAATGATAAACTGAGAAATCTTGATAATTTTTCCTTTTGTTTTTCTACTTAATCAGTGTTTATTGATCTTCTTTAAGCTTCTGAAGTCTTGTATCTTTACCTAGAAACAAATGTTTTTTACCCGTGAAAAAGTTATGATAACTGTGTAAATACACAGTGGAAAACAGATTCTCACTGAAATAGTGGACAACTTTCTAATTTTTTTATATGAAAACAATATTGTTTTTTCTTTTATAACTAATTCAATCAAACTGTCTTTGGGAATAGCCACTGAACATTTTTCAATAGGAAAATCGCTATGTTTTAGTAGTGATTATGGTGTATAGCATTTTTTTAAATAACTTGAAGAGATTATTGAAAGGACAGAAAAATATGCTTTTTTAGCAACTTACCCTAAGAAAAAAAAGTAGTTTATTTTTGGCAATATAATACTTTGGGTATGCAATAATTAACCAGAATGAGTGATGTAATTAGTACTACTGCCATTTATAATGAAAATTTAACCTCATTATACAAAATTTCAATTTGGATCATTTTAGCTAAAGTTTTTCTTTTTCTATAAAGAAAAAGAGAAAAAATGATTTTCAAATTGTCAGTTGCACAATTTTGCTTGGTACACTTGAAATGCATTGTACAAACCAAAAATGTGGTACACTTCAATTCAATGTATGTGATTGATTAATTCTTTATTAGTACTTTCTCTTTTTATTTTTAATTGTCTAATATTAACTTAATACACTTTTTAAAATGGCAGCTTTAATATACTATCATTCGAATACAATAAATTTAATGATTTAGAAAATAATAATAATAGTAAATGAGAAGGAGTAAATTAGGAATCAAGTAAATTTTTTTGAGTTTTAAAAAGAAAAAATAAAAACAAATATTTATTTTTAACACAACAAATAAATAAAAATAGATTGAGGGAATATATATGACAAGTTGGGACTCATTATTGAAGTACTCTTTATATATATACATATATATTATTTTCTATATTTTAATTTATTTGTGTGGTTTTCACTTGACATAAAGTAATATAAAAGGAACTTGGATTTTAAAATATATAAAATGTACTTAATTATTTAGTAATTAAACTAAAAATAAAAATAAAATTAAACAAATTGAAATGGAACAGTAAGAGTTACATGTCAACATAAATTAGTTGGTACAACTTTACATGTGAAAACAAACTTTCATGTGAAAACGTTTAATTAAGAATGAAGTAGTTTCACCACTACATCACGATCCATTTTGATTTCTAAATGATTATTCATCATTTCTCTTGCTTTTTTCTGTTTAATTCGATATTCGATATTCGTATTAAAATCCGTTAAAAATAATTTATTTGATATAACAGTCAACATTGACCATCAATAATACAAAAGGCATGTGATTGTGAAAGAATGATACACTTAACAGGCCATGCGCCATCAACATTCAAATAGTGGGCTACAAAATTAAATTTTTCCAGCCTCATTGCATCATTGAAAAAAAATAAATCATCACACACCTTTAAGGTTGTTTTTTTTTTTTTTTTTTTTTTTTGGGGGGGGGGTGTACTACTCAAAAATATTAAAAGCACCAATTAATCCTAAATATTTATTCCAAACTTAAATTTGAAGCAAAGCCTAGATATTAATCCTTGTGTTGTTTTTCCTTTTTTTTTGTTGTATCCCAAAATGGAGAATTTTAGATCAAAATCAACAAGAGAAAGAAGGGGAGGTCCAATTAGTATGCAAGATTTGAGAAGTTGTAGTACTAATTCACATGCAACAACTTCAAGTAATAATAATAATAATAATAATAATAATAATGATTATAAAGAAGTGAAGATGAAGAGGAGCAAAAGCAAAGTGATTTCATCATCTTCTTTGAAGAATTGGAGTTTTAATGATCCTGAAATGCAAAGGAAGAAAAGGGTTGTTGGATATAAAGCTTATGGTGTGGAAGGTAAGATGAAAGTTTCACTAAGAAAGAGCTTTAAGTGGATCAAGAATACTTGCAATCATGTTGTACATGGATTATGGTGAGTGGTCATCAATTATCAGTCGAGAATCTTCTGAAAACAATTTAACTTCTACCTTCACGAGATAAAAGTGAGGTCTGTGTATAATCTATTGTTATCAGTGAGATTATACTTAATATGTTTTTTGTTTGATAATTTTCTTAATTGATTGTTTTTCATAATCAAGCATTTAATCTTTTGCTAATTAAAGATTTTTTTTTTCTTTTTTCCCCTTTTTTATGAAGAATGATGTGAGAATCCCATGAACTCAGATTGTTATGATCTTTTAAAAATTCATTATCTTGATGTAACAAATTGTTCTCCTCTTCCAATTTTGACTATACAACAAGGTGCGATATACTGATCAATAAAGTAATTAAAAATAATAATAGAATTTTAATATAAATTTCAATTAAAATAATAATATTATATGATTCTTTTTATTGGTTCAAATCTTAACTAATAGAGTTTTATTAATGAAAAACAACAGGTAGTAGGTACTTATATTTGTTCGATTCTTCGATTTGATTTTATTAATAATTATTTAGTTTTTTGTTGATAGATATAGAAATTAATTCAGAACATTGGTTCAATTGGAGTATATATTGGCTACAATAACTAATAATTTCAATTAAATAATTTATAAGATTTGATTTATTACCAATCAAAAGTTGTCTTATAGTATTTTAAACAATAAATTTGATAAAAAAAAATTTAAAAGAAGGAATTTAGGACAGATTCTTTTTAGAAAATAAATCTCCACAAGTATTTAGTCAATTTCTTTTATTGGATTTTCATTTTTCTAAATAAAAATCCAAAGATGAATTCTGTCAGAAAATAAAAGAGTATTAATAGTTGGAACAAAATTGGTTCAAGAAAGTTGTCTCTCTCAATTATTAATTATTAGTAAAATTAAATGTGGAGTATACTAAATATAAATTGTTAAATTGGCAGTCTGTCTTTTGCTGAAAAAGAGTAGAAAAGAATCAGTAGACAGATATTTTGAGTCCCACAAAACATGTGCATTCATTGTACTGGAAAACTTCACTGAATTCCACAACCTAAAATAATATATTTTTTATTCCGTATTCGATATTAAAGTTCAACTAATTTTAAACTGGTACATTAAATGACTAATTTCAGGATCTCTAAAAGTTTGTATGATTGTTACATGTTATATTGTATAGTTAGTTTAAAATATCATATTTATTTTGATTATTACATTGTATCATTTTAAATTCATCATCAGATAATAACAATTGGTTTGATGTGATCACATTATTACTTATTTAGTAATTCTATTTTACTCTTTAATACCTTTTCCCAGTAAGATCACCTCATACTCTTGCTTTTTTAAAAAATTATATTATAATGTAACACAACGATACATTATGAAATAATATGTAACAATAATCGAAGCAAATTAGTCAAACGCAACACCACTCATATCATGTTATTTCTGTATCTTACGTTGCAGAGATAGACTATACTTGCAACCTTTTTTCACTACTTGAAGAGGAAGAAAACTGTTTTTGGCATACAATTTTCCAACACAACTTCTATTTTTAAATACCATTTTTAATTTAAAAACAAATACACTACTTGTCCAAATTTCACAATTTTAATGTACAAAAGCCCACTAAGACTGCCAACTGAGTAAATGACCACACAGAGACCTGTGATTGATATTTAAATAGCTTGAAACAAAAAAGAGTTTGCTCATGTCCAAAGCAGAAGAATCTGCTAGCATCAAACATCTCGTGGACCATATAAATCGGCAATTATACATGGGCCTCTTCATAATTCACAGCATAACATAAATATAAATAACACGATAGAACAAGAACAGGAGAGATAGAGACGAAAAAGAATACGATAAGTGCCTATAACTGTATGTCTGTATGGACAAAACATAAGCTGGGATTTGTGAGTTTGCGGGGGTTGCATTGTTTATGGTTCCTCCTGGAAACAACTAATATCAGAACTCATACTCCGCCATGTTGGTGTGTTTGATGTGCCAAGATATACAGTAGAGGGGGAATTGTGACGAAGCAGAGCTACTAATCCAGTCCCTCATCATCGAAAGCTTAAACCCTCTATTCCTTTGATGGCAGACTCTAAATTCTTTAGGTTTGAGTTTCTTGTGGAGGAGCTGCGCTTGTGATCTGAGGACACAACTGGTGAAGTCTTCTGGTTAGTATTGAATATTTTACGCAGTGATGCTGCGCCTGCTGCATCTAGTGTCTGAGGGCGGGAGAGGTCAGGTTCACCCCCAGAAATCACTGGGTCTCGACTGCTAGAGACATTAGGATGCCTTGCTGATCCACTTGACCGGAAAAAATTAGAACTAGGTAACTGCAAAACAAACTCAGTCAAAGTCTGTAGTGTTCACTGGTAGATATAGGTCATAAAACAAGAGTAAATTTCAACCACATTCCCCAAAGTATAAGCATAATAGATCCTTAGTTGTACTAAACTCTGTTTCTTAGTGTATACCACCAATTTGCTCTCAGTTTGGCCATTATATTCAAGAACTACCAAATGAATACAAATTATTCTCATGTTCCATGAAGGGCAAGCACAAATATGTGGAAGTAATAGAGGTAAGGAAATGTTAGAAGAGAAAAAGATAAATGCCACCCCTAATTGTGCAGTCACCATCCATTTCTGTCATATAGACGAACCAACACCACCTTATTGGCCCTCTTAACCTATATACAATCATCAGTGCCACTCGGTGAAGGTAATTCAAAAGGCAGCAGATGGAGAGAAGGGTGTTTATTTTGGGTGGGGGTTCAATGCCTTTTAGCTACTTCTATTTTACTCCCACTTCCACTCCTTTTGTGGATAGTATTTTGCTAATGTTGTGGAGGACGCCCCAGTATACAAGAGATATCTGCGTCGGGTCTATTTCCATCAGTGAGAATTTTGGATATGTTTCATATTTCTTCCATCAATCATCTACATTATCGTTTTGAGGATCATCCATTATGAAAAGACCTTCCTCTGAATAGATATGTGCAAGTACACTATGATGGTCCAGATAAACATGCAGTTGTGCACCCATTGATATGATCCAAGAATTTTGCTGTTTTGACTTTGGTAGTTCTTGGGAACAGTGTGTGACAGATAATCCATAAGCAGAATAGGTTCATAAAACATGGTTCTTTATTAAAGACTCTCAATCATCTATGTAGGAACTCCGTGGGTAATCCAAAAGTTGAGCAAAATGAAAGAAAAACCCTAAGCTTTATGAAGTCATCTTCCTTTGCTTCCAAAATCTCTTGTTTCTGTCCCTCCAAAGTACCCACATGAGACCTCGCTGCACAACATTTCATCCTCTAATTATTCCACTTCTATCCTTACACATCTATTCTGTATCCCCTCACCCAAAAGAAAAACCTAGAGCACCAGAAAGAGTTGCAGCCTACCCTTTTTTTCTTGTTCTTTTTCTTCATCTTTTTTTTTTTTTTTTTTGAGAAAGGAGAATTGCAGCCTACCTGCTATCCATCAAATTATTTTCAGGATAACATAAAATGTAAAATTGATTCAAGAAAATTTTATTCAAAGAGATTGCACACTTTATCCTCTCTACTTAGTGAATTGCTCCGT
Organism: Solanum peruvianum; assembly: GCA_027705065.1. Lineage (NCBI taxonomy): Eukaryota > Viridiplantae > Streptophyta > Magnoliopsida > Solanales > Solanaceae > Solanum > Solanum peruvianum. Next base: position 41,309,634 of record JAKWJD010001760.1, on the reverse strand, counting down.
AAATTGAAATTGCCACACAAGTTCAGGAACTTTTTGCTTTTACTTTGGAAACTGCATCTAATTCCTCATGCCGAGGTACTTGACAAATCAAGATTGCAAGAACTTTTGTCCTATATCTGGATAAAGTCAAATGCACTCACATCGATTTTGTAACAAGTAAAGTTGCCACAGAATTTATATGCAATAGTACTACACTTCCCTAAACGCATCCCAACCAGGAGAAAGGGTATAAACAATAGGGAGAGGGGGGAAGAAGAGCACTAACCTCTTTACCCACAGATAAATCATTAGCAACTGTGCCTTTTTGCTTCAACAAGCTTCCAGCATTGAAATTGAGCCCTGTGCTCCTATTACGTGTCAGATTTGATGAAGACAAACCAGTTGGCCGTCCTTCTTCACCACCTGCATATTGAGTAGCAAGCATATATAGCTCCCAGAGAATAAGAAGCTAGCATATTTAGAGGTAATGTACTTTCCTGAACAGAACATCTGGCATGCCATCCAAAATAAATGATACAATGGACCAATTGAAATGGATTCCAATTGTAACTTTTCACGTATACATAAGAGACAAGATACATAGAACCACTTTATGCCACACTAGTTAGCACAGACTGATTGCTAAGTCTTCTAATTAACTTTTTCTTGTTAATCTTTCCTTCTTTTTTGTGGTTGAGGGAGGAGGACGTCGAGACCAAACATACCTGATTTCTTTTCGACATTAGCAAGACCATGAGGCGTCCCTGAACTTGGCCCAGCAGTACCGCCCTGTTTCAAAATCAACATTTCATTTTTATATTTAGAGACCAATGCCATAAGCTAATATATTTAAGTCACTTACAAGAGCACGAGATGGAATATTGGCAAGCTGTGATTGCTGATATTTCAATATGGTCCAGTCAAATACATAATCAAACTGAAACCCTGAAATAGATGGGAAAAGAAAAAAGAATAAAGGGAAGGAAAATGGAAGACATCCTGTGAACATTGACATTGAGGTACTTGTTGAAATAAAGAAGGCATGGAAAGCAAAATGATCATACCTTCACGAATGAAAAGGTCACGAAAAATTCTCTTGAGATAAGCATAATCTGGTTTATCATCAAATCTCAGTGATCGACAGTAATGAAAATATGATGCGAACTCTGCAGGATAGCCTCGACACAAGGTCTATAGGAAAATTTGCACTAGTATCATTTTAGTGAATAAAAAACTAAATAGCTAGCATATGAAGAATGGAGGAGCATCAATTACCTCTATTGACGTTGAAACTTTCTTCTCACTGATCCTCTCATACTTCTGTTTCTTATTGCCTGCTTTCAGCCCCTGCCAAGGGAGACTACATGTGTTTGAAAGGATAATGTAAGATTACCATGACAGAGAAGTACAGACACTAAATAAAAGAAAATCTAGGGAGGGAGAAATATTTACCTTCCTCTTAAAAAGTACATCAGAACAAAACCCAATGATTCCAAATCATCCCTTCGACTTTGTTCTACATGGTCAATAGAAAACACAGAGTAAACAGTCCATATAAACAATTGGGAACAAATTGGAAAAATAAAACAAAAGCTCACCAATGCCGAGGTGAGTGTTCATGCTTGCATATCTAGCAGTTCCTGTCAAATTTTTATTTTCTCTGTATCGCATTAAAAAGAAAACAAATCATACATCCATGCCCTGGAGGAGGATCTCATTGTAAGATAATTGACTAATTAAGAGTACAATTATCCAATGTGATTAATCAATGATTCAACATACAAATATACTTCTTCACAAGCTCGAAATACAAATGACCAACTGTAATTTACAAAATACAGAAAATCTCCAGATTCACTGTTAAAATTTCGGTGAATTGCACAAGCTCTATAAAATAGAGAGATCACTTCCTCTATGGTAAGCATGATGGCACTGCATCTTTGATGCCAACAAGTCTTTCTATTAGTTAAATGTATGATGAATGACCAAAATATAAAACAGTTGGGAAAGATCAACAGGATCTGGTTTCATATCATTTACTGATATTTCCCTGTCCCAGTCGAAGGAAACTAGAACGATAATCATTTTCCAAAGCCATAACCTAATCAAAGTTATTAATAGAAAGGGTTAAGATACTAAGGCTTTAACTAAAGAAAAAAATTAAGAAGGATATCAGTTTCTTCTCCCTATCCGTAAATTTTTCAGTCTTTTACGAAGTGATAAAATATTTCTTGTTTAAACTACCCAGTTGTCGCTTCGTTCCTCTTAAGTCTTAACCAGCAGTGCCAGGCAAACCAAAAAACAGTTTGATCATATTGAAGGGATAGTTATAAATGAACTAGAAGTTAGTAGTGAGAAGGTGTACAATATGAAAGTAGTAACAGTGAAAAGGAGTGGATATGATTATTCCCGAACAGAGATTAAGTTAGTTTATTAAATTAGCTAGTTCATGCATTCTGATACCTTTGTGAAGTCATTAAATAGCTTTGATGACTTATCTTACATGCAATACAGATAAAAATGTGTGTTTCTACTCTTCTTATGTCCTGTTAATTCATAAAGAAAACCCCCCACAAAATGAGGAAACACCTATACTGACACATGCTTTTGGACTACATGATCAAAAAACTAAGACTAGGTAATTTCTTCTCATCTGTCTATGCCTTGGTGGACAAAGTTACCTGGTGCTCTGTGCTGTTGGGAGGTAGAAAGTACTCTATGGGATTACTCGGTGTGTGCAAGCTTTTCCCAGGAACCACAAGTCCATAATTATTCAAAAAAGTGAGGGGATAGGTTCGCAAGAGTTTAAAAATGACGCAAACTGAAAGAATTCACTCTTTTCTATTGCTCTATAGCGAAAGAGCAAACAGACCACCACACAAAGCTCATATAGGCATATCATATGCATGAACACCATATTTCGAGTACTTCATCTTCTTAAACAAAACAGATATCAACCTCATAGTGCTTCAAGGGAGCTGACCTATACGGAATATGCTGATGAGTTGATGAGTCTCTGTACTTCTTAGCCAGCCCAAAATCAATAACATAGACCTATATGAATTAATCGTGGTTACGAAGATACCATGCCTGCAATAGGTGAATTGAGCAGCAAAGTAAGAGCTTTAATCCCAATACCTGATTTGCACGTCTTCCTAATCCCATAAGAAAGTTGTCAGGTTTTATATCTCGATGAAGAAAAGATTTGGCATGAACAAACTCAACACGATTGATCTGAAAATTGATAAGGGTGTAAGAGATTTTAAATTGTAATTGCAATAAATAAGTGGTACAAAACATCACACACCATCTGATCTGCAAGCATGAGAACGGTCTTCAAGGACATTTTCCTATTGCAGAAGTTGAAAAGATCTTCAAGACTAGGTCCCAGTAAATCCATCACAAGGACATTGTAATCTCCTTCAACTCCAAACCATTTTAAATTGGGGACTCCAGCTACCAATATAAAAAGATAAATACCACTTATAACATTGAGTAGTTAATGAAGGAAGAACAGGCAACATGAAGATGAGAAATTACTTCCTCCTTGTAGTATTTTATACAGCTTTGCTTCGTACAACAGTTGAGGATGCTTTGTTTTCACATTTTCCTGAGTACAAGAAATAAGAAAATCAGCAACTTAATCTTGCAAACTAAAAAAATCATCTATGACATAATTGAAGGGATGTTCACGAATGACTAAGCATTTGCAGAAGTCCAATGATGTCATGAGTATCAGCAAGACAAAAAAATCTTCAGTTTACAATAGATATCAAGTTTTATATAAAAAATTCCAGAAAGACAAATGTAAGCAGTGAATCTGTTGCAATTTCTTCAAAACCACCAATTTGCTTAGTTAATGCAAATTCACTACTTGGAGTCTCAAATTGTAGGCTAGGTAATAACGGTTACATTTCCTCTAACTTGGTTGTTATTTCATAACTTAACAAAACATACTGAAACCCAGCACATTCAACCAAACGGTGATCCATAAGACCAAATGGTCAAGTGGTCAAAACCCTTTTGAGTGTGAGAGCCTTTTTAATCTAAGAATCTAAGCAATCAGAGGGCGGGCACAAGTTTATTTGCTTAATTATGTTTTCAACATGCAGGGGTGTTTATAACAGTTTTGGGTGACTCCACTTATTATCTCAAGTTTAGTGTTGCATCCTCATATAACTTGGTATTAGAACAACCAAAGATCCTGAATTCCAATGTTACTCTGACCTTCATCAAAAGACAGCTACGAGTACTTCGCCATGGAAAAGGACCACACTAGCAACGGAGAAGGCATGATAAAAATATAACCAAACGTGTTCTCTATAAAAGATTAAGTTTAATCCTCTCCCGGCAAAAGGTAGGGGATAAGGACTACATACATCCTACCCTGCCCAAACCTCACCTATAGAATTACACTGGTATCTATCTATTGTTCTTAATCTACCCCCTTCCACCCTAATAACAATTAGCAAATAAACACACGGATAATAACACATACACATAATTGTGTTTTAATTGCTAACCAAAAACCATCCATCATCAAAACAATGACAAATTCTCAAGTTTTTTCATAGCAAAACCATATGCTTTAGCAATTAAAAAACATTCAATACTCCTATAACAAGTTTAGACAAATAAAAACACACACAGAGAGATAATTTCAACTTACCAGCTTGATAGCAACCTCTTCATTAGTTTGAACATTACCACCTTGAAGAACATATAAACAAATCACCAATTAAATCAAACCTAAAAATAAAAACAAAACCTGAAAGGCAAAAAAAAAAAAACATGAAGGGTTCAAATACCGAGGTAGATCTCCCCAAAAGAACCGCTACCAATTTTCCGGCCAAGCCTGAACTTATTACCAACACGAGGCTCCATCGGAGACTAAAAATTTAAATTTAAAAAAAAAAAAAAAAAAACTTCACCACACAAACCCTGAAAAATTCAATCCAACATAGAATGAAATTGAATCAAAAAAAGAAAAATCAAGATTTCAGCTTTTTGAATAATTTTTTTTGGGGTTTTGTTCCTTCATGAGTTTTGCCTCAAGAAGGTGCAAAATGAAGCAGCATCAGCTTCAAGTATATGCTTTATTATCATCCCATTTTGAATAATCTGACTCTGATTCTATCTCTTAACCCCAATTTCTTCCTTCTATTATTATTATATATATATATATATATATATATATATATATATATATATATATATATACGTTTATTTCTGTCTTTTTGCTTTCGTAATACTATCTTCTTGTCCCCACCCACCCTAGTCGATCCCTATGATACGGCGTCGTATGTAGTGTTGTAGATAAATTCGTCAGAGGGAACTGAATGAATATACAGTGTATTTCATAGTCGGCCCATACGTATTTCAATCAGAAACTTCCAAAGAAAATATGGCTATAGCTATGGCACTCTTTTTGTTTTAGGGAAAAAAATAACATATATACTTCTATAATAAATTGTATGCAGATATTCTCTTTTATATTTTTGAGTGCTGTCCAAAATTAGAATATATATGACCTTTATATTAACGGATATACATGTATCATAATCTAATTCACCAATTCGACAGTTATATTGGATCAACGGATAATATTGCATCATATGTCCCGACTTGGTCTCCGTTAGAGTGAAGGGCATATACGCTGTAGTTTTTTATGGCAAGGGCACTAATATTCCAAAAATATGACGAAGGGTATATGCATTTAGTTTGTGGTATATTTGTCCTTTTTTCCTTTATTTTGTAATGGTGGTATTTGGATTAGCAAAGTATAAATTCGAGATTGTCATATTATAGGTAGAACATTATGTAGGACACAGAGCTATATAGGATATGCGTGTTTACTTGTTCAATTTTACTTGTACACACCCCAAGTTAGAAGACATAAATATTATATGAGACCGAAACAAATGACACATTTATGTATTATATTTTTCATTTTAAGCTAATCTTTGATTATTCTTTTTTAAGAAAAAACATGACTACTAAAGTTGGTATATGTGTGTGTTACATACCACCAACTCTGGGGAATTACACATTTAGTTGCTGAAGCAGAAATATTTTATAGTCACTAGTCAATTTACATATATTAAATATCTGTCGTAGGGAAAATTGATACAAGAAGTTGTCAAAAAAGGAAAATATTCTTCTTAAAGCATATAATACAAAGAAAAATAAGACTAATAAATTAGATAAGCTGCAAAATATGAGTCAACCTAAAGTAATAGGCTTGGCTCATTGTACTAGGTTTGATATGAAAGTTGACAGATTGTTAGTTAAAAGTCTTAAAGACTAGCCAACAAAACCAAATTCCAGTGTCACAATCACACTACAAGGTTTAGTCAATGAGGTAAGCTCAACTAATTTTATCTAATATATAGGTTAGGAGCTGATTGATTATATACACACAGTATGTTTGGTAGACCTAAAAAGAAGAAGCATTATTGTTATGATCTTGATAATTAAAGAAACCAAGAATAAGTTTGGTCCAACTAAAAATAAGAAAGAAATAAATATCATACATATAGTATTTTCAAGGTGTAACATTAACAATATCCATAAGTTGTGTGAAGAAGAGTATATACAAAGCAAACAGTTTTGAGAACAATAAAAGACTATGATGTATTTGGCTACTTTCCCAAGCTGTACTTGAATCATATGAGTATTGTACAATACAGTGAGCACACTAACTTTGGAACAAACGAATGAGACCTACAACTAGACAAATGATTTTACAAAAACAAGTCAAAAAAAGGGGCCTGCAAAAGAATTGCAAATGGCAAAAACCCTACATTCTTTTGTAATCAAAAAGGGAGAGAATCCCTAAAGAAAGGAAAAATCAGTAATGCACAGCTATGGTTGTGTTAGTTCAATTTGGGAACCCATTGAAGTATACTTTTTGTGCAGCCTCCCTCTCAACTGTCTAATTTTTGCATCTACTCTTGCTGTGAACCCAATGTTTGTACTCTGTCTTGCTTTAGACCGTTCTCTCTTCCACATATGATGATCTTTAACGTCTTTCTTGTAATATATGATTTCTTGAATAATGTGATGATCCATTGGATTGAATGACCTTTGGAAAGATATGTGGGCAAGGTAGGGAAGGGTGCAGACAACAATTACTAAAAGAGTGGTAGACCAGTAGACTGGAGCAGGAGCTAGAGCTTCCACAAGGATTCTAAAGGCATATTTAGAATAATCTGGCGATATCATACCATAGATCAAAAGAAAGAGGTACCAACTAGCAATACTTCCCCAGATGAAAATATGTTGAATCCATGTGAAATGACTCATTGTGAGTGCAATCTGACAGTTGACAGCCCAGACAATGCAGGTGAACATCGTAGTGCCCATAGCAGTCAGGTCGGCAGTCTGGCCTTCAGCACGGAAGGCTTGATCATAGAAGATGATAATGTTGAGGAAGAAAACAATGAGAGAGGTGTAGACACCGTTGCCAAGCCAACCGAATATCCTATACCAGTCAAAGAACAAGTTTTTGGGCCCTTGCTGGTACAGTGCTGGGAACTGCATACGTCATTACAGTTTAAATTACTACTATTCAATGAGGTTACTCTGCAAATTGATATTTTAGAAATTCCAAGAAAAAGGTATTGAGTACACTCACCTGTAAGCACACTTCAGAAGGCACATCCTGCTCGAATACTCCAAGCGCAATCACGGGCAGTGAGGTAAGAATCACATTGAACAGAATCATGTATGAATCATCATAGACAGACTGGCCCGAAAAGCCCGCGAAAGCCTCAAAGTAAAAGAGTGTGAGACCAAAAGCTATATTTTTGTAGAAGAAATAGCATATCTGCATGAAGAAAACACAGCAAGTTAGATGAAACATGATAAGCATCCATGAACGGAAACATGACCATTTTCTTTCATAAAATAAAACAGATCAAGAGGAATTACCATTTGAGCAATTCTTTTGTAGCACCAATGCCCGTGTACAACAAGAAGTCTCTCCAAGAACCGAAACTGTGCAATAGCAAAGTCACTAGCCATCACAGCCTGCAAGAAGCTAATAATCAAGTAAGCCGACTTACAGCCTCCAAGAACAAAAGGATTTACTTGAGCCAATGGATTTAGGGCCATCTTACCAAATTAGAGAAAATTTTCCAAATTATTTTAAGTTGGTAGTGCTTTAAACGGTCATATATACTCAAAAACACAGATGCAATTTGCTGAGTTGCAGGTCAACTTTATTTTCTTGTCAATATCGGTGGTGCCCGTGGTCGCGCTTAATAGTTTATCAACTTTGATAAGATGGATCGGACAGTGGAGAGATTGTGGCCAAGAAACAGTCTTCAAATCACATTTCAATGTCCTCAAACTTTTGAAAGAATTTAAAATGTGATATCAAATTGGTATATGTCAGATCATTCAGGCAAGATTTAAATGGGTAAAAGGTTCTGCACAACTATTTTTCTACAAATCAATGGGAAGAGTATTGGTTTCCTGAAGTCTCTAGAAAAATCAGTTTTGCTAATTAGGCCTGAGGTTTAGTTGCTGCTTAGGTTTTAAGTGGTCTTGTGACATTATCAAACAGTCAGCTATAAGCCCTAACCACATAAACTGATTTAAAAAAAAAAATACTAATGCATTAGTCTTAGTCCCAAAAGAAATTGTAAAGTTGAACAATATAGCACAAGGAAGTTGAATCTGGTTATCTAGGGTTTGCAGTATTTAAAAGTTCATATAGTTTCAAGTCAGTCTGTAAACTCTAATGTAAATGTGCAGCACCCCTTTGACCGTATTTCCCTGACAAATTTCTAAAATGCAGTATTGAAAAAGTTATTGTCAGAAGGAAATGTTAAAATTCTCTCAGTATATTAAGAACACCAAAACGCCAGCTAGATGTATCACCAACCTGCATTCCTTCTGCACCGCTAATGCCAACTCCAATGTCCGCTTCTTGGATCATCCCAACATCATTTGCACCATCACCAATTGCTAATGTGGTTTTCCCAGTTCCTTCCTTTACTAACCTAGTAACCTGCGACCAAATCGAATACAAACTAATGTAAATATGACCAATTTCATGAATGAACAATTGAGTTAGACAAGAAAAGGTTGATAGATTTCACATAGCTTACCAAGGCCTTCTGCTTAGGAGAGACACGGCAGCAAATGACAGATGCACAGCTGACTGCTAAATTCAAAAAATGATGCTTCATATCATACGCCAAAGCATATGTTAGAGTTTTCCCATCAATAATCAAGGCAAATGCAGCATGTGGGTCCTTTTCAAGCTTGATCATTTGAGAAGCATTTGTGATTTGCATCAAAATGTTCTCCCTTATAGCCTGATTAGTGAAAGAGAGCAATTGAGACGGCATGAATAATAATACAAGTAACAACTCAAAAAGCTTGTTTTATAGTAACCTACCTGTTCAGAGTTTCTTTCCACTGAGTCTGCATTCATTGCCGTGATGCATATTTGTCTCATCCCATGCCGAAGTAGACTACATGCGTACCTGTGTGGAAACAAGAGTGTTATTTTACCAGCTTAAATCCAATGACTAAACAAGTATGAATGAGATGGTAGAAGATATATCAGTGAATAAGAGACGGACCCTATGTTGATGGCTGTTTCCATCTTGTCACCTGTCAGAACCCAGATCTTGAGACCAGCTTGCGCCAGTTTATCAATACACTGAGGAACCTGATGAGAAGGTACAGATGTGATATGGTCAAAAAGGGATACTATTAGAAAATGTAGTACGGATTCTTGAGGAACATAATGTACATACTCCCTTCTGTAGTTTATCCTCAACAGCCGTAGCACCAACAAGGATCAATTCCTTTTCCATCATATCAGATAGACGTTCGAGCATGGCATCTCTATCACCACTGATTGAAGCTTTGGCTTTAGCAAATTCTTCATTCCACGCCGAGTACTCTGCCTCATCCAGCTTTTTGTAGGCAAGCACGAGAGTACGTAACCCTGCTTCCCCATATTCATTTAAATGCTTTGTCGTAGCCTCCTCAAATCTCCTTCCATTCTTAGCTAATCTCTCATAGACAATGCTGCATATCCAAACAAAACAGCATATCATCAAAAAGTTTACATCATAAAGGTCGCCGAAGGCCACATCTGTGACTAAACAATTAGCAAGCCAAGAGATAATCACAACTTAGAAATTCCTTTCATGCATTCAGTAATCCTAAAACTTAGCAAACACCGGTTCCATGTCCGATAAAAGAAAAAGGTGCCCCAGGAAATAAAAATTTCGGGAACAAAAAATTTAGAAGGAAGAACATCACCCAACACAAGGGGTGAGAGAGGGAGGTGCAAATGAGAGTAATAACTAGAAAATAGGAGTGGAATTTACAGGCGTGTTAGCAGCATCTTTAAAAGCATAATAACCTCTTTAATAGACTACTTCAAGGCATACAGGACCGTAGATGCATGATAGAGACTAGTTTTAGAAAATGTCAAAAGAAAGACCTGTCTGCTCCTTTACACAATAGAAGAATCTGGCCTCTCTCATCTCGAATGATAACAGACATTCTCTTCCGCTTGCTGGTGAAGTCCAACAGATTGAGAACTTTGAATTCCCTAGATTTAAAAGATCAAGAGTAAGTTGGTAAGATACTACAAAGGTAATGCAGCTCTTGAAAGCAATTGGGAAAATTTAAGGCGTTGTCTCACCTTTCAGTGGGCTCTTGAAAAGAAGGATACTTCTCACGTATATAAACTCTTGATTGAGTTCTTTTACAGAACTCAAAGCCAAATTCCCTAGCTGCAACAAGAAATGCTGCTTCATCAGGAGACTCTGCTTCGAAATTGTAGCTGCCAGTCTCCTCATTTAACTCAGGAATAGCAGTATGACAAAGTGAGAGTATCCTAAAGAATAGCAAGATGACATCTGCATTTGGTTCCTTCATCCAATTTCCCTTCATAAGTCGGCTATCCTCAAAGCTGAACCCCTTTATTGCAGGCCTGATCTCATCTTTAGTAGTGACGACCCTCTCTAGTTCAATTTCTGATGACCGTCTCCGTGAAATGTCAGGATCTTGCCCACCAAGGTCCTCTGCCATCTGCTTTGCAGCTGCAAGTTCTACATCACTGGCCCGTGTCCCATATGCGCTACCAGCAATGGAGCATTTCAGGAAGTCCATTTGGTTGCATGTCAAAGTGCCAGTTTTATCCGAGAGGATGGTATCAACCTGCCCCAACTCCTCATTTAAGTTTGATGTTCGTGCTTGAGCAGGAGTTCCTGTCTCGTCATCATACATATTAATATCTTGGTTTATGAACAATGCCTGTAGAACCTTCACTACTTCAATAGAAACATAGAGGGAAATAGGAATCAAATAGCCATATAATATTAGTGCAGTGATCAGATGGAAAATGGCTGACAACTCAGGCCTGTTTGGATCGGTTGTGTTATTGTTCTTGTCCAGAGGTTGCATATACCACCAGCTTGGCATGTTCAATCTAGTTTTTACGGCAAAGCCGATGGAACTGATAAATGATATCACGACAAGGAGGGTGAAGAGGACGTAAATTATCTTGTCCATCTGAAGTTCGATCCTACTCCTTTTTGAGGGAGATTCTGTAGAATTTTGCATAACTTTGCTGTCATGACCAGTAAATATAACAACTCCATAGATATATGCCGTATTCCTGAGCTTTGAATCCCTGAGGAGAATCTGAGTAGGATCAAGAGGATAAATTTGACGATCATATTCAAGGTTCCCCACAAAAGTGTAGAGGTTGGGATTGGGATCTTCACATCTAATGGTAGCCCTAAATTCCTTGAAAGCCTCATTATCATCCAGTGGTAGGGTAACCTCCAAAGCTCTTTTTACCTTCAAGTTTGTCTCCCCATCCAAGTTCATAGTTTCCACATAACAAATTCCATCTTGATAACTCGATGATAGAAGAAGTAAATCAGCAGGAAAAAATTGGTCCTTTTCCACCTTCACAATGTCTCCGACACGAATCTTCATCCATGGCCTCAGACCAAACACACCACCTTCCTTACGTAGACGAGCTTTTCGCAGATTGACCTTCATATCTTGTATGAACCGCCGCGAGTCTTCCAATGCCTCCTTTGCCATACTCAGCCCAACAACAAAGACCAAAGGAGCTATCATACTGACAGATGAGAATGGAGAAAGATTTGTTGTGGCTGACAGAATTGCAGCAAGGAGGAAATACAAGTTAGCAACACGTCTGAATTGCTCAAATGTAGCCTTGGGTAGAAATGTGATGAAATTATACTTAGTGGTAGATATGTAGTTTGTGCGGTACTTAAAAGGTTTCTTTTCATGGAGATGGGACTGGTTGCAATGAACTACTCTAGAAAACCCAGCTCCTAGCCGATGGGGGCCCTCTTCCTCATCAGTTCGCGGACGATAGCAACCAAATGTATAGAGATTGCTCCATTGGATCTTTGCCCTTTTGCTGCTACCTCGTGCCATTCTTTTCCTCCCAACAAAAGCTAAAATCAATCATACACCCACATTATAGTTCAAAAAAATATTCTTATCAATTTTTTTCACCAGGACAATTGAAGGGCACCCTCATGCACAATATCCTGCTCAACTGGATAAGGGATCAGCCTCCCTTCAACCCCGTGAAGTTTGAACTGTCAATCGAAAAAAATGATTCTCATAAATTACACAATACAGATGTTCAAACAACAAATCCGCAGGCCAAACCCACAACTCAAAGGTTAAAAATTCGAGCAAAAACTCCTTGATGATACATTAAACTCGAAAACACAAATTAACACTATGATTCAACAAAAAAACAGACAAATACCGTGGATGTATTAATTGTTTAAGACCCATCCAATTATACTCACAAAAAATTTGAACGACATTTTAGTCAACTTAAGTAAATTGGGGGAAAAAACCCACCACGAGCATATCTAGAAGAAACTCAAATTACCGCAGATTTAGCTTCTTTCCCAAATCACAGACTAATTAAAGTTGACCAACCCAAAAAACAAGATATCAAAATTGAAACGATGAAACCCCAATTTCTCTGCCAAAATCCCCTTCTTCCCCATAAAACGGTAAATCAAAAATTAAGAAGAAATGAAGAGAAAAAAAGACGAAAATCACATTAAATTTCAGCTAAGCTGCAGCTAATCAACCGCATTAACATAACAAACACAGTAAATTAACCGACAAACCAAAATCCACCATACTTGCTAACCAATTCATCAACTGATTCCAAACAACCCAAAAACTCAAGCAAAAAAAACAAAAAGGGTTGAGTAGAAAATACATTTCTTCTTTGATGATAAATATAATGAGAAAATAGAGTCACCTGAAGTCAACAAAACACCAGAGAGGAAACAGACGCAGACCCAGATAGTCAAGCTACACAGAGAAGACGAAAATAGCTTGGGAGTTGCAGAGATCGCAATGTACAATGTAGGAGAGAGAGAAGAAGAAGAAGAAGAGAGAGAAAGTGACAGAGAGGAGAGGGGATTTTGGGTTTAGTCCAAAAAATAGACTCCTTCTGTGTTGAAGATTCAAACTAGTTTTAGTATTATTTCAGAAAATAACAAATGTTTGATATATGTACACAAAATCATCCGTAACACTTTCGTTAAAAAATTATATCGTATATATAATATAAAAGTTAATTTTTATATAAATATATCATAACAAATTTATGTTTCGAGTTTCGACTACGACATGCCATTAACAACTACTTTTAAATCATTTTTTGAATTTTTATTTTTTAACAAAATGAAATGAAATATGTATATATGTATTTAAGATGTTTTCACTTTTTTGTATTTTAATTAATTGTAACTGTATTGAAAAGGATAGTTATCACTCTTCTAAATTTTTATACAAAAATATCTTAAATACCATGATTACTAAGTCTTAGTGAGGTTGGTTTTCTTAAAAATAAAAAGATTAGGTAGTAATTATGTATTAATATTTTGATCAACTTTGTACATTTATATTTTAAACATATGATTTATAAATTATATAACTTTTAAAATTTGCGACTAAAACAAATTTAGTTCGAATTTTAATATCAGTTTGTTAGGTGAATTTTTTCGTCTTTCCTGAGTCAGAGTGAAAAAATCACATTTTTATTTATACCATGACTTCTCTTGGCTTTTTCATTTGCGCTATAATAGGAAAATTACTTAATAATAATTAGATTTTTAATAATAATTCTTTTTATTACCAGTACTTGTTACTCATGTTTAAAATAGAAAATTTTTGAGTTACTGATTTTTGAAAATCTCATATAGATTTGAAGTGTTATTATAATAATCTATCATCTAAAAACGTTAGCTTTACTTCACAATATTTTTTTAACAATATTTAGTGTATGTGAAATTTGTATTTATGGCAAAAAAACAGGTAACAAGTACTACATACACTAAATTTTATACGCTATTTAATATTGTGATAAATTCAATAAAGTAAATTTTCTTCAAATACAATTAGAAAAATGCAATTTTATGAAAAGAAAAAAAATATGCTCTTATATAAAAATTAAAACCGTGACTAAAAAGTCACCCTTCTTCGAAAAAAAAATATAAAAAATCCTCACGAAAAAAAAAAACAATTTTGTGAATCATTTCTATAATAAAAATGATTTTGAGTCGTATATCAAATTTTCAAAATATTTTTTATTTTCATTACAAAAGGGTTCGTATCAGAAACACCATTTCATCAGAAACAGGGTATAAAAATAAATTTTAAAAAATTCTTCACTTTTTGTCGTTATTATGAAAAAATTATAATATAATCAAATCCTACTTAAATTAAATTAAAAAAATTAAGAATAAACCAAACAAAAACAAAGATTAGTAGGAGAATTTGAATGAGGTTTGTTCCCTCTTTTTCATACGTGGCACTAAGCAACACATCGAAGATGATTGGCTTTTCTGACAAATTGCCCCACATGACTCTATTAATCAAAATAGGCACTCAATAATAAGTAGGCTATTTTTATTTTTTTTTATGATTCGCGTACGATATTAATATTAAAATCTGATATTAAATCTTTAAATTATACGTTAAAAAATTTACTCTTATGAGTAATGTTTTTTATACTAATATTGAAGCTTGATAAATCTAAATCGATACATTATAAAACTTATCTCACTATAACTTGTTAGTATTGTTTTGATACACTTTTGAAAAGACAATCAGTATTCATTAATATGATAATTTACCATGTTATTTTTTAATAGAATAAAATTTAATTAAAAAAATTGTTAGCAATAGGAATAAAATAGATTTAAAACAATAAATTATTTTTAAAATTGTCAAAAATGAATATCTTTTTTATAAAAGCAGATATAGAAAATAGTTTGAAATTCATTTTCAAGGCCGTTGTAATAGTAAAATTAAAATAAATAAAAGTGAAACCGGAATTCAAATGCCACTCGCTTTACATATTTTCTCGAGTGAAATCATTCTTGATGTTAAATTATTTACGTATTGTGTAAATATTTACTTTAATTCTATCAATAACATCTTGACACATTAAATTCAGCATCTTCTTGTAGTTAAGAAAAATAGCACCTAAGACAAGATCATGCAAAATCGAGTGATCCACCTTTACAAAATTCTTGTCAAAATTCATCAACATGTCTTTCTAGACGTTTTCCTATGAATGTTTCATTTAGTATTTAAAATAACTTTGGTCATTGTTTTGCTATGGACATAAAGCTCTGTTTGAACGCAATCATCTTCCATCATATTCTTGATGGTTTGTGACTTCACGGCTAACGCCCTGTCGAGTACAAATTCATTGTTATCATAAGTCTTTAGAGTTAAGAATTTTGTTAAAGAAGTCAGGATAGTAAAAATATACCTGAATAGGAGATGTTAATTTATGTTATTGAAAATATTATTGAAGGAAAATTTGAATGATTATAATGTCTCACATTTTAATTTATATTGTTAAAAATATTATTAAAAAGATATTTGAATGATTAAAATGTCTCGTAAATTTAAAGAATTTGATTTCTAGAGTTTCCGATTCACACTATTTTGATTAAAGCAAAAAAATATAAAGGGAAAAAACTAAAAAAAAAATACAAAAATAATACTTGATTTTGCATAAATCATATCAAAATAAGAAAAAGTATTGGCCTCTTACCTTTCCTCAAAACTAATTAATGAAAAGTTTAAAAAAATTAAAAAAAATTGAAGGTTTCAAGACCACAAACACAAACATTTTTTTCTTTGATACCTTTTAAATAATTCCAATATAAAATTGCAGATATATTTCTTTGGGTGGGGGTTGATACTTCGTTTTTCGTGCAAAAGTATTAGACTAATGTTAATTATAATTTTAAATTTATGATATTATTATTTTATACGTGATCTAATATGGTGTTATGCGATACTCTAATATTTACAAGAATTAGACACACGAAAATAACATAAGAAAAAACGTTTATTAATTTCTATTATTATGTTTGTATTATTAACTTTTTCATAGAATTTTGATGGTGAATTAAAGGCATACACAACCAAATTCTTAAATTACGAAAATATTTATAATTTTTTCTTCCACATATAATTTGAAAGTATTTAATTAAAATGTTGTATACAATATAATTTGCTTATATTTGTTTTTTTCATGTCTCACTTGTGGATATATTATTTTTGTTTATTTGATTAGAATATAACTTAGTTTGATCGTTTAAATAATATATTTTAGTAACAAATTTAAGAAAGGGAATGTATTACAACGTTTTTTCCATTTTTTTCATGCACATGATATGTAGCATGTACTGAACTTTCGTATAAAATTTAAAATTTTGGCCAGAAAGATAAAAACAAAACAAATAGTAGGTCTCTTTCTCTAGGATATTTATTTACAACTTACAAGGTATAAAATCCTACCAAAAATTTAAGAATAATCGTTTTCTTTTATTTTGCAACATAAATCTACGTCATGTAAGCTGTCATTTGTCATATAATAATCTAATTCTTTCTGATATTTGGAACTCGATAAACTTAATATAATAGTAATTTTATCTTGCTAAAATATAAATAAATATTTTCAAACATATCTTTAGAAGATTCTCCATTGATTAAACATCTTACTTACTTAATTATATATCAATTGGAACAAAGATGATAAATTTGAAAAAATATATACACTGTTTCTTTTTGTATGTCATATTTTTGTAGTTTCACTTGGATTAAGAAATTAAGTTAATTTATAATTTTATCCCGATGTAATGATTCTTTAAAGTCAACTTTTCAATAAATGATAAATAAATTCGTTTTTTTTTAATTTGTTTGTTGATCATTTATTTTTTCAAAATAAGATTTTATAGAGTAATTACTGTTAATCTTCTTAGAAAAAAGTATCGTAATTTATATATTGAGTCTATAAAATGGAAAATATTCCATTATGAATTAATTATTTATAGTGAAAATGATATATATAAAAAAGAAACGAAAAGAAGATTGAGTTTTAGTACATTATTATTTTCTAAATGTAGTTGACAAAGTTTATTTGGAGTGGGCATGTTAGTATAAAAAATTGATTAATTATATTAAATGTAAGTATAATTCCTGTAGTGGTACGTTATTGACTAAATATTAAATTGGGTCGTTGCAGAAGTTAAGGTTTGGGACCTACCGTTAAGGCCTCCCACTACACCAAATTAATCGAACTCTTCATTTAAATTTATTATTTATTAAGAATTGATTGAAAGGACATAACTCATTTTCATTACCAATTTTTCTTCTCTTTGGAGGTAACTGATTTAGATTCACGCTAGAAAATTTTATTATATAATTATAAAAAAAATTATTTCAATATCTACTGTAAATACATAAACAATATAATTTTTATTAAATTCATTTTCAGATCTTAAATTCGAGAATTTTGAAAGATGAGGGAGCGAGGGGGTACATGGTACGAACTTATTACCCCACCAATACATAATAAGGTGAGGTACTAGGCACCATATAAATTACGTTCGACAGTACTCAATACTCAGTAACTTTGACTCAAATCTTATATTTATATGAAGAGTTACATCTAGTTTGAATGGTTGTTATATGCTGTATTGTGTTGTTAGTGTAAATACAATGTTTGCTTTAATTGTTTGCATTATCATGTAAATCCTTGGTTATATAACAACAAACGTCTCATTGTATGTAAACGATTGATTTGATGTGGTTGCGTTGTTAATTTAATAATTTCTTCTCATTTTATCTTTATGTATCATCTAACAATCTTTTTTTATCCTTTATCCTTGTCTTTTCATCGAAGTTCTACCATGTAGCATACTTTTTTTTTTAAAATAGTTTTTTTCATTCAAATTTCTGACATAAGTTATCATATAACAACAAAAATGGTATGTTTATTCGAATATTATAATTATTAAAATAATACAATTTAATACAATACAGTATAATACGTAACAACCATTCAAACAAAGGGTAAGAAAAAAAATTAAATCCACTCTCCCAACAACCTTTGATGGTACTAAAAGAATTTATGTGCTTTTTTTTTTTCATCAGTCAATTTCTAATTCCATATAAGGGTCCACACTAATTTTATCATTGAATTTTTGTTTATGTGTTATCCTTTTCTAAATTTGTCAAAAAAAATAAAAATCTAAACGTGATTAACAAGTTTAGGGTAAGAGTGGTATTACAAGTTGTTTAATTGTCATTTCCAATTTAAAGTTTACAAAGACTTGACTCTTATCTTATTGATTAATTAGAAAAAAATTACACTCAACTCATGTGTGCTTGGGCCCATACATTTCAACATCAAAATGTAGTAGCTTGGTCAATTTTTTTGAAATAGTTCTTTTTTTTTGTTTTATTAGTCCCTCTATTTCATAAAGAATGATCTAATTTAATTTAACACGAAATTTAAAAAAATAAAAAAAAATTATGTGATTTTAAATTAAAGTTATGTTAAATTTTTTAAATTGTCATTGAATCTTTTAACCTTAAACATGCACGTGAAAAGTTAATAAAAAAAAAAAAGTGATCATTCTTTTTGAAACAGACTAAAAAAAAGAAAGTAATCATTCTTTTTGAAACAAAAAAAATATTTATTTTAAATAAAATATAAAAAGGATTTTAGAAAATGAGTCTCTAGAAATCTTGCATTTTAATTTTGTGGTGAAATAGTGTAAATTATAGTAGTACTAGGAGTAGTAGGGTTTTGAATCAGGAAAAGTAACAAAAATACAAAACTTAATTAAAATGTCATATTCTCTGAAATTTCATATAATTTTAGAAAATTATAAAAATTCTCTCTCGAATATATTTTTACTTCCTTTTAGATCCATCCTTATCCCCTCTCAAATACATTCTCCTCATTTAGTAATGTAATTTGCAATGTAATCGAACAACCAAGAAATGTATTCGAAAATGATGAAATATCCAAAAAAATTGTAATTGAAAAAACTTTTGAATGGAACATAATTAGCTTCTAATATATGAAATTTTTGTAAGTTATACGTTGAATAAATAAAGGGAAAATGCACAAGTACCCCTTCAACCTATGTCCGAAATCTCAGAGATACACTTATACTATACTAAGATCCTATTATCCCCTGAACTTATTTTATAAGTAATTTTCTACCCTTTTTAGCTTACGTGGCACTAGTTTGAAAAAAAATTCAATCATCATTGGGCCCACAAAGATAGTGTCACGTAGGCTAAAAAGGGGTAAAAAAATTTTAATAAAATAAATTCAAGCGGTAATAGAACCTTAATATAGTATAAGTGCGTCTCTGAAATTTCGGACATAGATTGAGGGGTACTTAGGCATTATCCCAATAAATAAATAAAAAGTTGAAAACCAATTTAAAAATATAGCCCCTTCGAATGAGATCTTATGCGACATAAATTTAAATATAAATCGACCTTAATATTAATAGTACTAGGGTTTATTAAAGTCAAGAATTAGCAGCATTTAATAACCGGCCATAATAACTCACCATTGCTGAAGTCGCTACAAGTGGATCAATTCAGGCCATTCATAATATATACTATGTACGCTCAATTTATGTGAAAATCGTTTAGATTAACAGATAAAATATAAATATGTCACGTGAAATAAAATTAATGCTACAGACACATTAAAAATATAGACATTTTTGTTTTACTTCCTCTTGATTTCTTTTATTAGCTATCTTTCTAAATTAGTCAAATATCTCTCTAAAAAGATTTATACCTCTTTTTCCCCTCACCTTCCTTCGTACTCGTTTTTCTTTTTCTTTTTGTGTTTCTTTCTAACAATTGACACATTATATTTAGAATAGAATGAAAAGTTTAAAAATATCACTTTCTTTTCACACTGTATTTATTTAAAATAATATCGATTGAGAGTTGAAACAAAGAGAATAATATATAAGCAAAATTAAATTATAAATTGTGATAAATCCAAAGTCCAGTCTACCTTTATAGCATAAAAATTGTATTTAATTTTCTATCTTTTTTCTATTTCTTGATTTCTTGGTTAGGGAGGAAAGAATTTAATTAATTGTTGTTGACCATGAATGTTCATCACACGTAATGCTATAATTTCACAACAATATTATAGAGTATATATGTTGTCACTTACATTTTTTCCCATACCATATCTATTTTTATACACTTACGTATATATCGACTCTTTCTTGTTTGAATATGAATAGAAGAAATTTGCAAAATAATTCAATACTTACAGAAGAAGGAATGTTATGAGAAACTTCCTAGTAAGATACTTTCTTCGTTTAAAAAGGACGATCTAATTTGACGTGGAACAGAGTTTAAAAAGAGATTTTTTTTTTAATCTTGTGGTTCTAAACTAAAATTATGTAAAATGTATCAAAATGTCCTTTAATCTTGTGGTCTTAAACATGACACGTGAAAAATAAAATTCAAAGTGTTGCTGAAAAAGAAAAGGGGTCATTCTTTTTTAAACAGACTAAAAAGAAAATAAGGTCATTCTTTTTGAAACGAAGGGAGTATTTATTTCGTCTCATTGTTTTGATAAAATTCATGTCTGATAAAAAAAATTGAACATATTGTATATGAAGACAGAGTATAAGGATAAAATTTCGAAAAAAATGTTATTTTTACCTTGAATTTCTAAGCTAACACTTATTTTGATTTTTTTTATAACTTCATTCGTACCTATTTTGAGACGAAAAAAGTAATTATTTTTTCATTTTTCAACACGGAGCGACTTTATGCCACGTATTGAGATTCCTATTATTGTGACTTTTATATATAGACTTATACCTTATTCTTCTTTTATAGCTAGTACTAATAGTAGTTGCTTGCCACTATTAAAAAAAAAAAAGAAAGAGGCATGTACTAAAATTTAGTACTACTGTAAAAGAGTTATCTGGGAAAATTACATGTGATTTTACAAAATGCATTATTCAATTGGGAAAATGTATAACATAATTATTTTACAAAATCATGTATATTTTTAATTCTTTGATATATTTAACTAGCAAATATAATTATTTTAATCTATTTTTTTTAGGTGGTTGTTTAATATTTCTATGTCGGTTACCAAAATGCAACCTAATTGATTAGACGTGGGTACCAAAAATACAGGATATTAGGAATCATAGAATTTAGATGACATGAATGTAGCTAGTTTTTATAATATATGATTTCAATACTAAATATTAACCATATTTTATGGTAGGACAAAATAGAATTAGGTGCATAGTGGATAGAAAAGTGTCTTAAATACTGTTTGAGTAGGCTTCCTATGATGTAGCTTGTCAGGGATAAGTGTTGTTCAACCATAATTTTGTTAGCTAACAAACTTTTTTTTTTCTTTCTAAAGTTTAAATTCATATAAATTTTCATTTATTATAGAATTCAAACTCATGACCTTGGTGAATAATGAATTCGATATTTTTATTACAATATCAACTTTTCCGTTTACCATAGAGTTTGAACGGATGACATGTGCCTAATTCATACATCATTAGAGCTAACCTTGTAGCTTATGTTACTCCATTTTAATCAGATGAGAATACTTTTACCTACATATAAACTTTTTCCTTTATTCCCTCTTTATTCTTTTCTTTCCCTTACTATTTCAACTTTATTCCCAGCAAAGAAAATTCGAAAACTTCTTACACCGACCTATGATTGATTTCTAACCTGTTCAGACTTCACGATTACAATAATAACATACCTAGTGTAATCCCATAAATGAAGTCTAAGGAGGATAGGGCGTATGTTGATCTTATCCCCTACAGTGGGAGTGTTTCCGAATTGTGGTATCTAATCCTCAACCCTAAGCTTCAACACTGCTACTCCTGCTGTGGGGGGTAGAAATAGATTTTTCACTAGACTCATATATTTCACCATGGGTAGATATTGCCATTACTTTTTGTCTTTTTGTCTTTTTAGATGACGGTGATGTTCGAGTCAGCTAGCATATTCCTTGACTATTCCTAGAATACATACTAGTTACTACCTCCTAGTACTAAATAAAATGTTTCAACTGTACCGGAATGTTGAGTTCGAGGCCACGTCAAGACACAGTTGTCATTTCATAGAAACTAAGATTTGCAAGGCAACCCAGGGTGTGGCTCAGTAGTCAATGAAATGGATTGGAAATAATGACATTTCAGGTTCAAATCCCTGCAGAGGCAAAAATACTACGTGATGGAGTTACTCCGTACCCATGCTAGACTTGCTAGTAGGGCAGGTAATAATAGTACCACATGGAATTAGTTGAGGTGCACACAAACCCGGAAACCATTGTTATACAAAAGAAATCAGCAAGGATCCTTCTAAAAGATCATTAGACATCAAATGCTGTAACAAATAGCGACACCTTCCATGTAAAGACCAAGAAATCAGTACTATTTATACATAGCAATTAGCTATTGTACATCAGAATGAAACAGGGACACCAATATTGTTAAATAATGGCATGAGAAGAGTTGGATCATTTCTTAGGGTGGATACTTTGTACAACTGCCTCAATTTCTTCCTTGACTCGTTCAAATACATTTGGTCCCTTTACTTCATCAACTGGGGTGTTTGCATCAATGTCACTAGCTCCATGAGTTTCCTTGTGATGGTGAGGTTTTTTATCGTGGTGAATCATAGCCTCAATCTCTTCCTTTGCACGTTCAATCAAATTTGGTGCTTTTACATCTTTCACATCTAAAATTACCAAGAGATCAAAATGGAAATGAGGAACATAAACCAACTAACGTCCTAAAGTTTGTACAACAACAGACAAGGCTAGATTAGCATCAGAAACAAATCAATTACCAACAGACTATAGAATACAAGAACAAACTGAGAAGAAAAGGTCAGACCATTACCATGATCTAAATTGTGCAGATTCTTTAGTTTCAATGCTGCACCCGTGTCGGATTCTTAAAACATACAGTACTTACGGAGAATCCAACATGAACTTATGATAATTTTGAAGAGTCCAAGCAACATATATCATGATAAAGAACGACAAATGAAACTTGAACTAACTCAACTTCAAAATCTAGAGGATTTCTAAGACCTTATAACTAAACCAAAGCATCACATTCCATCCCCCAAAATCTGGGATATCCAACACCCTCATATGCCAGTCTGGCAACTAAAATGTGGAGAATATAATACCGAGGCCCAACATTGATCAAATCAAGAATCGGAATGAGTCTTACCCTGATAAAGAGATAATGTTTGTGTCTAACTCAATCCCCACAACAAGCATCAAGGCAATGATTGCCACAATATAAAGAGACTAATGGACCACATCCAAACCAATATGGGATATCCAACAACCCCACACACCCAAGCCCCACAACTGGAACATAGAAATATAACAACGGTCCCAACAAATCAAGATTGGGATGAAACTTAGCTAATAAAGAAATAAACCTTTGAGTTTAACTCAATCTAAAAAAAAAACAGAAGTTTCAAGGCGAAGGATTACCCAGTACCATATAAGAAAACCAAACAACCACATCAATAGGGATGTGGTATATCCAACGCAAATACGAAAGTCAGTATCAATTAACACAAAGATTGAATTTTTAAAACAATCACAATCATCCGCATACATGCTCCAATTGAAACATTCTTAATAGAGCCAAAGTCAAATTTTGTTCAGTTATTCATGAATACATGAGGAATCAGGCAAAATATACAATTTGTTTTTCCTTGTAATTAAAATCACTCAGCATTTTAATTTGCAATCTTTTATATTCCCTTAAGAAACCCTTATCGATTGCAACAGATAGAGAACGTTACCTGCAGTAGATGAAGGGGCTTCATTGCCTCTAAATTCTGCCATGGCAGGTTATGAACAGGCTGCAGATACTGGTTTTTGCAGGAGAAGAGAGGAGAGAAGCCGACGAATGTCAGGTCCCGGAGATGTGAATTTTTATTTATTTATTTACTTATTATAAAGGAGATGCGAATATACTACAGTGAAATACAAAAGAAGAAAAACATGGGCCTGGGGCCAAGGCTCGCTTTTTGCGAATTGGATTTACAAAGGGCCCAATAGAGAGAATGATTGAAGTTCTAGCCAATTTTTGCATGTAAGAGTACGGTTTTTATTCATGAGTGATATTGGTTGCTACTATGTCAATAAAAATGACTCAAGTTTGGCCTTGTCTAGGCGATGACATTAGTGAAAAAAAATTGAATTTTGCCTTAGCTAGATATAAAAATAAGTCTAAGGTTTGACTTTATCAAGTACACAACTTCACTCAAAAAATAATCTTGACAAGTCATATCAAACTTTAAGCGATAATGTCCGATGTTTTGGACTTTATAAAATCACATTTTAGATAACTGAAATCGAACCAACTTTCAACTTTAGTCGCATACATTTGAAATGATTACCAAACACAGGTGAAGTTGCAAAATAGAAATCATTATGATGACCCCCTAAACTAGATAGTTGTTCCCTTCCCTCCTGAATTTATATTCACTAGGCGCCCTAATTGGACATACCTATTTAATTTATAGCCATTTTCAATATAAGTAAAATTCAAAGAAATTTATTCTCCTCCTTTTTCTTCTTAATTGTTGTACAACAATATTAGTTGAATTTATAACAATTAAAGTATAAGAAGTGGATCTTGTCCTGGCCTCAACTTCAATAAAAAATGTATTAAATTGACCTTGAAGTTTTATCTTGTCAAGGTCCAAATATAGGTAAAGAATGTCCAATGTTTGATCTTGCCAAGGTCTCAACATCAATAAAAAAAATGTCAGAAATTTGACCTTGCCAAGATCACAAATTCAAAATATAGATTTTGCTCATACGTCAATCTCAAGGACCCTTACGTACAGTAAAGATGAATTCCTTATTACAGATCAAAACATATCTTTAAGGGAAATAAAACCAGCTTGGAAAAATATTAAGAAGAGTTGGAGACAAAGCTGGGAAGTAGGAGCCTAAGTACAGAAATCCAGTTTGAGGATCACCAAAACATCACCTCCTCATCCCATTGTTTTCAATAGTTGTAACATAACCTATTTAACTGTCCATGAAATGCCCTAAACCAGCCTTCTAGCCTTGCTCCGTACACCTTGTAAACCATGCAACAAAAAATGTTGTTATGCTGTTATTCTTGATCGACCCTTTGCAATACGTCGAGCAATAACTCTACGCCCACCCTTAGTTGCTTTGCTGCTCAATGATTAAAATATGCGCTTGTCAGATCTCAACAAATAACACAAGCAATCCAGACAAAAAGTCTCCAGTAAAAGCAAGTGACCCGAGAAAAATGAAACTAGCTGGACAAATAAATGACTATGCTGATCAGGTAAACTGGGAGGCAAATGAAAGCTAATTTTCATTGTCAGGATGAGAGCCCACCAGAATCCTGGGCTACGTATTAAGCCATAAAATGGGATATACTTCAGTTCTGGGGAATGTATTATATGTCGTAATCCTACAGTTACCAGAAACAGGAAGAGAAACAAAAGTCGTCTAGTACATATTCTTTCAACAACTAAAAGACCCAAAAAGCTAAAATAGGTGCCAATGGTGCATAATGCTACTCTCATGAGAATGTGTCTCATTAGTCCAGTGGCTAAAGAGCAAGGAAGAGATGCATACCGCGCAAAGTAACCATGTGTCCTTTTGCGCCTCATGTTGCTGGGTTGGTAGGTTCTCTTAGGAAACAAAAGCATCCCACTCGATGAAGAATCATCAACTGCATGAACAGAAATAGAAGAACGACTCAGTAATTCATGTAAAACCAGGTTAATTCCATGATTCTTTGTACGTAAGTCTCAGATGGTTGAAATGGATACAGATGAAATGACTAATAATAATGTCAATTTTTGACACTAACAAATAATAATGTCAATTGTTAATAATTTTTTACAACAATAATTACCGGTCCAACGAAGGTGCAAATAACTAAGAGTTATATAACAAGTTTAATTTCTTACTTCCCAAGCTTTTTAGTCATTAGGAAACTTAATTAAACAACAATAACTAGTTATAGAAGCGTATAGCAACCAGATAGCCAAAAAAAGTGCCTTCATACAGGTATCACCTCTAAAGAAGATAGAGTTGATAGTTGTATGGAGGCTCTTTTTTGTTCATTTGGTTGCTATTAACTCTGAATATAATTGTCTAACATCTACGTAAATTTGACTCATCAGAAAGCAACCAAGTAGACAAAAAAGAGCCTCCATACAACTATCAATTCTATATAAGATTGTCTAAATTCAAGATAATTCTTCTTATTTTGAGAAGGTAACAAATCAAGATAATTCTTGTTTCCTAACTTCTTAAGAGAACATTCTCCAAATTCCAGTTAGAATGCAGGGAACAACAAGAACTGCAATGACCATTGAATATAAATTCAAGTACTGAGTTTGTTTTTGGAATGTGCAGTAACTTTCCGAATCGATCATTTACTGTCTTTGGATGTATACATGGTGTAACCATAATGAATGAAAACTATCTCCACTTTTAGCAGAAAGGAATCAGTTAAGAAGATTATGCCAAGTTGTGTGGGTCATGACCCAACCTATTTTAGCACAACCAGTTTCATCCCAAGAACTTTTGAGCCATCTTTTAGCCCAACTAATTTTGGCCCGCCCAAATCCAGTCCAATCCACCCATTTGACACCGATACTGTTAAACTATGAATTAACACTCATGGCCTGTCAGAATATTGTATTACAATGAGCTAAAAATCGGCAACCTAACAGGTTACATCTACCCTGTAGGTACTTATTTTTTCAATTCATTTATCTTTTGAAATATGAGAACTCCTTTTCATCCGAGTTCAAAAAAGTACTAAGCTAGTTTTCACAGACAACTAAACTCTTTGTCTATTTAGGTTGAAGAAGGAGTTGCTAACAGCTCACTGTTCCTTTTAATAGACCACTTTAAATAGACATAATATTCAGAGGATGATACCAACATCACAATGTTTAAAGTTTAACAATTAGTTGCAAAATTCTGTAGCATTGAAAACGAACAAAAGTTTATCAAGACAAATAATTAGTAAACTGTAGTTTTATGATAGCAATTTGTGCAACCCCACAACGGGTTGAGTTGGGCAAGTTGTCACCACTTATTATTTTATATATTTGAAACCCAACCTTTAATCCACACATAGACTTCAAGAGGTTGGACTATAGCTCATCTTTGGTTTAACTTCCTGTTTCACCATGCTATATTTCAATCCAGCACATCCACTTTCAGCATAATCTGACTGTAAGTTATCAATGAACTTGAACAGGCAGCGGCTCAAGAAACCCGCAGAGGTGACTTCTATCAGTTTACCAACCCATGGTACAGACTGCAGCCTTAAATGGATTGGTCAGGCATATCACCTTTGCCTAGAGAAAAAAGAAATCTTTTTCCAATGATCTAACTAGATCAAATTGTTCAGTTAAGTGTGAACCTAAAAAGAAGCAATAGGCTAGAATTGGAACAACTGTCATTGCATTTGAAATTCAATCAATTAGCAACCTACAGTGCAACGGAACTTCTAAATGCTCAACTTCTCAGAAAAAAAAGAATGTAAAACAATAATTCAACTATGCAACAATTTCCAACCTAGTTGAGCTCAGCTATATGCATCAGGTATATTCACAACCCATTTCGTATCACAAAATGAAATAATAAAAGTACAATGTACCTCAACTTTCCAGCTAAATACCATCATTACGCAAATGTATAGTACAGTCTCAAATATAGAGAGGGAATTTACCGTCAGGGAGGAAAAGGGGCAGTGAAGGAAGTCCTGTAGGGTATAAGAAACCTTCAGTGGAAACCTTCTTGAACGAATCAATGTCGAACTGGGGTAAATCAAGACGAATCGGAGACTGAGAGTGAGAGGAGAGAGATGGAAAAAGCCTGGAAGTGAGTGTCGGATTCGCAATTTGTGGCGTTTGTGCTGAACATCTCAAGTTTTGGGTCATCAAACGGCTAATCAGAGAAACGCCCGTCCGAATTAAAGTTTTCGACGACGACGACATTTTCACACACAGTTGATACAGAAGGAAGCTAAACCCTAACACAGTATCTACTTCTCCAAGTTCTTCCAGTTTCCACCATTTTTCCTTCGAAAACAACTTTAGGCACTAAATGGGCCGATCCTTCTTGTGGGCCGATCCTTCTAAATGTGGGTTTTTCTAACCCAATTAAGTTGGATTGATAGCTTTGATTTGAAAGGGTAAAATTGACAAATCATCACTTTCAATCGACCTGTTAATTGTCATAATATCATGCATAACTTGTGACTCTTATGTTAACAACAAAAAATTTTATAACTGTCCTAAGGTTTAATTATGTAAGGTAAGAGATCCATTACCAGCTTACAAGATATATAATATCGTGGGCTGATCTATTTATTTTTAAGACTAGATTTAATTGGTGTTTGAATTGATTTATTTTTAATGACTTTTTATTTTTTTAAATATTTTTTTTAATTTTAAAAGTGTTCGAATAACCCACAATTTAAAGCAGGAAAAGTAACCCAAAAAAGAAAAGAAGCCAAAAGTTAGGGGTTACCAACTTATGATTTTTAACTTTAAAAAAAAGTCAATTCAGACGGTCATAACTGAAAATAGGTATCTTGAATTACTTTGTTGGCCACAAGATATTATATAATACATACATGAGAAGCTAGCGAGCTTGGTTGTATATAACCCGAATAACTTCATGTAAAAATAATTAAATTTACTAACTTTGAGTATGTTTGAAGTCAAATTTTGACAAGCCAAACTCCATATATATGTGTGAATTTTAGACTCACACATCCAAAGTTGATTTTAAAACGGCTAAACAAGTGGGGTTTGGAGTATTTGTGCACAAAGAATCTGGTATTAGTAAACAAGCACTCAACTTTTAGCATATCAGGTAACAAACAACATTACACTATATTTCATCTGGCTGTTTCTGTTTACAAGGTAGAAAAGAATAACCTAAATATTCTGCCTAACCACAACTTTGTCAATCAAGGAACCTACAACAACACAGCCCTGTGGTACCAAGCAAAAGAAAAAAAAAACTGGCACTTCTTTAGCTTCACTACAAAATACAAAAGGATGAGGTAATAGACAAAAAGAATCAACAATCAAGGCATCACCAAATATAGATTTTGCATAGATGATCGAAACAAATACATCTCGAAATGTGCAAAAGGTTACTGATCAGGTGTGTGACTGGATGAATTTCATTGTTCGACTTCTAATGCAGTTGAAATCCACTCTGTAGCAGCTGCATGAACGTTCTGCTTCTACATGCATAGATAGAGAGACTGGAGTGACTGCTATCTGTTAAGCACAATAAATCAATTGGTCAAAACCATATAAATACAGCTTATCACTAGTGTGGCATTGGTTAACCTTGTATATGAGCATAAAGGCAGTGAAACAGCTAAGCGAATCCAGAACACCCTCCCAGCACCGCATGGGGAAAGAAAAACAATTACATTAAAGGATATGAGTAATAAACTTACAAAGCCATTTTCAAGAGCTCTAAAATCTAAATCCTCATCCTCTTCTTCCTGTTTCTTGTCAAGTAACTGAAGTGCAAATAACAAATAAAGTCATTCACTTGAATATTAGAACCAACTGGTACTAAGTACAAAGAAATGGAATTACATCGATGAGAAAGATTAAGGAAGCCATTCAAAGAAAGGAAAATTATGGATTAATTGTGGGTGGTCTTGGGCCTTCTCAACCAAAAGCTAGCTCAAAGGTTGAGGCTTTCCCTCACACTTATAAATTGACCACCAGCCCCTTCCATTCCGATGTGGGATAACCCAACAATCTCCCCTTCACACATCGGGCCTTGGGTTGGAGAGCGACAACCCAGTCTCCCGGTGGGTGAGACTTGTTGACAACCTGGGCTCTGATACCAATGTTGGGTGGTCTTGGGCCTTCTCAACCCAAAAGCTAGCTCAAAGGTGAGGTTTCCCTCACACTTATAAATTGACCACAGCCCCTTCCACTTCGATGTGGGATAAACCCAATTATGTGACGATTTAACATGTTCTTCTGATACCCTCTTTTCCATTGACATTGATTAATTAAGTTGAAAATGGCATTTTCAATTATAAAATAAACCTGAAGATTCCTCAATTAGTTATCCAAGACAGCAACTGGTTACGATATTTCCATAGAGATGGAAAAATTTCCTACCTCCAATCTGAAGTACTTGACTTTCCGGTTGGGATCAGATTTCCCTGATACACCAACTGATTCAACCTCCTCTATATTATTTTTCTGTGTGGCTAACCGACGAGCAGCACCCTGAAAAAAAAAGAGAATTCGGAAGTCTGAATGGTTAAGAGTATCTACAATACAAACCTTGATTGAGAAAACTAAATTAAGCAGGGGCTAAAAAGTGTTCCCAAAGCTTGTTACAAATAACTGTATTTTGACCCATTTATGTGCACTTTTGTCTTATTGTGTACTATAACCGAATCAAAGAAGCCACTCAAGTACTACTCATCTTACTGGAAACTTGGAAATGAATCAGCTTTTAAGTCACTACCTTCCTTAAGTTCTAACTACTATACTTCTTAAGATTCAACAGAATTTCAACTCCATATAAATTCCTTTTAGATATAGGTAGGGGACAGCTCAATTCTTGATCTTGTTTAACTTTAAGAGCAATTAGGTTGTCACTCACTTAGAAGCAATACTACACACTTGCTATCATCATCATAATTATCTAGGCCACCACATACCAGTGAAGGACCAGTTAACTCACCGCTGCAGAAGCATCTCGGCCTAGTTGAGCAAGCTGAAGTCCAAGCATTTGCTGATTGGGAACAAAACGTCCGGCAGCAGGATTCCTGCTTGCTGAAATAGCTTGCCAGCAAAGCTTAAGGCTCCAATGACTTTGCCTGGTCGATTTAAATCCCTGTCACATAAAAGGCAAAAATAATCTCTCTACATCCAAATACATGGAGAGATATAATATGCTAAAGCAAAATAGTATAGTGGTTGGACTTGGGGAGTAAAAGGAAAGAAGACTGAAACTTTGCTTTTGCATGCCAACACAATAGAGTCACACGTAGATTCTTCAGAATGATTGAAAAATAGCAGTTTTAAATGGAAACTCTTTTTGATGAACTGGTCTGACCAAGGAATCACAAGTCCAAATACTTGTATTTTTTCTCAATGGGAAGAAGCACCACAAGGGTGACAATAAAACAGACCTTGTTTGTCAGAGGAGACTTTGGAATTTCCACATGCAGCAAGCAACATTTGGGAAAAACTCCCTTCTCTATATCTCTAAGGGCTGCATTTATCAATGGTAAACAAACACCTACGGCATCCTTGAAATCACTTTCCTGACTTTCATCCTTCTTCCTAAAAAAGATTACAGGTACATTGTTAGACAGACCATCAAGAGTGATCAAAGTTTTCAGCAGTATACCCTAAATGATAGGCAAATACCAGTCAAGTGATATCGATATAGATGGCACACCACTAAACAGTGACTCCCTTGCACCAGCTACAACACCTGAGTAAAACCTGGAAACAGTGAAGTAGTACAAATAATCACAAAATTCTATGCTGATATAGAAATAACAACTAAAAGAGGAAGAAAGTGCCAATTCATAACTTCAATATGAGCAATAGTCACTAATAAAACAATTTCAAACTATAAGTTTGTGCTAAATTACAGTTCACTAAAAGAAAGGTCATAAAAAGAAAACACTACTTACATATGACGGCCACAACTTGAGCCCTTGTTGATTCCACTTATCACCTAAACGTGCAAGCAGAAATAAATAACAGAGGATAGTGAGCAACATAAGCAATACCAAACCCAAAAATGAAATAGGAAAATGGTATAACTGAAAGCATGTCAAAAAATACCAGCATAGGCTTTGACCAGGAAAATAGTGCACCAGACAAGGCTAATGACACACAATCTACGGGAGTCCCTGTCACAAGAACAAATTTAAAGGCGTAACATGTTAGAGCTGTACAGTATTAGTTTCTAAACGTTAGTTTAATCCTACAAAGCTCGAATAAATATCAATTACAAGCTTTCCAACAAAAGACCGAGTAGAACATATACACTAAAAACCATACCTGAAACTTCATAAGCAGTAGCACCATGAATCTCAGCCGAAGTAACCGCAATGGATTCTTTCAGAGTAAAAGAATGGCCTGCCGTTGATTCATCTCTACAGTAGCATTTGGAAGAAAACACATTAACCATAGGTTATTAAGCTGTTAGTCTGGATTATGATTAAATCATTTTAACCAGTCTAATATTAGTTTTACTAATGCATGGGGAAAACATTAGAAAATAATACACTAATTGCAGCATAACTAATTCAGATAGAAACCAGCATTGTCTTATTCCACTGTTTTATAAGAAATCTCTGATATACATTCCATATAAACTGCAATGAATTAACAATACTCAGGACCCATTTCGACCACAAAAACCAAGAGATCCCGCATTGCAGAATTTCAACATCTACAAAATACAGCTCAACCACAAGAGTACAATATCCCAGATCATATTACTATGGATCAACCCAAAACTTGTTAAAATTAGCTATGGAAACCTCTTTATCTATTTTCCTCTAATTTGGACTCATTTTATTCCAAAAATTTTATGGTTAAAACTATTATTATGTATATACAGTTAATGTTGAATCCTGTTTGGGCTTCTTCATGTATTACTTCTTCATATATTGAACCACCTTAGTGAATATACTGCATCCGCTAATGCAATTAGGCATATTTCTTTTTCTTGTACGCATGAGACAATTAATCAAGAAACTGCGAGGGAAATAAAAATTTAAAAGAGGAACTCACGATTGAGGAGCGCAAACGTTAACATTGTAGAGGCCGAGACGAACAAGAGCATCAACAAGATACGTTAGGCCAGGGGATTCAATCCCATCAGCGTTAGTAACCAAAACAACAGGCTTTGTATCGTCAACCTCTACAGGATCCGAGTTGGGTTCCGTGGAATCATGGTTTTGGGGAGCACCCTTTCTGCTAGAAAGCACATCTTGAAGATTGGAAACAAGCCCAGGAGGCAAGAAGTTAGGCCTCATTCAGAAAGCGTGGAGTGATTTTTCAGAAAGAGACGTGACGTGAAGTGAAGTGAAGGAGAGGAAAACGAGGAGAGTAAATAAAGCGATTAAAAATGGATTAGACCGCTTCCAACGCCGTTCTGAGGCTATTTATTACACTACAAATTTAGTCTCAACACGTACTTTTTTTATATTTTGGGTCTTCGTCAAACACATAATTAAATTATTTTGTAATTTTATACTTAAATTATATGGAGTATGAAAAATATATTTAAATTATTACTTATAAATTTGTAAATAATATGTGATGGTGTGCATTATATATTCTCTTTTTAAATTAAAAAATTATCATGTCGTAAGAAAAAATGACAATACATAACAATTTCAATTGAAAATATAAATCGAAACACATAGCTTCATTCTTCATAAGTTCAATTGAAAGTTTAGTTAGCGTCGAGATGTGTTTTTCACATTTTGTCATGACGATGCTTATTTCATATTCCAAAGGATAGTGAATATGCAAAATGATATAATTAGCAATTAAAATTCATAAAGAAAAATAAGAAAATGAAAATAATTTCAATCTGGCTTTGAGCAGAATTAAAATTTAGTTAAACTTCTAATTAGTTCCTATTAGTAAAAACTCATCCACAGCCCACAGGCATTCAGTTTTCATACAAAGTTGTCATCTAAATGTGAGATCAGAACCACAAGGTTCTCAACCTACTTTTCTTACAAGATAAGATGGTTGATTGACTTGTAAAAAGTTAAAACAAAGAAATGTATGCACCATCAAAGATTTTACACCTAAAATGCAACACTCAAAACTCATTTGCAGCCTTGGAGGCGAACTTGTCACTTTCAATACCAGCGTTCCCTCTGTTGCACCCATAACTACGATCACGATCACGATCACCAGCTCTAACTGGAAAAACCCTCGTAGTTTTAACCTACATACGACAACTTTTTGTTTGTTACGCAAAGTAAAAGAGGCAACCATCAGTTCTGTATTCTATAAATTCCTAATTACTCACTTGTTTGCCACAAAGTTCATGCATATCTCTATTAGATAAAACTTTTGCAACTGCTTCTTCTGTATCAAAACTCACAAAGGCAAAGCCTCTGGAGCGGCCAGTTGTTTTATCCAAAACGATCTGATTTCCCACAACATTGCCATAAGACGAAAAATATTCCTTCAAGTCACCTGAAATTAATCACTAGGTTAAATTAAAGAGCTAGCAAACTGGCAGAAATAAGAAGTGATATCATGTGTACTCTTTACCTTCGGTTAAAGACAATGGAAGATCACCAACATGAATTCTCTGTCTATAAGTTACCGGTATCTTCACATCCACCTTATACACAAATATACTCTTTAAACATTAACACAAATCCAAAGAGTAATAGGAAAAATGAGAGAATGTGGTGCTTTCAGGAGAAAATTCTACCTCTTTACTAGCTATGTTATGGTATGTATTTAAAACTTCATCTACAGTTTCCGGGTTAGCATATGTAACAAATCCAAAACCTTTATCACGCTTTAGTACTAAATCAGCTATCTCTCCAAACTGACTGAAATGAGCCCTCAATGATTCTGGAAAGTTAAAAAATTCATAAATTGAAGACTGAGGCAAAAAAAATTTCCGCAATCACAAAGAATTCAGGTTAAAAAACAGAGGATCCAATTTGCGAAGTTAGCATCAATACCTTCGGTTATATCCATAGAAATGCCTCCAACAAAAAGTGATCTATCATCAAGAAAATACAACGATTTGGTAAAATTCAAACGATAAACAAGGAAATATTCAAGAACATGTGATTTGCTACAAGCTATGAACTTACCTTGCTGAAGAACCAGGGGCTTCCCTATCAGCCATTCTTTTCTTTATCCTTTCCAGCTGATCGAAAAAGATAACGAATCGCAACAGAACCTTGACAGATTTCAGCACGAGAATCAAATACTGAGTTTTTTGTGATTGCGTTAAACCCTAGCTTTGTGTGCTAGAATTTGAAAATTGCCGCCGAATGAGATTTACCAGTAAATCAAATACTTCAACAGAAATAACAACTTCTTGGCGGTAATATAACGCACTACCTTCCATGTTGGGATTTTTATTTTTTTAACATTCAAATTATAACTCTATTTAATTCAGAGTTTAAGAAAAAAAAAATTAAAACTTAGAAGTCTAAAATAAGTTAAGATATTTATTTGATTATAAATCATTTCGATAAAGATAAATGAATATTCAAATTTAAATTGTTACTAAATCTAGAAATATGTCATTCGTTTTTAAACTAATTGCTAAAAAGAAAAACAAGACATAATAGAGAAAATAGTTTAAATTTTAAAAAAACTTCTAGTATTCATTACACAAATAAGTTAATTATAAATAATGAGTTATTGGTTTGACAATTTTAATAAACTATTTGTGAGACTATTGTCTGGAGTTTTAACTCTTGACGTACTAGGTTTATTCATATCTCCTGTGTTATTTCTAATTTTTTCGGTTTATTTACCTGTTCTAAAATTTCTGTGTATGTTTCACTTATATCACTTATTTCTGATTTTTGATCATTTATTGTATCTGATTCATTTTCGTTTATTTCATTTACTTCAAGATCTTCATTTAGTTTTTGTTTTATTTCTTTTGTTTCATTAGTTAATTCGAGCTCTTTATCTTTTTCTTTTTTGTTTCTCTTTTTGTTTATTTTCATATAACGATTTTAACCTAGCTAATTCTTTTTCTAATTCACTTATTCTTGTAGTTTTTATTTCTTCTAAATGTTGTACTTCTTGTTTTGCTTGTATTTTTATTTTTTCAATTTCTCTTGATTTATCTATTTCTTCATTTTCTTTTGTTATTCTTACTATAGCTGTTAAACTATCTTCTAATTTTGCTGTTTCTTTTTCTAACATTAAATATAAGTTATTTCCTATTTTCTTATATATTCTTCCTAAATTTGAAAATATTATTTTTATTATCATTCCGTCTTGATTTTCATATATCTTTTCGTCTACTGCAAATTCTTCTTTATTCATTATAATTTATGTATTATAATAGTGTCTGTCCTATTCATGAATAGTAAAGGATAAAAAAGTCCTAATCATGAATAGTAAAAGACAAGTTACTATGTAAATAGTAAAGGTCAAGTTACTATATAAATAGTAAGAGTCAAGTTACTATATAAATAGTAAAGGCCAATTGTCTTGTATATAAGAGGCATTTGCTAGAAGAAATAAATAATCCAGCAATCTTAAGCCTCTTCCAAGCCTCTTCTCTCTATCTCTCTACTACATCTTACAATTCCGCTTTCACCCCCCACATTGGTATCAGAGCATAGGTTTAACCTGTGTGATGGCTCAGCTATACATGTGAACCGTCCTATGGCTCCCTGAGGGTTAAAGCCAAGGTGTTGCATCCATGTATACGTTTCCCTCGGAGTAAAAGTACCGTAGGCTTCGGTCTGGTAATATAGCTGAGGGGCCAAGATGATGGCGAAATTGGTTTTTCGCAGATTGACTGGGTAAAGTTT
Source organism: Solanum peruvianum (assembly GCA_027705065.1). NCBI lineage: Eukaryota > Viridiplantae > Streptophyta > Magnoliopsida > Solanales > Solanaceae > Solanum > Solanum peruvianum. Next base: position 41,272,633 of record JAKWJD010001760.1, on the reverse strand, counting down.
CTAAATGTAAGTGCAATCCTACAAAGCTCGACTAAATATCAATTACGAACTATCCAACAAGAGACACTCTCTCTATATATTAAAAGTGGGAAGCTCAAACCTTCAAAGTATTGAATTATCATTTTATCCCTTTACTAAATCAAAATAAAATTAATTTATTAGTTAAAGACTAATATTTTAATTACATAATGGTGGAATATGACGTCCAACAACTACAATTAACTTTTTAGTTATGACATTATAATTATAATTGATTAGGTTAAATTTCACTAAATCAGAAAACAAAATAATGTGTGAAATCTTTCGATTCGGCGACTCTTTGAATTTTGAAATTAGAATACTCTAAAATTTATGTATCATAATTTATTATGCTCCATTATATAAATTTTTATAGTTGAAAAGACAGTCAAATACCACTATAAATATCAATATATTGCTCCCTAGATTTCTTTTCTATCATCTATTGTTCTCTTTTCTTCTTCGTAAATAATGTTATAGATACATGTTGTTAACAAGCTAACTAGGAAAAATAACAAATAGCTTCATTCGAAAATTAAAAAGAGAAGAAGCTTTCTTACAACATAGTTTGAGTGTTAAATTTAGAAGTAAAATATATATATGACCAATATATTCCTTCTATCTTTTTACCTTTTTTTATTTTATATTAGCTTATAATTTTAAGTTTTTTTTTTCATTTTGGAATTAAGATATGATTGTCCAAAATAAATTTGATATGCAACTCATATTTAATGAGTAGATGGTGTATTTCTCACTGTCTCAACAATTTAGATATAAAACTCAAGAAAAAGAGATAGTCTAAATGTGAAACAAACACACATTCAAAAAAAATGTCAGCGAACAAAAAAAATTCACACTTGAGTTTTTCACATTTGCATGGCGAAGCTTAATTATATTCCAAAGGATAGTAAATATGTAAAGTGATACAATTAGCAATTAAAATTCATAAAGATAAAACTTCTTGTTGCAGATAAGGAAATGACAATATGTTTGAGAAATCTTCAATCTGGCTTTGAGCAGAATGAAATTTAGTTAAACTTCTATTAGTTCCTATTAGTAAAAACTCATCCACAGCCCACAAGCATTTAGTTTTCACACAAAGTTGTCATCTACATTTAATTTAATTTAAATGTGAGATCAGAATCACAAGGTTCTCAACCTACTTTTCTTACAAGATAAGATGGTTGATTGATTTGTAAAACTTAAAACAAAGAACTGTGTGCTATCTTTATATCCCAATACACTCATCTTACCAGCAAAGATTTTACACCTAAATGCAACAGTCAAAACTCATCTAATATTTGCAGCCTTGGAGGCGATTTTGTCACTTTCAATAAGGATGATACCTTCTATTAGCAGCACCGGTGTTCTCATATGCATAGGCATCATTTGTGCCACCACCTCCATATCCTCCATTGCCCTCATAATTCCAGATATTACCACTGTTCCCATAACCACGACCACGACCATAGTAGGCAGGCACATGCCTTTCATTAGCAGCACCGGTGTTTCCATATGCATAGACACCATTTCTGCCACCACCTCTGTATCCTATCTTGCCCCCATAATTCCAGATGTTACCACTGTTCCCATAACCACGAACACGACCATAGGAGGCAGGCACACCATGGCTGTTGCCTCTGTAACCACCATCGCTATAATATGATTTTGAACCACTCCTACCATGATGTATCGGGCTTTCACTTGTATGTCCAACACAATCTCTCTTTGGCTTAGACTTCCTAATTGTAACCTAAAGACAGCAATTTTTTTTTTGTGAAGTCCAATTAAAAGAGGCAACAATCAGTTCTGTGCTGTATAAATATCTAATTACTCACTTGTTTGCCACAAAGTTCATGGATATGGCCATTAGATAAAACTTCTTCAACTGTTTCCTCTTTATCAAAACTTACAAAGCCAAAACCTCTGCTCTGACCAGTTGTTTTATCCATAACGATGCAATGATCCACAACAGAGCCATAAGAAGAAAAATATTCCTTCAACTCATCTGAAATTAATCACTAGGTTAAAGCAGCAACTTCTTCAACTGGCAGAAATAAGAAATGATATCATGTATACTCTTTACCTTGAGTTAAAGATAATGGAAAATCACCAACATAAATTCTCGTTGTTTTATCTAATGCTTTCTTCACGGACACCTTATACACAAATAGAATATCCTCTTTAGACACAAACCAAGGCGAAGAAAAATAGTTGAGTAAAGGAAAAAATGACAGCATGTGGTGCTTTCAAGAGAAAATTCTACCTTTTTACCATCTATAGTATGATCTTCCTCTAAAACTTTATCTGCAATTTTCGGGTCAGCATATGACACAAATCCAATTCCTTGTCGCATTCCAGAGTCTTTATCACACAGTAGTTTAGAACCAGCTACTTGTCCAAACTTGCTGAAATACTCCCTTAATGATTCTGGAAAGTGAAGTACTAAACGAGGTTAGAGCAAAGATAGTCAGATATTATGCAGATAAAGTAGATGCACTGATCTCAAAAAGTAGATGTGAAACTATTTAGTAAAGGATTTATCCAAAAGCAGAGAATACCAAACTCAATTACTCAAGCAAATATCAACAATTACATGAATCTTTAAAATGCTTTATTATCGTACTGCAAATGCCTCTCTTTACTCAACTTCCCACACCCCAATCACACTAAGATGCAATAGAAGCCTAATGTTAATATTACCAATTTTAGAATAACTTTAACTACCAAAACTTCGATATTCATGTCAAAGTTTGAGGCAAATAAAGATTTAAGAGTATTAAAGAATTCAAATATTTCAGCAGAGGGTCCAATTTGGGACGTTATATCACAATGATACCTATATAACAAGATAGCATCAATACCTTCTGTTGTCTTCTTAGAAATGCTTCCAACAAAAAGTTTTCTATCATCAAGAAAATGCAACAATTTAAACGACAAACAAGAAAATTAAGAACCTGTGACTTGCTATAAACTAAGCTACAAAACTTACCTTACTGAAGAATTATTGGTTGAAGGTTTTAATTCATCGGCTTCCCTATCAGCCATTTCCACATCTTCATTTGGTTGGTCATTTTCTTCATTTCGTTCCTCATCAAAATCCATTGCTTTCTTTATCCTTTCCACCTGAAAAAGATCACGAACCCAACAAAACCTTGATAGATTTCAGCACGAGATCGAATACTGAGTTTTTTGTGATTGCTTAAACCCTAGCTTTCTGCGCTAAAATTTACAAATTCCAGTAAATCAAATAGAAAGAGCAACAACTTGTGGTTGTGGTAGAGCAGCGGTTTCAAAAGTAAGTACATATATAGTCAGGGAAAACAGAAATTCCTGTGAAATGAACATTTAAATTTTAAAGTTACTAAAATTAGCCTCAATAAATTGATCATGTTTCAATTTAAGTTGATGTGTATAACTAAATGAAGTAACATTAGTATGTGATTAAGTTAATATGTTTCAATACGTATTTTGTCAGGAAAAGCTTTCACTATTATGAGTCACTTAATCAACAGAGTGATTTCAATTTATCCCATTCAACAATGGTCTAAAGCAATATTCCATGACAGTTCATCTACCAATAATGTTTGAATTTTAGTCGTATACATAAGTTTCTGAGAGAGGACACAACAAAGACACAAAAGAGTACAACAAAAAACAAGTGAAATTTCATAAGTGAAGTCCGGAGAGAGTAGAGCGTACGTAGACCTTATAAAAAGTGTGGCTAGTTCAGTAGAAAGAACTAGTACTAATAAAATTATACGTCAAGACCAACATTATCATATACAGTAACAGGAAAATGTAGAACTACAAGTAGAATACAGGATTGGCAAATGATTGACACTCCAAAAAGGCAATCACAATTCACAAAGACAGACTACATAAAACTAGCAAGCAAAAGCCATTCTAACGCGTTTTTTGGAGGAACATCAATCTTCTAATACTTCATCATCTTCATCGGGATCAAATTCCTCCTCCTCTTCTTCGTCACCAACTTCTGCCTCTTCTTCTACATCGTCTACAATGAAACCCCCCAGCGTTTCATCCTCCTCATCTTCTTCTTCATCATCTTCCTCGTATTCTTCTTCAGATGGTCGAGTTTTTTGCTGTGTCGAAGGTTTATTCCTTTTTGCAGTAGACTTGTCCTTGGACCTTGTAATGTATTTAGATCCCTGAAGTTTCTTAGATACCGTGGGCAGATCCTTCTCATCTTCACTTTCCCCAGTCCACTCATCATCATCTCCCTTGCCTTTTTTCTTCCGTTTTCTCCTAGAGCCCTTTCTGCCTTTTCTATCAGAACCCTCATCGGTATCACTCTCTGCTCCTTCATCCTCGATAAACCAATTCCAGTTCTTCATCTCTCGAATCATTCTCTTAGGATAACCATCAAATTCATGTCCCATCACCAGAAAACCAAACTCTGCGATCAGTAAACGACCAGTTCTATTAGAAGGAGAATCATCTCAAACAATCAAGGAGTCATATCGAGCTTAAATCAATAACAAAGTAGTTCCACTAACATAAAAAAGGACAATGTAAATACAGTCTATCAAAAGAGCAGAAAATTGCAGATACTTCGTATAAGGCAAAGTCTGAACAGAGTCAACCCAGAAATAAGGAGATCGTTAAACTCTAATATGTCTACTACTCTGAAGGCTTTCAGCAACCTGGTCTCCATTTCCAACTCCTACATCTCACGTTTGGGCATAGATTTGGATCAAATTTTGAAAATTTATCTTCAAAAATCTGTCTGTTCATGAAATTTCTCAAAACCGGATCTTCAAATACGTTCAATTTCTCAAAAAGTGGTATGAGCCAGGGCGGTTTTAGCGAGAAATTCCACTTTTACGCACAATACTTCAAAAATCTTTCAAGTAAAATGAATGTCAAACACAACTTTTAAGTTCCAAAAATCACAACTTCAACAACTCAAATTTTCAAGTTTAAACTACAAAATCTATGGCCATACATTACGAAAGCGCTAAAATTTGAAAGTCAAACAATCAAAATACATTGAATCCTCTGACTAAATTAAAGGAACCAAATGGAGGCAAGATGATTCATATAACAAAGTCAGTTAGCTTGGGATTGATACTACTTAATTGAATTGATTGAACATGTTCAATTCACCGTAAAACTGAAGCAACTGGAAAATCAATTGAGCATCGGAATAGCATATGCAAAGTAACGCATAGGAAAAAAATCAAACCTTGAACAGGGTCAATGCCCGAAATATCAACATTCTTGAGGTCTAATTCAATCCCTACAGGGCATAAACTACTCTGAAGACTTTCAGCCAACTGAGTCTCCATTTCCAACTCTTTCTTGGCATCCCTATTATCGATTCTTTTCAAGGTGAACCAGATGGATTTGTTAGCCGAAAGACAGAACATGTCACCATTCTCCATTTCGCCTCTTCCAGACTTCCTAAAAGTTCGAACTTCACCGTCCCGATTACTGTATACCCAAATAGGGTTCCTTCCAACAACTTCAAAATTAACCTTAGTTTCATCATCTTCCTGGTCTGGAGACTTACGGATTTGGAACGAGATTTGCCGGCGAGAAACGGTTCGGTCGTCGGAGGTGAACCCCAACCCTCTACCGAACTCTCGGGTTGAACCGGGTTTCAGCAGGGTTTTGGACCCATCAGTTCCTTCAATTTCCATCTTACTTCAGAACTAATCCTCTACTGTTTCATTTTTAATTGTCCAATTAAAATTTTTTATAATAATATTTTAAAAGATGTAGCTAGAAGAAAAAATGATTTTTTAAAAAAATCAGTCATTGGCGACACGTTAATTTGCATGTAACTGTCAAATTACCGTATTAACCAAAAGTTAAAGTTAAATAGCATTAGACGTGCATATATTAATAGAAAAAAAGTTATTCGCATCGAGTATTTATATCAAATTAATATAAAATAAAATAAATATTAATTAATTATAATAATATAATATGTATATATTGATTTGATATAAACATTTTATGCGAATAAATTTTATCCATAAACACTCCGATTATAACTAATAGGATAAAGTGTATTGTTCGTGTATTCAAACGCTTATTATATAGATGGATTAATTACTTAAAATGTGCTAAGAGCTATTCATTTTCGTTAGTGGATTTCACATTCTTTAATTATATGTATTAGACTTAATAAAGTTATAAAGCTTCACGTCAATATCAAATTGACTGATTGCATATAAGAAAATGATGTATATCTCTGCTAAAAAAACGACATGTATTTATGCGATTACTTATGCAAAATTTACCACATGCTCATACTAAGATTACCTTATATAAATATTTCATTTTAGGTTCAAGTGTTCAGTTGAAATAATGTTTACTTTTGAATCAAATAAATTGTACCTAGAAATATGAAGTGTGGTAGAGTGTGTTAGGACTTGTTTGAATTGATTTTTGACTTATGATATATTTTTGCTATTTTAACTTTAAAATAAGTGCTTATAAGCTCTTTTTAATTTTACTCGAACATTTCAAAACTACTTTAAGAATTTATTTTGACTTTAAAATATCTAAAATAAGTCATTCAAACAGACAATTTTATGTATTCTTCCAATGAATACTGACCTTAGCTAAGAATATAATTGTATGAGGAGAAAAAAAAAACTTGAGAAGAACTAGATATGTGGGTGAATCAGGAAAGGAAGCGACACACGGTAAGAAAATAAATCAAAAGCTAGCGACTCAACATGGATGACACAAAATATTATCATGAGAACATTATTGGTGAAAGAAAGCGTTACATGATAAGAAAATAAATCATCCACGACATAAAATAAATCTTACTGTAAATTTTACAATTATACCATTCAGATTCATTTAGTTGGAAACAATTATTTTAGAATTGTTATTACACCCTTAAAGTGGATATAAATAATATTAGAATAACTAACTTCAGTACAGGTCTGTTTGCCATAAATTTTAATAACAATTCTAATTGAAACTGGATATATATTAAAATTAAATTTGAATTGAATATTAGTAGATAATAATGTGTGTTTAATTTCAATTAATTAGTATCCAATTCTAAAGTCCTAATTCAAATTAAACATATCTGTGTAGAGTTCATAAAATTTCAGTTTCTACAGAATTAATTCCTTATTTTATTCCAACCAATTAAATAACCCTATCATAAAATCTCGATATTAAAGTAAATACTATAAATAGCTGCAGGAAAGAAAATAACTTCTCGAATCTCAGCTCTAACAGAATACAGACTCATCTCATAACTGTGACTCTTCAATCTTTTTTCTCTTCGGTTCTTCACAATTCTTTCTGTTTCAATCACATTTTTTTTCCAACTCTTTCGTAACGAATTCAACATGAGCATTTCGATCAAAGATCGCCCGGATTCCGATCTCCTCCCAGCCGCTGCCGCCGGTAAATTTCCGATCATACGTATATATTCAATACCACTGCTTTTCGTTCGAATTGATTCTTATTTTTCTTTATTGTATTGATTTTACGTAGCTTTGAGCGCTGAAGATCGTGCTCTTTTGGTAAATGCACTCAAGGTTCGTTCTCTCGCGCTCTGTTTTTTTTCCTTCCTGTTCGTTGTACCTGATTTTGCGTAGCTTTGAGTGCCGAAGATCGATCATACGTTTCTTGTGTATCAAGTTTCGTTTTATAATTGATTTCTCTTGTAAATGTGTAGAATAAGCTTCAGAATTTGGCTATGGAGGACGCAGACATACTTACGACACTGTCACCACAAGTTAGGAAGCGCGTTGATGCTTTGAGAGAGTTGCAGGTTTATTATTCATATTTCTCCGTCTGACTGTTTCATTTTATATGATGGTGACTGATCGACATGGAGTTGAGATGTTAATTTGACTTCTCTGTTAAATTAGTGGCAGTAATGGAAGGAGATACTGTAGTGGTTGAGAAATAGTATAAGATAAAATTTGATTAGTTTATTGATTTGAAAATATGGAAGTCCTGAAAGTTGTCTAGAAGAATAGTACTCACATAATCGTGTCAAATATTTTGGATTAATCCAATAAATTGAAACGAAGGGGATAATATTTTCAGCAGTTCCCTTGGAAGATTCCTTTATTTTCTTGCATTGGTGTTACCTTGGAAAATTCTTTTATTGCTTTGATTTGGCTTGACTTTTCTTTCTCAATCCTAATATGTGCTAATTAGTTTCTGTTCCACATTATTGTTATTATTTCATATATGCTTGTGTGTGTGTAATGTGCGTATATATATATATTTATTTTGTCTTCCATTGTTCACTTTAAGATCAGTGAGGCAGTGGCTTGCTCTTCTCTTATTTTCTGTATATAATTCTGGTCCTTGTGATATATGTGGCGCTAGGAAGGTGAACTTCATATTGAAGTTTCATTTAGATTTGTGTGCATGCTTGGGTGAAGTATATCTTGATTAATTTCTTACCCCCACCAATAAAGGTAGAGCAATGATGCCACAAGGTTTGAAGCAACTATTCTGTGAACCATAGATTAGTTTTGTTGACAGTTCAAAGTATTGTGCTTTGGTTAAACATCCAAAGTATAAATCGAATGTTATATGCTGGAATAGGCAGTAACAGTTGCCTCAGTTAGCTTTCTTCTTGGTTGAGGGGTGAATAACGAGAATATTATACGATATTTCTCCCTGACATTCTTTCCGTTAGCCTCAGGACATTAACATACATGGATATCTCCTTGACTCTTTCCCAATAGAAGAACCCTGGCTAGTGCATTGATTTGAGAAACAACATTAGAACACTCAGCCATTAAAATGGAGATTCCAGTGACCAGCCTTAAGAAATTAAAAAGGAAGACTCTAGGAAATTTCTCAAATCAGACAAAGTGAGTATTTATAGGCCATCTTTTAGGTCTTGAAAGGCTTGAGTACGACATTGCACAAACTGGTGATTGTAACTGTCTATTTTAGTATCAGTCAGTCGGGAAGGTTTCTATGCTTAGACATGCTTGATGTTCTGTTGGAGTTTGACCTGGTACTTATGCTTGCTTGTAGAAGAATAGTTTCACAGTTATGATGAGTGTGACCGTGTTTGTAGAGACAATATTCATCTATTGATTTCTATTTGACATTTCACTTGGTGTAAGTTGTGGCCATTGAGAAACAGACTCGCTCCCTATGGTTTCTGGAGGACTCATACTGATGTCGATCGGTCAATGCTTTGGTTCCCCCCTCAACCTAGCCCAATAAATGATATTTAACTGGTGTTTGTAAACTATGTTCGTAAATGAACAAACTCTCATTCTAATGATTAATTGCTAGTTGTAAGTTTCCTTTTCAAATTTTTGGGTCCTGGGGCATGCATTATATATTATGTTGACCGTATTGAATCTTACCATATATTAGATCTTAATTGCTCTTACAAGAGGTAGAAGAGAGCTTTAAGAATTTTCTGTTTATAGGGTCAACATGATGAACTGCAAGCTAAGTTTTTGGAGGAGAGTGCTGCACTTGAAACAAAATACCAGAAGCTGTATGAACCGCTGTACACAAAGGTGAAAAGGATAGTTTATTTTGTTCCACATCTGCGTGTATCTTGACAAAAAAATCAGCTTCCTCCCTCCTCGCCCTCCCCAAAAACAAAGAAGAAGAAAAAGAGAGAAGAGACACGAACAAAAAAAAAAAAGAAGAAATGTAGAAGTTATAATAACTTTGCAGCTTTTTTGACTCGATATATCCACTGCTTGATTAATCAATTTGTGGCATCTTCACAGAGATATGAAATAGTAAATGGCATTGTTGAAGTGGAAGGTGTCAATGTGGCTCCCCTGGACCAGGGAGACAATCAAGGGACAGGAGATGGTAACTTTTGACAGACTTTCTCTTAACTGGTGTAAATTAATTCCAGAAGGGCTTTTAATCTTCTCCTTGTGATTCTTAGGTACAGAGAAAGGCGTTCCAAACTTCTGGCTGAATGCTATGCTGAATAACGAGATATTGGCAGAGGAGGTAAATAGCCAAAACTATTATTGTTTCTTGCAGTAAAGTTCATACATTTAGCTAACTGCAACTCACTCTGCTTTAGATCTCAGAGTATGACGAAGAAGCTTTAGAATTCCTCAAGGATATCAAGTGGTGCAGAGTCAATGATCCAAAGGGTTTTAAGCTTGAATTCTTTTTTGATACAAACCCCTTCTTCAAGAATTCTGTATTGACAAAGACCTATCTCATGGTTGATGATGAACTACCTGTATTGGATAAAGCAATAGGGTAACTGCTGTGTTATTATTTTGGTGTGATTACTTATGGTCCTCTTTTTGTTGGTTTGTTTGATGTGGGATGCGTTGCAGGACGGATATTGAATGGTATCCAGGAAAATGCTTGATGCAGAAGAGTTACAAGAAGATGCAAAAGAACGGATTAGAAAATGTTGAGCCCGTAATCCAGGTTGAGGACTATGAAAGTTTTTTCGAATTTTTCAAACCGCCACAAGTACCTGAAGATGATGTTGTTGGCTTTGATATTCATGATGATTCTGTAGGTTCAACAACTTAGAAAACTTTGTTGATTTTCCGTTGATTTTACAAGTGCTTACCTATGTCATGACTAAACTGAATGTATTCCTTACAGCTTGAACAACTCCAGTATCAAATGGAACACGATTATGAAATTGGGTATGTCAATTATTTCTTCTTTGCTTGGATGATTTCTTAAGTATTTATTCACTTCTATTTAGATCTTTGTTTGCACAAATTCCTCGTTTTGTTCTATGCAACATAAGTTGCCTATATTTTGATCAGAAGAGTGAACTCATGTGGTGTTTTTTGCTTCCTTTCGCAGCTCAATAATCAGGGTCAAAGTAATCCCTCATGCAGTAGCGTTGTTCACTGGTGAGCTTGGTGAAGACGAGGACTATGAAGTTACGGAATATGATGATGAAGAAGAGAAGTATGAAAAGAAGAGTAACGGAGCACAAACTGAGGAAGGTCAGCAGGTGGTGCACGTCCAACAGATAGCAGAGCAAGAGTAGTTTGTAGTTGCACACTAGGTCTAGGTCACAAGCTAATGAGAAACTGCAGTCTCGGAACCCTTGGTCGATAGATTTGCATTAGCCATCATCCTTTTCTGCTTATTTTTGTTTGTGAGTACTCTTGTCATCTCTAGTGGTTTGTTGGTTCTGTGGTGTGCTTTTCTTACCATGAAACATTGGATTTTATCTCCCATCTCTGCAGTCGTCTGTTTAGGTTAATACAATACAAACTATGATTGCTTATTGCAAAGGTTTATACATGATTCAACTTTTGTATATATGTGCTACATAGCATTTTTCTTTAATTCAGTTTCAAGTTCTATAGATACATATGTTTCTCACTTGGGTGTATCTACTTTTCCAAATATATTCCCAAGCTAATTGTGATTTAGGAACCAAGCGATGCTTCTATAGTCAACTTGTTGCTTCTGTTTTAAATATTTTCAAAATTTGATCAACATTTGTTACAAATATAATTTCAGTTGTTTAAAAGTACGATAAAACTACATATTCAGATTGTGGTTCAACTTTTCATTTTATCCAAACATTTTTTGCATCAAAATTAACTAGTGGGTAGTGGGTACTAGTTTAAGCTGTCTAGGAATAACAGTAGCTTTTTCTCCTGAAGATGGAAGGTCCATTAAGTGTGGATTCTTATTTCAAGATAAAAACTTAGCAATTACTATACCGATGCTGAGCTCTGGTGAATTCAGCACCAAATTTGCTCTTGGATTAGGTCTCATTTGTTTGCATTTAATGGAGGTCTGAATCGTAATAATTTAAATTCAATTTTTTAAGTACGTTTGATTTCTTAATCATTCAAATTCAACTTATTAAGTACGTTTGATTTTTAGGTTTGAATCATTCAGATTCAATTCATTAAGTTCATTTATTTTATTTTTTAAAAACCTCTTAATGGGTCTGAAGAGGTCTGAATGAATCAGATATGTAGGATATTCTTAACAACATTCATACTAGTTTAATAAGTTATCAAATAATAACATTGTTTCTCTGCTTTAAGCGTGTTTTTTTTATCTCATAATAAAAAACTTTTTTTCTCGTTTTTCTCAATTAAACACTTTTTTCCCCTCTTGTATTGGTAAGTTTTCATAAATTTCCAAGTTTTTTTTTTATATTAATAATTTTTTTGTATTGACTATATCAAAAACACTGTTAGTGTATAGATGTTTTTCAAGTTTTAGGATGAAAAAAAGTTGTATCCCAAATCATGATTATTAAACTTTAAAAAACTTTTTTTTAATCAAAAGTGATAAATTTTGTTGAAATGAAATTTTTATGATATTTTATTATTTAATGTTAATTTCACATGCACATTCAGATATTGAAAAGAAACAACATTAATTACTTAGTATTCAGATTTAGAGACCAAATCTTAATATTCAAATGTGTATTGAGATCAAAACACCTGAATCTTAATGCAAATCTCAATATTCAGATATGTATTCAGATTCAGACCTCTTAATTTTAATGAAAACAAATGAAGCCTTAGTGTGCCTAACGAATTATATGATGTATACATAATTTTTTTCAAAGTTAATCGGTGAACTGATTAACTCAACTAAGGAGGACTAAAATGAAAGAAATAAAAATATAATTTCCCAGCAACCCAACGTCTAGGTACGGGGTACCACCTCTACAAATCGTGGTACAACTTCAACAAGCTTGAATTCCTTAGTTTATATGGGCCCACTCACTCATTCCATATATTTTTGAAATTCGCTTTGCTTTTTCCCTCCCTTTTCTCCTCCACTTAAAATTTTGGGACTTAGGGTTTCCTTTTCTTCCACATTCAGTATGAGTACTTTGGACATATATCAGTCCCATCTCTACCCATTCACCGCCGATGCTGTCGGTAAGTTCCCAATCCAGGCAGCGAATGCATCTCTTTACATACATTTATAACTTTTACATTGTTGTGTTTGTCCATGGCTTCTGGATCCAAGTGATTCTTATTTGTCTTAATTCTAAGTAGCTTCCTATGCTGAATATCGTGCTGGGTTGGAGATTAAACAGAAGGTTGGTTCTTTTTATATTTTTTTTTGTGGTTTTGTTCTGGTTCATTCTATTTTTAGTTGAAATATTTCACTTTTTTTTTTTGGAATTGTATAGGATAACCTTCGGAAATTCAGTGAGAGTCCCTCACTTAAACTTAAGAGTTTGTCACCACAAGTCAGGAAGCTTTGAAAAACCTTCAGGTTTGTTATTCATATATTTCAGTTTATGTGATGTTGTTTGATCGGTACTGAGTTAAGATGTTATATTAGTGGTAGTGGAAGAATATACAATAACTATTTATAAACTAATTAGTATAAGAAACAAGCAAAAGGAAAAAAATTAAAATTTGGTAAAAGTAGGTCGAGTTGGGCAATGATCATTGTTTACCCCATATTGATCCAACTCATCTCAGCCTTTGAATGGGTTAAGAACCTGCCCATTTATCAATCCAGTATATCTTTTACACCGTCCAAATTCAACCCGACCACACATTTGACACCCCTACATTGAAGTGCCATAGTTATTGTGTATATGTGTTGGATGAAGTATGTCATAGTTAATTTGTTTACTATTTCCTGCCTTTTGTGTTTTTTCGTTTGGAAGTTAGTATTGAAGCAGACATTAAACTATAATCGCTAATCTAAGAGGGGACCAGGGAGGAAAGAAGAAAGCTGATCATATATGTTGGCTTATACGTCTCTTTGAGTTCAATCTGTCATAAAAGTTAGGTTGACGAAACTGTATATAGTGACTGTATTTCTGGAGGAGGCTCACGTTAGGCCATTGTTTCCTCCCTATCTTCCCCCGACCCAACAAATGATGTTCAATTTGCAGGATTACATCTGTACATGAATAAATTCCCACAGATATGATTAATTTGCTTTACTTATAAGTCTTTATTTTTCAATCTAACTTTTTTGGTGTATTTGAGTGTCACATTTTACTGCCCTATGTTAGATCATTCAATATATTACGTATACTTTAACTGCTCTTGCAAAAGGAAGAAAAAGAGCTTGACAGAATTTTCTGTTCGTAGGGTCAACCTGCTGCGCTGAAAGCTTTATTGTCGGAGGAGAAGGCTGTACTTAAAGCTGGTTATGAGAAGCTGCATGAATCATTGCACACGAAGGTGAAAAGGATAATTCAACTTATTCTGCGTCTTCATGTTTCTTGACAACAATATCTGCTCGCCCAGCCACTCCCCAATCCTGCCCCAAAATTTTTGAAAAACATAAAGAAGAGAAAGGAAAGAGACACTTCTGTTTTGTGGAAGTTAGAAGTTAGTCTTGCACCTATTTTGACTAAAAATTCTTTGGATATTGAGTCATCACTAGAGAAATTCCAAAATATGCTGAGCCATAGTATCTATCATATACTATTGCACCAAGCGTGCAAGTTTAGTAGACATCTGTTTTTGACAAAGAAAAGCGTTGCAGTATCTCTTCAAAACAATTTTTATTCCTTTCTAACCAGGTAATCTACAAGAAGCCGTATATAGTGACAGTATTTCTAGAGGAGGCACACTGTTATAGGCCATTCTTTCTGTTGAATACATCCCATTGTTTAGTCAACTTTAGCTATTCAATTGGTACAAGCAATTGTTAAAAAGGAATAGTAATTGGAGTTGAAAAGAAAAAGATTTTGTAGTGGCAAATTGGTAAGATTTGCAACCATTCTTGACTTTGCTATGTTTACATATGTCATTAGTGACATAGGCATGGTTTTATCCTTCTATAAAATGAGCATTCTTGCTCATTTGTAGAACACACAAAGTTAGAGAGAAAAACCATTTTGAGAGCAAAGTGAGGTATTCCATAGACTATACAAGAAAATAGTCTGTGAAGAAAATAGAGTGTGAGCGATATTTAGTAAGACGGAAACCAAAAGAGTGTTGTTTCTTTTGAGTGTGTAGTAGTCACTTTGAGTATTGTATTCGTGACTACACAGTGTAAAATTCTTACTATAGTAATAAATTGCTCCTCTGGCCCGTGTTTTTTTCCCTTATTCAGAAGGGTTTCCACGTAAAATTTTTGTGTCGTTATTTTCCCATTTAATTCATTTACTTTACCATATATCTTTTGTGTGTCCGCGTTTTCCCAACAAACTGGTATCAGAGCCAAGTTTACTGAGTATGCTGCTTTGTGTTGCAGCACAGTCTGAACTTCCACACTCAAAAGATTTACTTTGATTGCGATAACTATATTTTTTGGGGAAAACAAGGAAGCCAACACAAGTAGAATGGTTACTTTGAATGGTGTTAATTATGCCATTTGGAAGGGGAAATGGAAGATCTGCTTTATGTCAAGATTTTTTATAAACCAGTATTTACCACTGTAAAGCCTGATAAAATGACAGATGAAGAGTGGAATCTGTTGCATAGACAGGTTTGTGGATTCATTAGGCAATGGGTCGACGATAATGTGTTGAACCATATTTCTGGGGAAACACATGCTCGAACCCTATGGGAGCATCTTGAAAGTTTGTATGCTCGAAAGACTGGCAACACAAAATGTTCTTAATAAGCAGATGTTGAGTTTGAAGTATCATGATGGTTCTCCAATGGCAGACCATCTGAATAATTTTCAGGGGATTATGAACCAATTATCTGCTATGGGCATCAAATTTGATGAAGAAATTCAAGGCTTGCTTCTACTTGGTTCCCTACCAGATTCTTGGGAAACATTTAGAACGTCATTGTCAAATTCTGCTCCGGATGGTGTGACTCTATGGATTCCGCCAAGAGCAGTGTCTTGACGAAGAGATGAGAAGAAAAACTCAAGGTTCCTCTTCGTCGGATGTCCTGATAAACTGGCCCCAGGGGGGGAAATAAAACTCGTGGTTCTCAGCATAGAGAACAAAATAGGAGCAAATCCAAAGGCAGACTTAAGGATATTGAGTGCTATCATTGTGGCATGAAAGGGCACACAAAGAAGTTCTGCAGAAAGTTGAAGAGGGAGAACAATAACAAAGAGGAAACTAAACAAGATGCAATGAAAATTGCCTAGCCACCGTCACTACCGAAGATCTTGTTACCGTTCTTGATGCAAACATGATAAATATTGCTTGTGATGAGTCAAGCTGGGTTGTGGGACACTGGTGCAGCATCTCATGTGACATCAAGGAAGAATTTTTTCTCTTCCTACACTCCTGGTGATTTTGGAACCTTGAGTATGGGTAATGAGACTGTTTCTAGGGTGGTTGGTATTGGTACAATTTGTTTGAAAACTAGTGTTGGAACTAAACTAGTTTTGAACAATGTGAAACATGCTCCTGATGTTCGTCTACACCTAATTTCTGTTGGTGTCTTAGATGATGAAGGATATGTTAGTACCAACGGTGATGGAAAATGGAAGCTCATTAAGGGTTCCTTGGTTGTGGCTCGTGGTAAAAAGTCGTGGTCTATACTGGACTACGGCCTCTGCTGTGTTGATATGGTGAATGCAGTTGAGAGCGATAGCTCTTCAATATTATGGCACAAGAGGCTTAGCCACATTAGCAGAGAAAGGAATTAATGTTCTAGCCAAGAAGAAATTATTGTCAAATTTCCAAAGTGCTAAATTAGAAAAATGTGAGCACTGCTTGGCTGGGTAACAAAATAGAGGTCCTTTAAGTCCTACCCTCCTTCGAGAAAGACAGAGTTGCTTGAGTTAGTGCACTCTGATTTATGTGGTCCAATGAAGACAAAGACATTGGGTGGTGCACTTTACTTGTCACTTTCATTGATGATTGCTCGAGAAAACTCTGGGTCTATGTCATGAAGACTAAAGACCAAGTGTTAGGTGTCTTTAAGCAGTTTCAGGCTTCAGTTGAAAGAGAAACTGGAAAGAAACTGAAATGTATTCGTACTGATAATGGTGGTGAATATTGTGGACCATTTGACGAATACTGCAAGCATCAAGGTATTAGACACCAGAAGACTCCTCCTAAGACTCCTCAGCTTAATGGCTTGGCTGAGAGGAGGACATAGGACCTTGATGGAAAGAGTTAGATGTTTGCTTTCTGAAGCAAAATTGCCGAAACTCATTCTGGGTGAGGCTTTATTGACCGCTGCACATGTTATTAATCTATCTCCTGCTGTTGCTTTGCAAAGTGATGTACCAAATAGTGTTTGGTATAGAAAGGATGTTTTCTATGGCCATTTGAGAGTATTTGGTTGCAAAGCTTTTGTACATGTGCCGAAAGATGAGAGGTCAAAGTTAGATGCCAAGACAAGGCAATGCATCTTCATTGGATATGGCCTAGATGAATTTTGGTTACAGGCTATATGATCCGATTGAAAAGAAACTTGTGAGAAGCCGTGATATTATTTTCATGGAGAATCAAACAATTGAAGATATTGACAAAGCGGAGAAGGTAGAATCTTCAAGTTTTGATGGTATAGTTCATCATGATGAAGTTCCTCACACAAGTGTGCATGATGTTGTTGGGTTTGATAATCATGGTGACGCCCAGCTAGGGAGGAAAAAGAGAACATGGCCAAAAGTTCCATATTCCTCCGTCGTCGGAAGTCTAATGTATGCAATGGTGTGCACTAGACCTGATATTGCTCACGCAGTTGGTGTTGTCAGTAGATTTCTCGAAAATCCGGGAAAAGAGCACTGGGAAGCTGTGAAATGGATATCAGGTATTTAAAGGAAGCTCAGATGAATGCTTGTGTTTGGAGCATCAAATCCAATCTTGAAAGGCTATACAGATTCTGATTATGGCAGGTGACCTTGATAACAGAAAATTTACTACTGGATATTTGTTTACTTTTTCAGGGGGAGCTATATCATGGCAGTCAAAGTTGCAGAAGTGTGTGGCACTATCTACAAATGAAGCTGAGTATATTGCGGCTACTGAAGGCGGCAAGGAGATGATATGGCTAAAGCGATTTCTTCAAGAGCTTGGTTTGAATCAGATGGAGTATATTGTCTATTGTAACAGCCAGAGTGCAATAGACTTGAGCAAGAACTCCATGTACCATGCAAAGAACAAAACACATTGACGTCAAGATATCATTGGATTCGTGAGAAAGTGGAATGAATCATTTCATGTCAAAAAGATTCACACAAGTGAAAATCCTGCAGATATGCTGACCAAGATGATACCGAAAGACAAGTTCGAGTTATGCAAAGAACTTGTGGGTATGAGCTCTCTGTAAAGAAGTTGAAGATACCTTCTTCCAGTAAATGGGACTGGAGGGGGAGATTTGTTGAATCCATCCCATTGTTTTAGTCAACTTTAGCTATTCAATTGGTACAAGCAATTTTAAAAGGAATAGTAATTGGAGTTGAAAAGAAAAGATTTGGTAGTTGGCAAATTGGTAAGATTTGCAACCATTCTTGACTTTGCTATGTTTACATATGTCATTAGTGACATAGACATGGTTTTATCCTTCTATAAATAGAGCATTCTTGCTCATTGTAGAAACACACAAAGTTAGAGAGAAAAACCTTTTGAGAGCAAAGTGAGGTATTCCATAGACTATACAAGAAAATAGTCTGTGAAGAAAAATAGAGTGTGAGCGATATTTAGTAAGACGGAAACCAAAAGAGTTGTTTCCTTTTGAGTGTGTAGTAGTCACTTTGAGTATTGTATTCGTGACTACACAGTGTAAAAATTCCTTACTATAGTAATATCAATTGCTCCTCTTGGCCCGTGGTTTTTTTTCCCTTATTCAGAAGGGTTTCCACGTAAAATTCTTGGGTCGTTATTTTCCCATTTAATTTTCATTACTTTTACCATATATACTTTGTGTTTGTCCGCGTTTTCCCAACACTTTCCTCCATCTCCCTCGCACCAGCAAAAGATATTTAATTTGCATGACTGCGTTTCTACATGAGTGAATTTTCATTCTAATGGTTAATTTGCTTTACTAGGTCCTTATTTTCAATGCCAACTTTTTGGTCCATGGATTTTCATGTCACATTCTGTTGCCTGTATTAGATCATCCAATATTGTGTACACTCCACTGCTTTTGCTAAAGGAAGAAAGAGAGATTAAAAGAATTTTCTGTTTGTAGAGTGAACGTGATGCGCTTCAAGCTTTATTTTTGAAGGAGAAGACTGTACTTGAAGTTAATATGAGAAGCTGCATGAATCATTGCACATGAAGGTGAAAAGGATAACTCAACCTGTGTTAGTAACCTTGCAGTTGTTTTGACTCAAATTTCTTTGATATACATCCTGGTTAATCATTTTCCGGCTTCTTCGCAGAGATATGAAATAGTAAATGGTATTGTTGAAGTAGAAGGTGATAATATGGGGACAGGAGATGGTAAATGTGATATTTCTTTCTTACATTCATATATTATTAATTGTGGGAGGGCTTTCATCTTTTGTTGTGAACTTTTATACAGAGAAAGGTATTCCCAACTTCTGGCTGACTGCAATGAAGGCCTTTGAGATATATGAAGATGAGGTAAATAATTAAAGTTATAGTCATTTCTTGCAGTACTCCGTACATTGATGATCGAACTGCAACTGACTGCAAAACACTGTTTGCAGATGAACATCTCACCGCTGGATGAAGAAGCTTTAAAGTACCTCAAGGATATCAAGTGTTGTTCAGTCGATCATCCAAAGGGTTTTTAACTTGAGTTCTTCTTTGATACAAACCCTTTTTTCAAGAATTCTGTGTTGACAAAGACCTGTCACTAAAGGATAAAAAAGGATATGGCGAATAACATAACATGGTAAATTCTTCTGTCTTGTTACTTTGGTTTGATATCTTATGATCCTTTTTGTGTTGGTTTGTTTGATGTGTGGGATGCGTTGCAGGACGGATAGTGAATGGTATCCAGGAAAATGCTTGACAAAGAGGATGGTAAAATGCAATCCAAATAAGAAGTTAAAAAATGCTAAGACCATGATCAGGAATGTGGATTGGGAAGACTTCTTCAATTTTTTCAAACAGCCACGGGTACCTAAACTTCTAATTTATTCATTTACTTTATATGTACCAACTTTTCATCTGATATCGTAACTAAGCCAAATGTATTTCTCACAGGTTACAGGACTCCAGTGTCAAATGCAAGAAGATTATGAAATTGGGTCTGCACATTTCTTCTTTGCTCAAATTCATTTTATTTAGACTTTGTCCTTATGAAGAGGTTTTGACCAAACTAAGCTATAATAAAAAGCAATTCATCAAAATAATACGTTTTTTTAAAATTTTACAAAACCAATATAAATGTATTTCACAGTAACGTTTTAGGATATATTTTATTTTTAAAAGCTGACGTCGTTAGATTGATACACGTCATTTTGAGTAACGTTTTTGGAGTAAAACGTTACTCAAAATGACGTTTTAGGAGTAAAACGTTACTTACAGTAACGTATATCAACCTAACTCTAACAGTCGAAGGGTATGGATTTGTACAATTTGACAATGATGAATCCACTCAAAGTGCCATAGATAAGTTAAATGGTATGATCATCAATGGTAAGCAAGTGTATGTTGCACATGCTCTTCGCAAAAAGAGAAGTGTATGTGCAGGGGCAACTACTGCAACCCTCTGGATGCTGCAAGGGCAATGGAGATGTCAGATTACACTCCTGTTAATGGAAAGTCCATTAGGGTGAAGCGCGCTCATAGATCCTAATTCTCCTAAGAATAGAAGAGCTAATCTATTTATCAGGAATTTGGACAAGTCAATTGAAATCGAAGATTAAATGACATCTTTTCAAGCTTTGGCTACATTCCTTTTTGCAAGATAGTTTCTGATTCTAATGGCCAGTCGAAGGGTTATGGTTTTGTACAATTTGACAATGATGAATCCGCTCAAAGTGCCATAGATAAGTTAAATGGTATGCTCATCAATGGTAAGCAAGTGTATGTTGTACATGCTCTTTGCAAAGAGAAGAGTGGCAGAGGCACAAGCTGGGGAAGGTCAATGGAGTGGTGAACGTCCTCCAGTTCGCAGGCAATAGTAATTTGTGGTGGTTGCCCACTAGGCTAAAAGCTATGGGGAAGGACCAATCTTGAAACCCTTGGTTGATAAATTTGCCTTCGCCTCATTTTGGTATGTTCATCTTTCCTTTTTGTCTATTCCTTTTGTTGGCAGTGATTTTGTGATCTCTCAAGGGTTATTTTTGTTGCCTGTTATCAGTGTTTTGTTATCATGATATGTTTGGCTTTCTTCCCCGCTTTTTCTATCACCCTCCTCTCTACCGCCCTATGTAGTTTGTTACAGCTATCACTGTCTATATGTATATATTAGCTGCCTAGTGAATATCATTTCGGATTATGTAAAATATGTTATCGACTTCAGTGTTTTTACTTCTCTTTATTAATGATAAAAATAAAAATATTGTAAGAATGAAATTTTCTAACCAGGGAGGAGAGTCCTAATCCTAAATAGAAATGGGAAATTGGCGGCCATTAAAGTCAAACTCAAAAAGCACGCCAAAAACATGGGTCATTGAGGGAGTTGCTACGATGGTTCACTTCCAACTTAAAGGTTGTGAATTCGAATTATGAAGGAGCAAAAAAGGTGGGTGCTCTTACCGAGAGGGGTAAAAAAATGATTAAAAAATAGGGCTGGCATATTGATTAGCTGAAAGGGATATCTTGTTTTGATTAAACAAGAGAGAAATATCCTGAATTTGAGTGTGATTGTAATATGGGCATATGCCTTCCGCCTACCCGTGAGCATGAGGTCCCCATTGTGATTTGTGTGTGAATTTGACACTAATAATCAGGTCTGGCATATTGGTTTGTCACGTTCAATTTATAATCTAAAACCCAGTTGCATGTTGACACTTGTTTGGTCAGCTTGAGTTGGTGACTTGGAAGAGAAGTACTACCTACCCTTCTATGGCCGTAAAATTATGTCATTGCAAATAAAATGAGAAGTTTATAGTTAAATTATTTCTGAATATAAGTTGAATTCGAGACATATGGGCCATAGAAAGCTATGTTTATTGTGACGACTCTGCTCATGCGTCCCCATCAGCCAGACCCGTCACTCCTTTGCAGCTTCCTGGAAGTTGTGACTTTGTGAGTAGAATTTTCCTCTTCAATATGCTGTGTGTACTTTCTGAATCTACACACAAGAACAAATATATACTCTAGAGGCTTTTAGTTTTGTTCTTTCGTTTATTTAGGGTTTTGGATGTGCGATTTCGAGAATTTAAATATCTATTCATGCAAATAAAGTATCTATATTAAGAAATCTATTATATATATAAAAATCATGTGTTTGAAACCTAATATTCAAGTATGCTCTTGGTCCTGCGGCAAAAAGTTGAACCTAGTTAGGCTTCGTTTCTCTCCTTGACTAGATTTTTTATTCTTATTTTTTTAATTTGAAATTGATGAAACGCATTAACTTCAATTATTGGTTTTGATTTAGCTAAAGGCTCTAGTAAGAATATGTACTGTTCTAAACAGGTTTGATGATAAGTATCAGAATTTATGCCCTCCACAAAAGAATATTTTTTTATTTACTTATTAAATATCTATGAAAATAAAAGAGATCTTCTCTTTTTAGACAATATACTTCTTCCATACACCCTTCAAAAATTTCCAGTATCAAAGTTTCACCATCACTCTGTAAGCAAAATATTTTCCATTCATTTTCTTAATAAAATTATGAAGTTGGCACGTACAAAGATGTATTAAAGTGTTGTACATGGAACAAATGAGGTTATTTTTTCTTTGATAAAAAGTTCTGTTTTTAGCTTTGGATATGAATTTTTTTTTATACAGTTTTTGTTAAGCTCTTCGCGTAATTGAATTAGTCAAACTTTAATACAGATATCTAACCTCAAGTATAAAAAAAAGGTGTTATTCATGTAAATAAATAAATTAAACAAAAGAGCATATAGCACTTTATAAGCTTTCTCCTTGATAGTGGCGACTATAAATTTTACCAAAGATGTACCAATATAAAAAAAAAAATTGAAATAAGGAAAGTAATTTATAGTGTATAGATATATATTTTGTGTGACTCAGGTAGTTTGAAAGGTGATTGATTAGGGTGTGTTTGTATGAAGGAAAAGTTTTCCACGGAAAGTTTTCCTAGAAATGTTTTCTTGGAAAACAAGTAGATTTTGGACTTGTTTTCTCATGTTTGGTAGGTGGTGAGTACAAAATATTTTCCGGAAAATGATTGTGTTTGATTTATGAATGAAAAATATTTTGAGGAATATCTTTTATTTT
The DNA here is from genome assembly GCA_027705065.1 of Solanum peruvianum. Taxonomy (NCBI): domain Eukaryota; kingdom Viridiplantae; phylum Streptophyta; class Magnoliopsida; order Solanales; family Solanaceae; genus Solanum; species Solanum peruvianum. The sequence continues at coordinate 41,249,472 of JAKWJD010001760.1, read as the reverse complement.
TACTAAAATAAAAAATAATTTATGAAATTGAAAAATATTTTTAAAAATAATTTTTGGGTGGTGATGATAGGGGGTGGGGGGTAGTATAGTGGGGGGCAGCAGGGAGGGGGTATGAGTGAAAAAATAAAAATTTGAAGTTGATAGTATTTTAAAAAAAATTAATTTTTTTGGGGGTTGGGGTGGGGGTGAGGGGGCTGATAGGGGTGGGTAGGGGGTGGAGGGGTTAGGAGCTTAAAAATAAAAATTTGGAGTTGAAAATATTTTTTAAAACGCAAAAATTAATTTTTTGGGGGAGGGGGTGGGTTGGGGCAGGGGGGAGGGGGGGGGGGGGGAGGGTGGGGGAGGGGGTCAAAGATCGGGTGAAAAAATAAATTTTGAAATTGAAAAATATTTTTAAAAAAAATTAATGTTTGTTTTCCAAAAAAAAAATGTAATTTGAAATTGGAGGAAAGCTTTGGAAAATGTTTTCCTTAATTTTTGAAGGAAGTCATTTTCCTTAATTTTGAGGAAAATGAGTTGATTTGGAAAACATTTTCCAAAACTTTTGTCCCAACCAAACATGAGAAAATTGGAAAACATTTTCCCAGAAAATGTTTTCCTTCATACCAAACACACTCTATATGAATGCCTCATAATCAATCTCTTTAATGTCTTCTGAATTAAATTCGTAGCATAGAATTTACCTAATACAATTTGCATTGTATCCATTTAATGAATAAAGTTTGTGACAGAAATCGTAGCTAGACTGCTGCACCTTGATTTATTTGATCTCTTAATTTGCTGTCATGCATATAGGATCATATTATATACTATATAGTAGAGTCCGAAGCTTAAAGGTTATAAATATTAATAAAAATTTTAAAACGATATATAAAATTTTATGTTAATAAAACAGCAAAATCGCTGGAAACAGCAGAGATTTTGCAAAATGTGACTTTTTAAAAAAAAAAATAAAATTGCTGCCTAAAGAATTTTTTTTAAAAGAAAATCGCGATTCCTAAAGTTATTATTTATTTTTTTAAAATGAAAGCGATTTCTTAAAAAAAAATTTGATGCAGCGTTTTTCTTTAATTTTTTCTTTTTAAAAAGAACACATTCTGCAATTTTGGCGGAGGAAATCGTTGTTGTTTCAGCAATTTTACCGTTTTGATTAATAAAAATTTTATATACCATTTTAAAATTTTATTATTATTTATACCCTTTAGGTTCCGGACTCCTATACAGCAATACCAATTTATATAGGTCCTGAATTATTTTGGAATATAATGGACCCCAATGCCTTTTCCTTTGCCTCCTCGTGAACTCACAACAGAATTATCCTACGTACGTATATGATATAACTACTATGGAATATTTTTAACCAAAAATAAAAATTAATAATACTAGGAAAACTAGAATATACTCAAAATCTGATAAAGCCAAATCGACTGTATTTTATCTCCAATAACTAAAGATCTTCAAGAAACTCTAGTTAAACTATCGAAGCTCACACTGGAGTAGGTTTTCCTCATAGGATCAAAAATTTAATTATAAAGGAAAAGCTTATAAGCGATTTTTTTTTTATGTTTGATAAATAAATAAAAAGTACTATCTAAAAATATTTGTATACGATATAGATAAACACTATAATAATGAAGGTCAGACAAGTGATAATTTTGTTTTCTCTGCTTTCACTAAAAGATTATTTTTCTAATTTTCTGTTAAAAATATTTTTAACAAACAAAATATGGAATAATGGGAAACTCCATACTCGACCACATATATTTCATGTGTTTTTCTTTCATATTATTATATAGGTACTGTGTTGACCAAAATCCCATTTCAGAAATTAAATCATTGAGGAATAATCAAGATAATGACAAACCGAAAACCATTATATATTTTTCCTACTTATTTTTCTTTATATTTTTCCGTCATAAAATATAAATTCATATAAAATCATACTATGGTAAATTAATTGGTCAATGCAGACTTGTCTTTCCATAATAAAAGCGGCCACATATTTTTCTTTTTTCCTTTTTTGCCGTCTTGAGGAAGTAATAAGAAAAAAATCAAAAGTTTGCAATTGCAATTAATTATCTATTGAACGAAAATAATTTAGTTTTTTTAATATATATATATATATATATATATATATATATATATATATATCATTATTATTAGAATAAACCAATATAATGCAAAGAAGTCAAAAAAGATCACTAATAAATTTACCAAATTGTCTATCAATAATAATTTTATTGAGGGAGTTGAAAAGGTGAGCTAAAGCAAGATCTTTAATCAAACTGAGAGATTATTTTATAATACATACTATTTATGAAATGGAGTATTAATAAAGTTTAATAATAGCCAATAGGATATAATTGGCAAATCAAATCTTGTCCTTACTCATTATTCTTTTGTTGAAGAAAGTAAGATTGAAATCAATTTGATAAATAGGTCAAAAAAGTTATAAACTTAAGTGAATATATACATGGACGGTGTTATTATAATCTTACTCTTTAATAAAAAGAGGTCAATCAAGTTTGAGTTTAAGAACAGAGTCGTTTTTAATTTGGTAACAAACACTTTATATATCTCGGTATAAAATTATTAAGTCCCAAATAAAAATTAGATAGACCAAGAAAGTGGATATCTGAATCTATGACGTAAATAAAAAATTATAATCGTAATTACGCCTCTCACCTACGTGACTTTCTTTCATTTTTACCTAGTTGTTGGGCCACTAAAGTTGAGATAAACATGCTTTCATTCTTAACTTAAAGAAATCGTCTTTGATAGAAAATATTTGACTCTCAAATGAGATTTTTTAACAAAATTTAAATTAACCAAACGTCAAAAATCTACTAAACAAGAAAAAAGAAGCTTAATTGTAGGAGAGGAAAAGTAGTTTCTGCATTGTTAGAAAAGTAGTTAAGGTTGAATGACAATGAAATGTAATGAAAAGCTAAAAAAATTAAAAATTGTAAACTTTTTAGGGGCAAGATATATCATGCATGTTTGTTAGGAATAAGTAATCAATGAGTCAATCATGCATGTCATTGTTAATAGATAAAGCTTACATTAATTAACAAAGGGGTCTACTCTTACCAATAATGATGCTACTATATATACTAATCTCATTCATTTTTTTTAGTTTGTTCAATTAAGAATGGTTTATTTTCATTTTTATATTTGAAATAATTAAAATGCTTTTAGTTTGTATGATATATAATATTTGTATTGTGATCTGTAAATTTGAATTCACACTTTACAGGATCCTTTTAGGGTGATACTTTCAACATGAAATTTTTTTATTTAGAGATTTAATCTCGAGACATCTTGTTAAGAGTAAAGAAATCTCAATTATATCACCGCAATTCTTATTAATACACTTTTATATATACATAAGTATAAATTATTTCAAAATTTTATATCGTACGCGTTCATAGATAAATTGAGACGCGAGAGGGGGTATAGTCCATTCAACGTCTCCGTCTCGTTCAATCAATTTCTAAGTCTCTTTCAATACAATACTCTTCAAATACAAATCAAACACTCTTTTAGATACTATATGTTGAAATTTTTTAGCTATTTAATGATAGAATGGAAAAGTTGGTGCAATTAGGCAAAAGTCTTAGTTTAAACATTACTATATCGTTGAAAGGCAATATACATATATATTATTACAACCATAATAACAACATACCCATTTGTGATTCATAATTGAGGTCTGAAAAAAAAAAGTGTAGTATACGCATACTTTTATCTTTTCCTCAATAGGTAAAAAGAAATATTTTTAATAGACCCTCAATATATGTATTTCTTCAATCCGAAGTTATTACTCATTTTGTAAAATCAGTCTCAAGAATGTCATATCTCTATATTTAGTAACAAATTAAGTCTAAAATACTTTATCGGTTGTCATGGTTTTCATTTTTAGATTCAAACTATAAATATTCTTACAAACATTTTAGAATGTATTTTTTCAGTATATTGATATGAAAAAAAATGTAATTTATGTTGATTCTCATATAGTTTTTGAATATCTAATTTTTTGATTTTAAACATTAAATTAATGTAATCTAATTTAATTTTGAAAACTAGTCAAATTGACTTTCGAAAAGCGCAACGTGACAACTAAAATTTTTTTAGTGTGGTGTCCGAATCAGCTTATCAGAAACAGGTACCAGGTGACTTTTTATCCCTATCAAAGTTAGGACTGATGTGAATGATTCTCAAACATTTCATTCACCATGCACTAAGCCACACCCTAGAGTACTTTTTACCCTATTACTGTTATTCACATAATCATCTATAATTTTATTTAAAGACATAATACATATACATGACCCTTAACTTGACGTTAGTTGACAATTATAACTATTAATTTTGGGTGTACACAAGTAGGTATTTAAACTTGTATAAAATTGAATAAATATACACAATCATCCTACATGACAATTTTGTTTCCTACGTGGCGTCCTACATGTATTATGTCATGTAGGACATGTGTGTCCAATTGTTCAATTTTATACAAGTTTAAGTGTCTAGTTATACACACTCAAAATTGGAGGTCATGATTATCCCTTGAAGTCAAGTTAAGGATCGTGTTTACGTATTATACGTTATTTAAACTATATCATTTAAATTGATAGGGATGGAGTACATTATTATACTACCTATGCATGATAGAATAAATAAAGATTGAGATATTTATGGGTAGAGAAGAGAACAAAAGAAAAGACAGAAAGTTAGCCTTATAGAGAGTGTGGGAGAAAGAGAGAGAGAGAGAGGATTACAGTCTCTTCTCATCCACATCTCTCATCTCATAAACTCAATCTTTTCCTTCTCATTTTTTGTTGCAAGAAAAAAAAACTACTAACACCTTGTTTGTTTTGTTGATGCCAAAGTCAAGAACAAATATTATTGAACCTAATTTTTAAGGTTCAAACAACTTAATTTTGCCTCTATATGTATGTTGGCTCTATTTGTTCACCTATCCTATACTATACTATACTATATTTTTGCTTTATATATCTAGGTTTTTAATTTGTTTTGTCTTAATTAGATCTATATTATCTCTCTAATTTTTCTATTTTTTTTTTAAAGCAGAAAAGAGTCAGCAAGCATAACATGTCCATTGTAACTTGTGAAGAAGCTGCTGCAAGTTTATCTTCTTCTTCCAACATGAATAATGATACTAATGGAGCCTTTTGCTATCCACCTCAACATCAATTAGTTACTCAACAAATCAAGAAAAAGAGAAACCAACCAGGCAATCCAGGTAATACAATAATTATCAGGTCATTCAAAATATATTTACAGATAAATCTTCTTAAAACGTGAGCTTTTGTAATATAGAAAATAAGACAAGTTATCTGTTATATATTAGGTAAGGTAATAATAATCACATGATGCATAAAAACTCTAAATCTTGATTTGTGTATGACTTAATTTTTATTCTTTCTCAGGGTCTAAAAGGATTTAACGATAGGATAAAAAATTATATATATTTGTATTTCTAACATTTTTCAATTATTATAATTTCACTTATTATGGATATATATATATACACAATCACATGTTGTTTTAGATTATAAGTATACAAAAAGTTAAACTTGTTTAATACATATGTTTCAACCAGTAAATATATAGAAGTTAAACTCTTTTAATAGTGACATGTTTACTTCAATTGATGAGTATATAGAAGTTAAACTCGTCTGATGATTTTTATAGATCCAGAAGCAGAAGTGATAGCTTTGTCACCCAAGACACTAGTGGCAACCAACAGATTCTTTTGTGAAATTTGTAACAAAGGGTTTCAAAGAGATCAAAATCTACAACTCCATAGAAGAGGACACAATTTGCCATGGAAGTTAAAGAAGAGAGAAAATAAGGAAGTAGTGAGGAAGAAAGTGTATATTTGTCCAGAGTCGAGCTGCGTGCACCATGATCCGTCTAGGGCATTAGGAGATCTTACTGGAATTAAGAAGCATTTTAGCAGAAAACATGGTGAGAAGAAGTGGAAATGTGAGAAATGTTCAAAGCGTTATGCTGTTCAATCTGATTGCAAAGCTCACTTCAAGACTTGTGGTACTAGAGAATACAAATGTGAATGTGGTACTAATTTCTCAAGGTATGTAAACCATTGCGAATTTAAAATTATAAGTTTATACAATATTTAGGATAGAATTACTAAAACATTATTTTGTCTATAGGAGTATGAACACGAAAACAAAGTTAATCAGACAAACAAACATTTCTAGATTCTAATCATAATAAAAAGTGGTAGGTACCATACTCTCTTTTTGTTCTACTTTTTTGAATTTTGAGTTCCATCTTTTATGGTGTGTAAAGGCGTGTAAAGTGATAATAATGAGATTACTTTGGTTGTGCAATCAATCATTAAACAATAATTAATAGGATATCAGTATCATATTTCCACCCATTCCCATTAATAATAAGGGGAGACCAACTATTATAATGACCATTTATCTTTTCAACATATTATATATCTATATCTTACACTGTAACGAGTATTTCTTCGTTCCAATTTATATGACATGCTTTCTTTTTTAGTGTGATAATGATATTGATTTTTTTTTCTTTCTTCAGACGAGATAGTTTCATCACACATAGAGCATTCTGCGAGACTTTAGCTATGGAGAGCGCAAGAACAGTAATAAATGAACGAAATCCAACTATTTTCTCACCTCAAATGAATCTCCAGTTTCAACAACCTCACTACTTTAATAGCCATGAACAGATTCAAGCTGCTGCGTTTCCCATGAAAAAAGAGCAGCAAAGTAGTGATTTCAGACATATTGAGATTCCTCCATGGCTAATTACCACGAATTCACAACCATTTCAGCTTGGAGCTATTAATCCTAGTCCTTCAGTACCGCTCAGTAATTTTACCTCATCGTCAATTTTTCCAGCTTCTAATAGGTTAGATCAACAATACAGTCAAAGCAGCCACAGAGATTTAAATCTTCATCATCAGAACCCAAACCCTAATCTCAGAGGTAATGAAGGGTTTAATGAACTCATCTATTTTGAATATAAAGTTGATAGATAATTTGAAACTTTTTCTCATTTGTTTAATTTGATGTGTATTGTACATGAGCAGGACCTACATTAGGTTACGATTCAATGGGAGAATCAGGTGTGGTCTCTCCAGTACACATTTCTGCAACTGCATTGCTGCAGAAAGCAGCCCAGTTTGGTGCTACAATTAGTAACAAAGCAAGTGCTGTCACTGCTACTGCTGCTTACACAGGCACAGCAAAAATACCCCACAATACTCACGTGTCTGTTACTAGTACTGATTCTGCTACCAAACAAACTCAGCAGAAATTGTCCTCACGTGAAGACCTGACCACTATCACTGGGCCTGCAAATATAAGTGGTGGCATCATGACATCTTTTTCTAATGGCTTTGATGGGTCAACAATGTTTGAAGATGCGATATTATTCGGTGGATTCAACAATTTGAATTCAAAAAAGGAGAACGAGGACGAAGATCAACAACTCTACTTCAATGGAAGTATGAATGAGGAGGATCATGTATTAACCAAAGATTTCTTGGGTTTAAAACCTCTCTCTCACACTGATGACATTTTCAACATTGCTGCTCTTGTTAATACTGAATTTAAAAATCATAAAACTTGGCAAAGTTAAAACTACAATCATCTCTTTTAATTGTACACCTCTAGAAACTGATATATGTATTGTACATGTAGAACTCGGTGAAAGTTCAGATAATCAATGCTCTCCTCACCAAACAGAAATCAATACATTAATATTATATTTTTATTTAGTTTTGTTATTATTGATGTGTGTTACAACACTTTTTTTAAGTTTTATAGATGGAGTAGCTAGTTGGTGAGTTCATTGTGTTCAAGGTGCGAATATTTTGAAATATATTATTTTTTATGAAATTGATATAGTTAAGGAATAATATTTTTTTTTTTATTTTTAAATATTTAAATTTTTATCAAAGAATGTTGAGTTAATATGTTAATCCTATTTAATTAATTCAATGTAGGGCTGTTCAAAATTGAATCAAAGCCGATAAGTTAAACCGATAAAAAAGTTATCGGTTTATAGTGTTGGGTTATTGGTTTAGTGATTTTGATAACGATTTTGATTTTTTTTGCTGTCGGGTTATTGGTTCTTAACCATTTGAAGGTTTTTCTTTATGGGTTAATCGATACCCAATAGTAAATTAAATGATTATACTTTTACTATTTTGTATATAAAGTCCTTGACTTAAAGTTTGATTTCCTACTTTTATTTTTGGTTGTCTCAAAAACTTGGTTATTTTACGATATAAAAGTGTTTGCTTTTGAGCAAGATGTAACTTTGTGAACTCAAGTGCATGGTTTATTTGGTTTGTCACCTTGTTTCTAATTAAGTGATTTCAATATTTTTTCTTTTGTATCAAATTTTAACGATTAAACCGATAACCGAACCGATAAGATCAAAACCGATAAATCAATAACCGATGATTCAATATCTTAATGGTTCTATAACGGTTTAATATCTCTACAAACCGATAACTAATAAGCCAAACCGATAAACTTCAAAACCGAACCGAACCAACCGATACACACCCTAATTCAATGCAATAAAATTTGGCCGGAGTGATTTTTATGATAGTCTAAATAAAATAAAATGATTTTATGGGTGATTTTATGATATTCAAAGCAAAGTAAAATGATTTTTATGTAACAAGGTAAAGAAAAGTGACCTTACATTTATGTTTATGAAAATATATATGACACACTTCTGTTCATATATTTCAAAGTTCAAATTAGGTGAAAACTATTACACTTTATAAAGTTATTCAGTGCTAATAACTATTCCATCGGGTTTATATTAATTAAATTTGTAGACACCTATTAAAATATTCATAAGCTTTAATGAATTGTTTGTTGAAATCAAACTTATACATCTCAAAGTGAAATGTAAGATCAAACAAGGTTACATGAATAATTTTACTTTTTTCTTTTTCAAAAAATTATTTTAAAAAATATCATGCATAAATTTATTAAATGATACCATCTGGTGTAATGGTGCGGTTAAGTTTTTGAGAAAAAATTCCAATAAAATGAATATTAATTTCCATTTTTGTTCTTAGTTATTTTTAAATTATTCGTAAAATTAAAAATATAAAATCATAAATATGAATAATTAACTCTCCCAAACAAATCATCTAAAATATATAATTGAAGACAAAAATAGAACAAAATTTCAACAACTTTCTTGAACATTAAACAATTAACTTATTTTGAACATTAAGAAAAAGCTAATAAATTCAATTATTATGAACAGGAGAAAGTTTAAATTAACCTACAAATATAGTACCAATTATGTTACTTTTGTGACAAATTATACTCGATTTTTTAAATTACTTCTTCCGTCTAAAATAATATAACTTTTCTTAAAAATAAAAATTTAAAACTTAAAGAATATAAAATGAATATAAAATGATCGATAAATCTTTGTGTAATTTTAATTTGGGCAACTTTCACGTATATCAAACAAAAAATTCATTTTTGTATGCTATAACAAAGTTTGCATAATTGCGCTCCATAGCAAACATAATACTATATAATTCGCTATACTTATACAATTGTATGATTCGCTGCCCTATTTCGCTGCAATTGTATAATTCCCTATCCTATTTCGCTGCAATTGTATAATTCACTGCCTATTTCGCTGCAATATTTTTATAAAATTTGCTTTGCATACAATTGAATCGAATTAAAATGTATGTATATTGCACAATTATAAGTGTATAACAAGAAGATATATGTTTTTCTCTCGCTTTTATACAAAAACAGAAACACAATATATACACTTCTATTCTATAAAGCTAGAGAAAATTGTATTTCACTGCTATTGTATAATTCGCAATTGTATAATTCGTTGACCTTTTTCTCTGCAATATTTGTATAAAATTTGCATTTGTCTACAATTGAATTGAAGTAAAATATTTGTAAATTGTATAATTAAGTGTATGACACGAAGATATATGTTTTTGCATGTGTATATATATAATTTTCTTTCGCTTTATACAAAACAGAAACATAAATTATACACTTTTGTGTATAAAGCGAGAGAGGCGAGAATGGGAGAGTGGCAAGCGAAACTTTTGGGAGAGAAACGCCTGGCAAATTTTGGCTAACGTTTGCTATGGAGCACAATTAAATCAAACCCTAGCTACTCTATTTATTTTAGATTATTAGTTTGCTATTATATACAATTTTCCCTTTTAATTATCATATCAAATATAAAAATTAATTTATTTTGGATAAACTAAAAAAAATAGAATAGAGGGAATACACTAGTCAACTGTTACATTGACCATTGAATCATAAATCATTCCTTCTTACCTAACGCACAGAATCAACGATGACTCTTTAACTTACAATGACTACAACACTGAAGAAAAACGGCATTTCCAGTTTCCGAGCAGTGGGATTGAGATTCCGAGCAGCGGCAATGGCGAAAAAACGACGCGTCGGAACGACGATCTTCATGCTCCTCTTAGCTCTCTTAGTATTCGGAGCTTTCGCACCTGCCTTTGCTCCGCTTCCTTCTCTATCATCTTTTTCTTCCCGTTCCGACATCGCTAGACTTAATTCTATGGTATGATTGTGAAATTTTCTGCTTTGTTAAATACCTAATTCTAGTTTTAAAGAAAAGTTAGAGAGGAGTAGCACTACTTTTGGTTGAAATTTTGATTATCTACAATGTGAACTGAATAGACTTATTAGGAGTAGTAATTTTTATTTTAGTTAAATTGGATTATTCAGTGCATAGTAGGTTAACGATCAGCGTAAAAATAGACTGATTCTGATGAATTTCTTTGAGCAGAAATATACGAGTTCTGTCCGGAGTAGTTTAGGATTGAGCTGTAGGCGCCTAGCTGATTGATCAATTGCGCTTAGTTTGTATATTTAGGTCAAGGATAAGCAAAAAAAAAAAGCAGTCTAATTCTGATGTTTTTTGTAGAGCAGAATGGATACAAGGTCTATCTGGACTAGTTTATGATTGAGGTGTAGCTGATTGATCAATTGTACTTAAATTTGCATTTTCAGTGTATTGAAGTAGGTAAATGACCAGTATAAAAATAGTCTAATTATGAGGAATTTAAGAGTAAAAAGGATGCAAGGTCTGTATGGAGTATAGTTTAGGATTGAGGTATAGCTGATTACTTCATTTGTATATTATGCTAGAACGTTCATTCAGGAGCTGCATGCTTCTTTAAATTGGCAGGGTGATAAGAACAAATTTGAGATGCGGATGATATGTTCTGGAAAGATGGAAAGCCTTTTCAGATCATTGGCGGGGACTTGCACTATTTTCGGGTTCTTCCAGAGGTACTACAGTCCATGAGTTTTGTATTCATAGCTGAATGCTTCTGATCATAGTGTATAATCTTGTTGAAACACGTGCGCACACACAGATGTAAAAGATACAGTGCTCCTTTGAAGCGAACGAGGCTTAATTGATAGCTAACTTCATATGCTCTTGATGAACTTTATGTTAGGAAAATGATGATTGAAAGGTAACACTAGTACTGAAGTAGTCTGTCTCGAGTAAATAATTTCATTTGGTGCAGATTCTGCATTAATCATATAGTCTCTTCGTCCCAATTTATGTGGCATACCTTCCTCCTTAATGTGTCCCAAAAGAATACCATATTTCCTTATTTGGAAAAAATATTTTAGTTTACCCTTAATGAGATGATTTATAGTCACACAAATGTCTAGGCTTGTTTTAGACCACAACTGTCAAAAGCCGTCTTTCTTAATCTCCATGCCATGTGAAACTCTGCCACATAAATTGAAGCAGAGGGAGTAGATGCCATGATGACAGTCATGACAGAATTTCTCTTACGTGAAATTTGACAAGTTGTCTCATCTAAAAGGAATTATGTTCTTTCCATTTAGATGTTCTTTGAAATCCGTTATAGTGTAGTGCAAGTTACCTATGAAAACAACACCATATATGCCTTTCTGAGTTGCTTCTGTTGTTGTACATCAAACATGTTGACAGAACTTGCAGTGATAGTTCATGGGCGTACAATAAGTTGAAAGTCAAACTTCCACTTTTAAGTTCTTCAAAGAGTGGTGAAAGCTGACAAATGAAGTTTCTTTTTTGATCTTGTTTCTTTTATCTGTAAGTTATGTTCTATTTTGTAGCTTGGTAATATCAATTTGAATTGACATATTGATGTATAAATACTCGCTTTAGTACTGGGAAGATCGACTCCTGAGAGCAAAGGCATTAGGCTTGAATACCATTCAAACATATGTCCCATGGAATTTGCACGAACCAAGGGAAGGTCAACTTGTTTTTAAAGGAATAGCAGATATCTTTTCATTCCTCAATCTATGTCAGAAATTGGATCTCCTGGTGATGCTCCGAGTTGGGCCTTATATTTGTGCAGGTTAGCCACGACTTCAACAACTTTGAAGATATCTAGTTACTTGTGAATAAAGTTTTTCCTAAATTTCATACCCCATCATCTCATTGAATATAACCTCAGGTCTGATAAATTATAATTGTAGTAGCTGTAAGTTGTTTCACTTGTAAAATGTTGGAGGAAGGTCTGAGATCCATAAAGTTCATTCGGAAAAAATAAACCTCTTCTCTGTGTAAGAGTGAATATCTCAGCAAGTCTATATAAGTTCGTATTGTTAAACTCTTTTGAGTATAGGGAACCGGTAAAATCTCTCTTTGTCAATGTTAGTTCGTAGAGTGTGAGTTCTTTTGGAGTTTAGGGAAGTGTAAAATCTGTGTTTATATACTGCCGCAGTAGGTGTAGAGAGTTCTTTTACCATTTTCTATACAATTACCCAGGAAAAAACTATGCATGGCTCAAAATTTACAAGTATCTTTAACTAAGTAGCAAAATTCTGTTGTACGCCTTCACAAATTGAAAGAAATCTGGATGAGGAAAAGATAAACTCTAGAGCTTCCTGAAAGGGTTCTATAATCTGTCAAGGGCCTCAATATTTCTAATAAAAGGCTTATGGAGATACTACTTACAGTCAAAAGGTTCAAGGAGAAATTAATTTTTGTATGGATGGACATCAAAACCATATCGTACCTACTTCATTCTACAGGTGAATTGGCTTCATGTCTGTCTTTGTTTATTAGCTATTACAAGAACAAAAATCCCATACAAGGTGAATTATTTCACATGGCTTTTGGCAAAGGAGGAAATCTTGACACATGAAACCTGAACAAGAGGAAACACAACCTTTGCACTAGATGTTATTTATGCAAAGAACAGGTGGAGACAGTCAACCATCTCTTTTTACACTGCAAATGGACAGATCAATTATGCAGATGTTCATTCACAAGAAGAAGATCAAGTGGACAAAACCCGGGAGAATCACAGAAGTTCTGAAATGATGGAATATGGTGGAAATGCAGGAAAAAAGGACGAGAGATGGAGGATTGTCCCGGCATGCATTTGGTGGACAATTTGGAATTAAAGGAATCAGAGATGTTTTGAAGGAAAAAACAACAATAATTAGAAGATAAAGATAAACTGCCTAGGTCTTCATTATTTTGGTGTAAGCAAGCAGAAATAGGAAATTCTGAAGATGTTCCTAATGTTATTGACTGGTTGTAACTAGAAGATCCTAGGGCTGATGTAAGTGTAAATTTTTGGAGGGGGACTACACTTTGATGTAGTATACCTGTGGATACATAGAAGTAAATGTTACCTTTCTCAAAAAAAAATTATCTCTACTGAACTTTCTAATCAAATGTGTGCATGTTCTCATGTATAACTTCACTAAGCTTGTCCATATGACTTACAAAAATAAGAAGATAATTATTGGATCTTTATTTACTTTTTCCATATTTTGCTGCATGAGCTTATCTTTTGGAAATGTTTATGATGTGTTTTATGCTGGAATATTTTCTACTTCTTGCTGCAGAGTGGGATTTTGGGGGTTTCCCTGCTTGGTTACTTGCCATTGAACCTGCTGTAAGACTTAGATCATCAGATCCTGCTTTCATTAATTTGGTAAGTTTTCTAATACGACTCATTTCAATTGATTTAGTTGGTTATGAATTTCTTTGTGGTCTTATATGCTGCACAAGAGTTTCAAAATCCCACATACACAAGTCAAATTCTGACCAGACTAGGCCTGTATAGGAGCTCACACTCTTGTTGGGATGAACTATGCATTGTCCAAGGGATTCCAAGTGTACAATTGTGTCACCATACAACTTCCATAATTGCTTTTGCGGCCTTAGAGCTATCAATATAGAGTAGCTTTTCATCAGCATTTAGTAAGCTCGTAAACTAGGCCATGCACTTGCACTTTACCTTTCTTATAATTAAAAAAAGGAAAGAACAAAATGGCAACTTTTTTGCATTTTCTGCTTCATTTGCTCATTTTAGTGATATTTACATACTTATATATTGATACAGGTTGAAAGATGGTGGGGAATTTTGCTGCCGAAGATAGTCTCTTATGCTTACAAAAATGGCGGCCCTATTATAATGGTTCAGGTGAATTGAACTTCATAAATCTGACTTTAATATAACCTAGCTACTAATCCAGTTAAATGCAACTCCACATCTAGGATGATATGTTATAGCAAAATGTAACAGTAAAGCTAGGCGCTGTAAGTTCTGACCAAATATGACCTGTTATCTGTATTTGCTATGATATGCCCAGCGAAATATCTCACTATGACATTGATCAAGGATCATTGGAGCCTGAATATGTAAATAGTCAAGCACAAATGGATATGGAATGCCTTTTACAGTCTCTTGGAATTATGTTAGTTTCCTATAATGAAACATAGTTTTGGCAAAGTTGGAACCTACAGAGCTAAAATATGACATGTATTCTGCTTAATATCTGAACCCTCGTTGCTTTTCGTAGTTAGTGGTAGATTTAAAAACCCATGTGTGACATTGGACCTTAATTGTCGAGTAACAACATGAGTAAATGATAGGTTTAAGTTTCATTATTAAAATCCACAGAGGAGATATGAAGGGTATGTACTTTAATTATATCACATGACGGAGTACTTGGCATTCCATGATTTGCTTTCCACCATGTTTCAGCTTTTGTATAAGCCAATAGATGTTGATTACACTGAATGGTGAAAATGGGACAGATAGAAAATGAATTTGGTTCATACGGAGATGACAAGGACTACCTGCATCACTTAGTGAGGATAGCCCGTGGACACCTTGGAGATGATGTTATTCTGTAAGTCTATGTCACGCACTTGGTTGTTTCCTCTCTTCTTCTTTTTTTGTGAGAAAGATAACATTATATTGATCAGCACCAACTGGTGCTTCTATTAATATATATTTACAATTACAGAAGGTCAACTTAGTAGGAATCAAAAAATTCAAAAATCAACTCATCTTGGTTATTTCCTCTCTTTTGACTTAAACTTTCTCAGAAGTGTAATAAAGTTGCTTGGTGCTAGCCTTTCAAAATTTTTCTTTCCATGTGTGTATCTGTGTACACGCTACCCTCCCCAGACACCACTTGTGGGGTTAAACTGGGTATGTTGTTGTGGCGTGTGTGTGTGTCTGTCTGATTTCTCCCTGAATTTAATGTCACTTCTTCCCCGAACATGCTTGATACAGGAAATATCTTTTACTGCTTGGTTTCAATATATTATACCTTACCTCTGTTTTTGTTCTGGAGTTTATTATATTGACTACCTGATGGTTAACAGATATACGACCGATGGAGGTTCAAGAGAAAATCTTAACAAAGGGACTATTCCTGGAGATGCTGTCTTTTCAGGTAGCAGCTAATAACAACCTGTAGAACTTACCAATTCGAACCAAGTAAAGGTGCTACCATTTCATCAACGTGACTTGTGCACGTCATAATATCTATTTGATAATTAAATTGATAAAAAAGTAGGATATTATGTAGCCTCCTCAAACAATTATGCGAGGATACTTTAATTGGTAATATATTTTAGAAAATTTGTCTGCCTTCATAATGTGCTATTTTTCTCTTTGGAAGTTTCTTGGTTGGTTGTCTGGCTCTGTTCTAATCATGGATTCTTAATATTAGCTGTTGATTTTTCAACGGGAGATGATCCATGGCCCAATTTTAAGTTGCAGAAAGAGTTCAATGCACCAGGGAAATCACCACCGCTTTCAACGTTAGTGTCTTTTTGTTTATTCCTTTTCTATCTCTCATCAGATGCTACTAATGATGTTGATAAATTTGGTTTCTAGGGAGTTCTACACTGGTTGGCTCACGCACTGGGGAGAGCATATTGCAAATACTGATGCAACTGTTACAGCATCTTACTTAGAAAGGATCTTGTCAAAAAATGGATCAGCTGTGCTCTACGTGAGTTTCTAATTCTTCTTTTACTATAGTGACATACCATTTTTTGATACCAAGCTAATTAATTAATACTTCTCCTAGATGGCACATGGTGGAACAAATTTCGGGTTCTATAGTGGTGCAAATACTGGTGCAGATGAGACTGATTACAAGCCTGATCTTACATCCTATGATTATGTGAGGAAGTTCCCAATATTTTTCTGTTAAAGTTTGTTGCTCTATCATAATCAAACTGAAAACCATGTTGTTCAGGATGCACCTATCAAAGAATCTGGAGATATAGACAATCCAAAATATCAAGGTGTACTAATCTGAATATATACGTGTGCTCATGCTTTAATTTATCATGATAAAGTTTTTTTCTTCGTCATCTTTTAACTTATTATGGGAACATTTCTCTGAAATTGTACCAATGGTTAAATCCTTGGTCATGGAGCAACCTGTATATTATATTTTACCAGCTTTTACTTTACTGCTAATTGGCCTAATGTGTTTTTGAAGTTTATGTTTTGTTTGTTTTCGCTTGTCCCTTCCCATGGAATTGATTTTGCACTGGTGGATGACTGAATTTTACTAGATTAGAGTATTAAAGGGGTGTAAGAGATTTTCACTTTTCAGTTTTGGACTCTCTTTTCTGTTCTTTTGTTTTTTCTTTTCCCTTAGAAGGAAGAAACACTATCATGGAAAGTGAATGATGACTATCTTTGTTCTCTCGAATGATCAAATTATTTTATATCCATCAATTGTTTCCTCTTAATAGCATAACAACCAAGGGCCTAGACAATTTAAAAAGAAGTATTTTTTTAGCATCCAGTGTAGGATAGGAGAAACATGAAGAATCTCTCCGTATTAGACTATGAATTTGTAGGAGAAGTATGCAATATGTTCCTATTGTCATACACTGCAACAGAGAACAACCAGGCTTGCATATGTCACTTATGAGAAGACTCATACAGTCTGAAGCAGAAATATCTTAGAACATTGTTTAGAGCTAACAAGGAAAAAAAAGGAAGTTGATGTCTGTTTAGAATATTTGGGTCCATTGGCACCCAAGGGTGCGGCGTAGTGGCCAATGAAGTGGGATGAAACCAATATATACTGGCGTTCAAACCCTAACATAGACAAAAAATGTTAAGTAAAATCTTCCCATCCGCCTAAGCTACTTGAGATGGTAGGAGGAAACAAGTACTCAGTGGAATAGTCTAAGTTTGCGTAAACTGGTCCAAGAAGAGTTTTTGGGCTCATTGCAGCTTTAACTTTTGTTTTTTTAATTTGAAGTAGACACCAACTAAGTATCCCCTATGCCTAGAAAGCATCACTTCAATGAAAATTTTCTGTTAGCTACCTAATTATTTATCATTTATAACTTTCAGCTCTTCGAAGGGTGATTGCTAAATATACTGCAGTGCCTCTTCCTTCAGTTCCTTCCAATACTGAAAGGAAAGCATATGGACTTATTAAGTTGCAGAAGACTAAATCATTGTTTAACATAGTTGATACCACATACTTTGATGGTGTCACTGAATCTGAAAACCCACTTGCAATGGAGTCTTTGGACCAGGTATAAAACACTCCTGTCATTAGATGCATTATTCATAGTTCTGAGTTTGTTGAGTGCCGGTAGGATATAATTCACCTCTTTCAATGTTTTTGCTTGTTCAGATGTTTGGCTTCATGCTTTATGTTTCTGATTACAAAGCAAAAGCTAACGGAGGTTTGTTATTCATACCAAAGGTTAGTGGTTTTGTTATATCACTGGAAAGCCTTCTTTCATGTAAGTGTTTTCTTGAGCTGGGTTGAAAGTGTCCATTTTATTAGTACTGGTAAATGGTTTTCACTTAAACAAACTGTATTCTTTTCTACTTCCACTTTGGAGATTTACTGATGAGAACAGAGCTATCCTTTTGTGTCTCATTCGTGCAGGTAGTACCTGAATTTCTTCTCCCTTACAAAGAAGCTATATCCATGCAATAGAATTATATGTTCAATACACTTTGTCCATTGTGTAATATGACAGCTAGCTCATCATAGCCGATTGGTAGGGGGCAGACTTAATGTGTGTATTAGCCTCTTTGGGTTTTGGTCTTAGCTTGTAAATTTTTTGTTTCAGAAGAAAAGGAAGTTTCATATATGTATTTATATTTATTTTTTCACTGTCTCAACACTATAAAGGAATGACTCAATATAAATTTGCAGGTGCATGACAGGGCACAAGTATTCATTTCATGCCCTTCAGACAACTATGACGAAAATCCAAAATATGTAGGCACTGTAGCTAGATGGTCAAATACTTCCATCAGGCTTCCTCATACTAAATGTACTTCGGATAACAGAATTTATATACTGGTACATAGTACTCTCTGTTCTTCATTTCTAACTAGGCTTTTGAGTTATGCTATGATCTCGTCTAGAGATAGACTGTATTGTAAATTACAAAAATGGAATTTTTGTTGATATTGATAAAATTTTAAGAAACTTCTTTCAGAAAAATAGAGCACGGATCCGCAACCAGTGCTGCATTTTTAGAGGATTGTAATAAAATAGAGTGAATTGGTTTACAATGGTATACAATTAAAAGGGCATTAGAAAGAGGAGTTCTTATCGGAAAATTATCAAAGAATCTGTAACACAATAATCTTTGTTTGCTCCAAATATAAAAACAAAACAAAACAATGACAGTCCAAGATCACTAAGAATGTCGTTTGTATACATGTAAGAATTACCTTTTCATACCAACCGGTGCTCTTCTGCTGTTATATCTCCACATTGTGAAGAAATATTAGGATATAGGGAGAAAAAGTCAAAAAAAGGTTTTGGAAAACTGTACCAGTATTCATATGGTGGAATATATGAAGGAGAGAAATGGAAGGATTTTTGAAAGTAGATCAAACTCCATACAGAAAATTGTATTACCTCTCTATGTTTTTGGTGTAAAGAATAATGTATAGATAGTGGACTTCTTTGGAGTTTTGTAATTACTTCCTTCTTGTAATCGTACTTTTCGAGGTGACTAGCACACTTAAGAAAAGTATCACTGCCTGAAAATTCCTCATCCTAGCACCTTTCTCAGTGAATATTTTTCTTGAATTATATTTTCCCCCTTAAACTCTTCAAAACTAGCTTTGGCACGGCTCTCCTTAAATTTTCAGTGAAGTAGCTGACAGAAGAAAGTCCCTTCTTCATCGCTCCCTTCTCCTTCTTGGTGTCCTCGGCGTGTTCCCTTTTTTGTCAGAAAAAAACATAAAGGAAAATGATCTATTTTTATAAAATTCCATTGTTTTTGTGGTCACTTTTAAGAGAAATAACTAAGATGGATCCTACTCCCAGTAGCTTTCCTTTTCTTTGGTAATATCTTTTTGTCCCAAATTCCCTGTTGATCTCTTTTCTCCTTTTTTCGTGCTTGCTCTACAGTTTTTCCTCATCTGTAGTGGTTGTGAAGCAAAAATAAAGAATAGAAAAGGAGAGTGGATGAACAAAGAAATTCCGCAGCATTGATTAAAGAGGGGGGGAGGGGGGGGGGGGAGGGGAGAGAGCTGAAGGGGAGACGAAAAATAATGAAAAAGGAAAACAAGAGAAAGTAGAGGATGGATGTAGGAGATGGGGAATGAGAAAAAAGAGAAGAGGATAAATGGTCCATTGTGCTACTGTAACTTGGAAAGACACCTTTAACTGTTCAACCTATACATGTAAGTGAACTTCAATGAAAAGGAGCAACTGCATAATTTCTGTAACTGGGCCATTTCTCCAAAAAGGAAAAAGCGAAAATGAACAAACTGTATTATTTTCTAAAGCAATTGCCATTTCCAGTAATTTATTCGCATTTCAGTTTGCTACTATGAATGATGACGGCAAATCTCATCTGATCATTTTGTCTACTACTTCGTTATTCCCTTGTTTTGCAGGTGGAAAATATGGGGCGTATAAATTATGGGAAATACATTTTTGACAAGAAGGTTAGTTCAGAATAGTTTGCATTTACTTCCATAGTCATCTGAGGTATTGGGGGCACATTTTACCCATGAATTCTGGAAACTTCCTAAAATTTGTACATTTGTATAAATGAATTATGAAGCAAAATGATCCAATCATGGTAGAAAGACAAAATATGGATCTTAAAGTCTTGCTGGATTTGAATTCACGGTTCTGCATGATCAAATATAAGCATCACCTAATTGTGCTGCTTAAGAAAAGCTTGATTTATGTTAAAAACTTTTGCATGAGTGAGTTAAGAGAACACTTTTTTTTGTTCTATATGTGAAGAAAATGGATTGTGGACGTAACACTGGAAGTCCATGAGGTGAGAATTATCCTCGACTTTATATAGAGGTTACAGCCCTTAACCCCTCAACCAGTGGAATCCCCCTTACTCCCAGGGTGAACATTTGTAGCATGTACAACATTAACATAGACCATGAATAAGTGAAGTACAATCTGTTTCAATATCCGGTTCTTTAATTGGGCTTTGTTGAGGAGTATATGCACAAGATGATATACCACTGGAAGGACATAGAAGATGAGCTAGGTGCTGAATAACAATCGGGTGCATTATCATCTGAATATTTTTCTTAATATAAATAGCAAATTGATTACAAATTTCAGCACAAAGGCCTTGAAAGATAGAAAATAACTCAACTCTATTTTTCATTAAAAATAATCAACTGTAACAAAATCTATGTTGTTTGGGTATGGATGTGAGAACCCGACACAGGTGCCGATCTCAAAGTTGGATTTGTGATAACCTAAATCTTAAGATTTGGGGATATGGATAGGGCCATGAGTATGAGTGTTAAGACGTATATCACTGCATATATACTGTATAAACATATGTTTTTGGAAATTAATTGACATTATTAAATTAAAGCTCGTATAAATTCTTTGTAATCTTTTATTCATAAATTATCTCGTTTAATTCCAAGTATTTATAGTGTAATATTTGGTGTCTCTGTATTTAACTCAACTCGAACACCCAATCAGCTAAACTTGTTGAAGAGATCTTGGACGTAGGTGTAAACAAAGAACCTAATGTAGTTTGACCAAATCCAGTGGAGATGCCTACACTCACATCTAAATAATTCTTTACAAGAATAATGTAACCTTTTGCATTTCCACTGTAGGTACTGTTAATCTACTTCAGCTGTTCAGCACATCTTCCTTTCATTTTTTTAGTTTTGGCAAGTTGCTTTTGCCTTTCTATTTTTTCCCGCTTCTTTTTTCTGACTTCTTCCTCATAATCACAAAGGTATAAAACTTTGAACTTGATTTGCAGGGTATACTCTCTCCTGTTTATTTAGATGGTAAACCGTTGCAGAAGTGGAAAATGTTACCGATTCCTTTTCACAACCTAAATGAGGATCAAAAGAATAATTCTGTTATTTCAGATGCATACGCCGACCTTAGAGAATCTGTGCAGATAAAACTGAAAAACAAAAGAAGTAAGTCTGGACTTATTAGTTAAAAACGTTGGTGAATAGTAGAAGTTTTCTGTGCAAGTTCTCATACTGTTGAAGATTCAGCACAGTGCGAGAGAATGGTGGATAGTGACAGTATTCATTCTTTTGCAGATTATCATCCAGTGCCAGCTTTCTACACTGGTCATCTTACAGTTGATGAAGTAAAAGACACTTTTTTGTCTTTTCGTGGCTGGAGTAAAGGGGTAGCATTTATCAATGGATTTAATTTAGGAAGGTTTTGGCCGGTAAATTTTCTATTTTTAGTTTCATAAATATTTCTTTTAGTGGTCAGATAATAAAATCCTGAAATTAATTCATTTTTCAAACTGGAATATTCTGTATGTCTCTATTGCAGTCCTTTGGACCCCAGTGCAACCTTTATGTTCCTGCTCCAATCCTGCAAGAAGGAAAAAATCTCGTGGTATGTCATTAAGAATTACTGGAACTCATCTTGCTTTTCTTCTCTCTCTCTCGGATTAAAGGTGACACTGGAATCCGATGGCAAAAAAATAGCAAATTCCTGGATCTTTTTTTTTCGAGAATCAATTGAATTTCCAAATTGAACCTGCTTTATTGTCCCACATTAATATTTTTCTAGGTGCACTAATTTTTTCAGGCTCCTATAATATGTAGATGTTTTAAGATGAATAGACCTCCACTAGTTCTCATGCAATTACATTTCTCGTCTTACATTTAGGTTATTCTCGAA
Source organism: Solanum peruvianum (assembly GCA_027705065.1). Lineage (NCBI taxonomy): Eukaryota > Viridiplantae > Streptophyta > Magnoliopsida > Solanales > Solanaceae > Solanum > Solanum peruvianum. The sequence continues at coordinate 41,226,958 of JAKWJD010001760.1, read as the reverse complement.
TTAGAGGCTCCAAATGCTGAGTTGTTTGTGACCTCAGTTGACCATCCAGATTTCACATGTGGTTCTTCCACAAATTCACGAGTGCATCAAATCTGACATCATCATGACTTAGCCAAATCTGGTATGTTTGATTATCTTCATCTTATTATCTGAATACTGTTCCCGTGCATTGGTTACTAAACAACACGATGATGTGTACTGAAAACAATGGAAAGGTGCAGCACCTATTTTGAAGCAAACACCTTTGGGCGCTTCACACTCGGTAATATTTATAGTAAATTCCTTGAGATGTTGTTGAAGAGATCATAGAATCCCGAGGGGAGAAACATAAAACTTTCTCCTCCTGAAATGTTGGTAGAGATGTTGAAGAGCTCAATTAGTTGAGATGATGTTGAATATTCACTAGTTTGAGTTAAACATATTGATCGAAGCAGTTTGAGTTCTTCATCTTTTAGAAATTACCTGTTCTATTTTGTTGATCACCTTTGCTTTATTTAAAATTGTTTGATGAATGATTCTTGACATTCATGTTGAAAAGTCGGTTAAGGTTTTCAACCTTGAGTTACTGAACCAGTAAAGCCACAAATATTCTTTATTTGTAAACCAGATCTACATTTTCAGGACATAAAGCTTCAATAACTTCCTACTTTCATTTGTACAGAAGTAGAGCCAGGACTCAAATGCATAACCTACTTGCTCAGTTAGAGAAACCCCTATAACTTAACAATACATTATATTGGATGAAAAAAAAAAAGATCAAAAGCTCTACACCATTCTTCATGTAGAGCATCATTTTGAAGAGTGTTGAGAAGCTATTTTCGCTTCTTTACTGATCCTGAAATGGCAGTTGCTGCAGCGCTCATCGCAGCAGTAGCTACGCCTACTTTTACACCTCCAACAGCTTTAACAGCACTACTGATTTTGGAAAATGCAGCAATTCCTCCAATAAGGAAAGCCCTCAAGGCAATTGCTCGCTTTATCTTCCTAATCATTCTCTTCCTATAAAAACAGACAAGACTAGTAAAGCTCAACATCTTAAACAAAACAATGCTATTGTTAAAGTAGCAATAATTAATTCGAAAATATTTTGCACAGGTTATTCTACAAAGAAAACATCATGGATTGAACTACAAAGAAGGAAGCAGGTATGGTTGAAAAATGTTTAAATTTTTTTTGAAATTTTCCTCTATTGCAACAACTTTCGAATTTCATACGAAGACTTCAAACGACACCTAGAAAATTCCATGGGATTGATTTACAATCTGAAAATGAACGTGAAAAACAGTATTGCAGAAATACACTAAATACTCATATGATCATTTTCTTGAGAATACAGAAGTGTATGTATATATATCGGTTGATCATAGATCATAAAGATACGTAGTTTTGACCTTTATGTAATAATTAAAGAAGTTGAGAAATCCAAACCTTAAGCCTTCAAATATTCCAATCTTCTAAAGATTAGTTACACTTCCTAGCTTTTTTTCTTCAACCAAAAACGTTACTTTGTAATATATTATATAATATACATATATATATGTGTGTATGATTATGGGGTTGATTATGAGTTAATTGTATATATGGTAAGGGTGTTTTTTGTTTTTTTTTTATTGACAGCAAAACCACTAGTGTAGAACGTCTTACAAACAACCTCTCTCAATGCCTCTCTTCCCCTTGTGGCTCTCCACACTCTACATTTTCAACCTTTCTCTAAATGAATAAATAACTGTTAAGAATATATATTCCTTTTTCTATCCATAGGCACACTTCCACTAATTGACTCAATTATTGGAAAGCACCAATTATCCTGAATTCTTCTCAAACTATATATCGATTAAGAATTTGTAAATGTTCCACCTAGTAGTAAAGACTCAATTGCTTTCACTAATAAATATCAAACTATTATGTGTATTTGTTTTTTCAAAATAAAATTTAATACAATTGCCTCCACAAAAAGCACGTATTTTTTCTTTCATACAAAAAAAAATGTTAGTGAAAAAAAAGAGATTTGTTATTGTTTCTTGAGCGTGTGGTATTCAATGAAATGTCTTTTTTTTTTGTGACTCGTCAAGAGAGGTTATGACTATTTAGTAACAATTTAATTTTAAATGACTTAATTATTTTTAATTAAATGGTTTATAGTTACATAAATATCTATGACTTATTTTAGAGGATACGTCTAGAAAACTTTCTTTATTTTTATTAATCAAATTTCATATCAAGTCAAACTAAATCACATAAAAATTGAAATAAAGTTAGTCTAAAAAAAAAAGGAAATTAAGGCTTTATCTTAAATGTTTTTTTTTTAACTAGCAACAAAAAGAATTTGGCCCTTGGCTCATCAACGGTCATAAGTCCATTATAAAAGTATTTTCACCCAAGTTTATCGCGGTATCAAACTAGTTAGCATGTCGAGTTTTTAAAGTCAAATGTAAGAAGCAAAAATAAAATTACAAGGGTAGAAGTTCATACTGGTCTACAAGATACAACTTTGAATAAAAAAGTCTACCTTCTTATATATATATATATATATATATATATATATATATATAAAGGGTTGATGTAAAAAGGAGATTGTAAATTGTTGAATGTTGAATCTTTCAATTTAGCAAAGGAAAAATTCCGATGTGTGATAGATTTTTTCAACTTATTGATACATTACAAGAATAGGATACAAACCTCACAAATACGAATTTCATTAATTAGTTTGCTGATGAAATCTTTCTTACTCTTTGCTTGACTTTCGAAAATATTATTTATCGACGAAGTTATGAAATTTGATTGCCAGTAAAAAGTTTATCAGTAAAAGTTCATTAAGATTAATGAGATAATTCCTTTACAATTCGAAATATGCAGTTTCATTCGTCAGATATTGCTGAAGACAATTTTATTAGATTTTGAATCTAGAAATACATAAGGAGGGTAAAGAGCTGACAAAAACTAAATGATATTAAATTTACAGTAATAGTCTTTTAATTATATTTTATATTAAGTATAATTTCTCTAATTTTATAAGATGTATAATTCTTAGTCTATTTAAAATTATTTTTTTTGTACGGAGTTATTTATTTATTTTTAAATAAAAAATGTTTATTTTTTTTTATAAATAATACTCCATTCATTTTATCTTTTTTGTTTGATTTTAACTTAATACTTGATACAAAATTTTAAAAAGTAAGAGATTTTTGAATCTTATGCTGATAAACTAAGTTAGATATATATATACATATATAAATATTTTTAATCTTGTAGTCTTAAATATCATATGTATAGTTAAACTTAAAAATTGACAAAAAAGAAAGAAATATTTTTCAATGTTACGAATAAACTAAAAGACAGTAAAATAAAATAAGTAAAAAATATTAGAATGATAGCACCACAATGGAGTCTGACTAAATGAGAATTTGTGTCGAGAAATTCTACATTAGGGGGTAAAATTCTTCGTAACAAAGGTGACTCCGTACCCAAAGAAACTCGAAGCTAAGACCTTTGCTTCAAAGACAACTCTGTATTTAAGGGGACTCGATTTTCAGACCTCTTAGTTAAAAAAGCAACTCTTATATTCAAAGAAACTCAAACCTAAAATCTTTTGATTATAACTTATGAATGAAGAAGTACTTACTACTCCACTACATTGATATTATATATCAGTTTATCAGCACTTATATGTTGAATGCCACGTGAGAAATTTACATTGTCATAAGTCATAACTTATCATATATTATTATAAGTGGGAAGCTCCTAACTTAAAAGTTGAATGATCATCTTGCCCTTATTTTATCCCTAATTAAATTAATATTAATATATAATTAATTTAATATTAAATAATCATATTTAAATACATGCATCTAGACACAATGGTTTAATTCTAATTATTTATATACTAAGTAATAATTATTTATATTATACTAATACTAAAAATAAGAAGGTGTAAAGTCAAACTTTGAAATACAAATATATTTTATAGAAAATTGTTAGAAATTATTTCATAGGAAATTGTTAGGAATTACTTTTTTTAAAAAATAAAAATTATCTATTCTTTCTCTATAATTAAGGTGATTAAATGATTAAATTTGTTATTCTCTCTCTCTTTAGTTAGTAAAATTAAATGTATTAAATTATTAATAAAAACAATCACATTTCCTCTACCCCATATCTAAGATCACTCAACTTCTGAGAATTAACTTAAACAACTCTTTACCTTTTCATCTCATCCAATGAATCTTTAGCTATATATATGTATCATGAAAAAATAATTTTTCTTTATTGCTTGCCTCGTGTTGATGTGAATCATTAGGCATTTTCAGGTACTTTTTTTTTGTTTTGAAATATTAATATTTGTTGATCCTCCATAGAATGATATTTTGTATCATAAATTTTATCTTTACCATTTTGAGATTATTTTTTTTGTTACGGGAGAAAAAAACTCTACTCCTTGTGTATTTCTTTTTATATATATTGTTATGATAAAAGTCTTAAGAAGGATATGAATGTTGTATTTATTCTTATCTGTTTAATTTTTTGTATTCTTTACCGATTATACTTCTTTAATATAATCTTCTATGTCTATTTTTATTAGTGCTGAAATTACTAATTTATGACATTTAGATTCGTTTTTTAATGTACTTTTATAATATTTAATTAATTTTATCTTTCTTTACTAATATAGTTTCTTTAAGTAGCTACATATTTGTTTACTTACTAATATGAAGCGTAATGAGAGATTATTAAGGATAATATAGATATAATTTCATATTATTAGATGCTATAGTAATATATTATTTTTTTATTTCTTGCTTGATGGTCAATGTACTATTCAATTATTATGAATTTTATTTATGAATAAAATATAAATTGATAAACTAATATTTCTAATTAATTTCAACATTATATATAATTCAACTTTATAATAATTGTATGGGACAAACGTGCAAAGCACGTTTCGGAAACTAGTCTTTTAAAAAACATGAGCATTTACCGAAACATTAAAATGAAACAAAACAAACACATTTTAAGAGAGAGATTAAATGGTAAGAATTTACTCACAATTAGATTTATCCAATAGATATTACTCACTAATTTTTTTTTGATCATGTAATTAAAATAAAGTAAAATACATTAATTAATTAAGATTAAGTAATTAAACTATAAATTCAAACACATGGCATGCATGTATTGAATTGGTATATACATGAATAAATTTTAGTCTGATTAAATGATAATATTAATTATTATTATTATTATTATTATTATTATTATTATTATTATTATTATTATTATTATTATGTGAACTATAAAGAAATTTGTGAGCCTCTCATTTTGTTAGAGTTAGTTATATTGGCAAGGAGAAAAGAAGGGAGGGAACTCAAAAGAAAACTCTCTAATCTAATCCTTTTTCTCCATCCCCGCCGGAGACGCAGCACAAATCTCCCTTTGACAAACTTATAATTACAATATGCAGAATCATATGACCTCCTTTACCACCCCCAATAATAATAATAGCAACATTCATATTCAACAAACTCCTCATACATTCATCACTGATCACAACAATCTCAATCATAATAATAATAAGTATACTAAACGTGTCATAATATCAACGATAAGAATGTCCTTCTTCGTGTTAGTGGTGCAGGACAAGCTTGCGCTGCATGTAAATACCAACGTCGAAAATGTGCCCCTGACTGTGTTCTTGCCCCTTATTTTCCACATGATCGTCAAAGACAGTTCCTCAATGCTCATAAATTGTTTGGGGTCAGCAACATTACCAAGATCATTCGCCACCTTGATCAACCGTTCAAAGATGAGGCAATGCGGACCATCATCTTTCAATCTGATGTCCGTGCTAATGATCCTGTTGGTGGTTGTTACCGTATAATCAGAGACCTGCAACGTCATATTGATTATTGCAAAGCAGAGCTCGATATCGTTCTTCATCAACTCGCCTATTGCAGGGCACAGGCTGTTGCTGCTGCTGCTGTTGTATCTGAACAACAACAGATATTAACAGATCATCATGCAACTGAGGAATCATTTAATGATAATAATTGTGACGGCGTTGTGAATCAAGTAGATGCTCTGGTGAATAATAATAATAATGCATCTTCGTACGATCAACAGCCAATAGATCAGTACAATCCTCATGATAGTTTCTATAATCATCCTCGTTCTGATCAGCAAGCAGAAGATGATCAGCAATACAATGAAATTCAAGATGGGCAATTAGATTTAACAGATATTAACTTCCCTTGGAGCTTGCATGAACAAGAATCCACGTCTACATCAGCTACCAATTCTATGATGAAGCAACTATCTGTTAATGACCAATGTGACAATATCAAGGACCCTATTCTTGAGGGGATTTCAGGTTTCGGAAGTTTCGAACATGATCAAACATTTGATCAACACAGGTCAGTAATGCCCAATGTTCGATCTCTATTCTTTCATTATTTAATTGTGTTATGTTAAAGGATTTCAAAGATCGAATGATGAATTTAAACAACATATAAATCTTTGATTTTCATTTGTCAATTAACATAGTTTGCTCAGTTTTAGGGAAAATGAATAGATCATGGCTTCAAGCCATCAACAAAGATTTGTTCTTTTGGATGGATCTTATGGCATTTCCAGAGTAGTTTTGCACATTGTAATATAGCTACAATACATAGAGAAATGTTATTCATAATTATAGAACATAGAATTTAAATCCTGATCTCGCATTTTAGTTTTTTAAAACTATTTCAATCTCAAAACCACTCAATATTTATTCCCCAATGAACCACATATAGCCATTGAGAAGAAAAGATAATAAACAAAAAGAGAACAGGTTATAGCATTGTAAGAATTGCTCTTCTTTTTCTTTATTTCTTTCCATATTTTGGACTATAGTTTTGACACTTGTTCATTTCATAATGATGAAGCTATTCAACAAGGGAACAGACTCCAATTGAAGGAAGAGGGTGAATCCTTAGACATGCTTGCACATCAAGATCTAAAGGTGCTGCTACTCTGTTTACCTTCACAAACTGTACTTCGCTGAATTTTTGTAGTAGAGAGATCCGCAAGAGGAAATTTCTGAGAGTCAACTGACTTCACAATTTTGCCCGAACTCCCAATGAGTTGTGTATGTTTTGTTCTTCTTCTTTTAAGTGTCAACCGATCAATCGGTATGCAAAACTAGCTGCCATCAGTCTGCTGGGGCCTTCACCCATTGTAAAGCTCCAGAAGGTTTTACTGGAAAAACGAAGGTTCAGAATTTTAGACATGTGATGAAAGTAATAAATAGGCAGTAAAAAAATTAGTTTATTTGTGATTTCATGAGTCAAATTATAGTGATGGTGTACATTCACTATTCTGATTTCTTGATACAAATTGTTTAATTAGAAGAAAGGCTGAATGCACTTGATATACATTTCAGATTCTTCCTTGTCGATGACACTGTCCATGACAAAACTGAGTAACATAGAAGGCCAATGTTTCATCGTCTTCACCATTTCCACTTTGTTAAAAAAATCATTTCCTTCATGTGCAGCTTAAATAAATGAGACTTCAATTTCAATGGCATCCATCACCAATTTGCATACGAAACTAAGAAATCAGCATACTTAGAGCAACCAAAAATGATTCCCAACCCAACATTCCACTAGCTCATAGCTCCTTGCGACATGGAATTGGCAACTCAAGCCTGGAACAGTAAAACATAAATGTATTGGTTCAATCTAACTATCCCTTCCTTTTTGTACGAAAATACAACTGAATCATATCCCTCATGCAGGCTCATCAGACTTCGACCCAATTCAGCATATTAGCGAACAATTAGTACTTTTAAAACATGCATTCAGACTTCAAAAGATAGAATGAAATTATAGCGAGTAAAAATATATCAAGATGTGACCTTTTTCCTGGAAAATGAAATTGTACATACCTGAGTAATGAAGTGACTGCACCGCCAACTCATATAGGGCTGACCCCTGAAATAAATATAGAGAAGACTGGAAGGGAGGTCAGCTGTTCACATAAGTTCTACAGAGGGCTCTGAGCAGATCTTTGTTTATCGAACAATGGCTGCGGGCGGGTTTAAAGATTAGATTGTAGTTTTCCCGCATCGAGCATAGACACAGAATTCTTCATGATGCATAATACAGATAATCTTCTTGTTCTTCTGCACATTGCAAAGCAAAGCTCTTTTGGGGTGTGCATCCTTCTTTAGCCATATGAAGGCTTAGAATATTAAGCATTATATGAACATCTTCCATCTCTGAATCCATAGGTTGTCCAGCTAAGAACATGTAAACCTTCTTTTTCACCTCAATCCAACTTTGTCCTGGAGCTTTTTTCAAACCCTGCGTCTTCGCTGATATCCTCACGTTTGCTGAATCCTTCCACCTTCCATTTACTGCATATAAATTACAGAGCAACATGTAGCTTCCTGTCTTCCCAGACTCAAGGTTGAAAATCTGAGCAGCGGTTTCTTCTGCGACTTCCGTGTTTTTATACATTTTACAAGAGTTGAGTAGTGCTCCCCAGACACAAGCATTGGGCCTCATTGGCATGTTTTGCACCATTTCACTAGCCTGCTGCAATAGACCAGCACGACCAAGAAGATCTACCATACAAGCATAGTGCTCCATTTGTGGTTCGACTCCAAACACTTTCTTCATCTGATCGAAAATTTTATACCCCTCATCAACAAGGCCTGCATGACTACATGCAGAAAGAACTGCAACAAAAGTAATTCCATCTGGCTTAGTTCCTGTGCTAGTCATCTGTTCAAATGTTTCTAAGGCAGTAGCACCAAGTCCATGCATTCCAAATCCAGAAATCATTGTGTTCCATGAAATCAAATCTTTTTTTCCTACTCCCTTAAATACTATGTTTCCTTTCCACAAACTACCGCACTTTATGTACATATTAACTAACCCATTTCCCACCAAAGTACTTTTATCCATTAGATACCTTATTGAATAACCGTGGATTTCCATACCAAGATGGAAGTTTGAAAGCTCAACACAAACTGATAAAACACTTGAAATCGTAACATCATTGGCCAGTACTCTAGCAACTTGCATACTTCGAAAGATTTCTAAGGACTCCTCATGCCTCTCGGCCATAGAGAATGCCCCTATAACAGCACTCCAACTTATGACATTAGGTTTCATCTTTGGATCATCTAACACTTGTAACTGCAAAAATAACGAATAGGCCTCGTTACATAAACCTGATTCTGCATAACAAGATATTAAAGAATTCCAGCTCACTATAGTTTTTAATTGCAATCTGGAAAACAGACATTCAGCCTGTCTAACAGCACCACATTTCCCATACGTACACATTAATGAGTTTATCACAATAGAATTATTTTCAAAGCCCCCTTTGATAACGTATCCATGCACCGTCTCACACTTATCAATCCCATTGTCACCAATACAAACTGATATTACTACAGCAATAGCCTCAGCAGTGGCTTCAACTTGTTTCTTTCTCATCAAAACATAAAGTTTCCACGTATCCTGGTAACGTCTACACCTAGCAAAACTAGATAACAATGATGTCCAAGTGACAGAATTTGGTTCGAACCCCTGAGGTTCCATCAGCAGAAACGTCTTGTAAGCAGCATCACAGTCAAAGTTCTGCGCAAAACCTGAAACTATAATGTTCCATGATACTTGAGTTCTCATAGACATTCTATCAAACACTTTACTTGCAATATCCATACGCCCAATCTTCCCATACATGTTCATCAATTCATTTCCAACATAAAGATGATCTCTAAAACCCATTTGTATAGCGTGACTATGCACTACACTGCAGAGATTACGGTCACCGAGCATACCACATGCTCGAATAATCAACGGAAAACCAAACCCATCAGCCATATTACCATATTCACGCATCTTAACATAAAGTTTTACAGCTTCTTCACATTTCCCATGAGATACATTAGCCCTCAAGATCGAATTCCACAACAGCAAATTCGAAATGCAATCAGTTGGGCAGGTTTCAAATACTTTTTGAGCTTCATTGACAAGCCCAAATTTAGAGTAAACGGATATGAGTCTGGCAGCTATAAAAGAAGAATTTGATGATCCAGTGATTATGATCTTTTCATGAATTTGCTTCAGCTGTTGAAGATTAAGGCCGCATTGTTGAAGTAAATGGTCCAAGAAGTCAAGAAGCTCACTTTGGGTTTTGTGGGAATGATTGGCTGAAGAGTGACAGTGAAAATGGGTGAAAATTGATGGGAAACAAAGTCTAGTTGAGATTGAAAATGGAGTCTGGGAAATGAAACGCCTTGAACTCGATGAACAACAGTGAAGCATATCCTCGTCGGAAAATTGCTGAAAGATTTGAGAGTAGTAACAAGGTTTGTGGTGGAAGAACTAGAAGTATTATGATGGTCCGGTGGTTCATGAGAAAGAAAAAGGATGCCGTTTTGAGATTATAAAAGAGAGAGTTTCGTTTATTTATTCATAGTTAGCTAGCAAATTCTAATTTAATCGAGTTTCATCATTACGGACACTAAAGTAAAACAAAAGTAATGGCAACTTTATCTTGTTTGTAATTTGATGTTTAATTTAGACATCATAACTTGACAAAACTCACTATGGAACTATTAAGTACACGTTATTCAAATTGGATTAAATTAAAGAAACAAGTTTTACATTGAAAGAAAGAATAAATGATATTACTTGTAGCAACACACTTATAATAAAAAAAACCAACTTGCACCACCGAATGTTTACATAAAATGAATAATCACATGACATGTCTCTTTCATGTGTACTTATCACACTAATCATGGTTAAATGACGTATATTATCGTCTCAATTTATCACTTAACCATGATAAAATAATATAGTTACGATAGGTGCGGGTAAGTTTTTTGGTCCCAATTACTCTTTTGTGTGGCAAGCCAAACTCTGCAGACTACACATAACTACTTGCCAAAGAATCAAAATGACAAAACTCACACTTGTGTCTCAGTTTCCCCTGCAAAAAAAGACTAAAAAAGAACCAGTAGAATCTTTACAAACCAGCTGCTCTTCCTAATCTTTCTCTTAAAATCTTTACTCCCATGTACCTGCATCAAAGAAATTAATCAGTATAATTAGCCAATCTTTCTACAAACACAAGATTTGAAAGTCTCATTTACTTTGTATCAAATCAAAATCAAACAAACAAATTGAAACAGACGGGAGTATAATTTTACCTGCCCATCATCAACACGGTGGCTTGAGGATTGGTGCCTGGCGACTCGTTGAATGTAGAACCATCAATGACCCGGAGCCTGTTGACATTCATAACTCGGTAATCAGGGGTTACCACCTTGCCTACTTGGCAACCGCCGTGATAGTGCCATATTGTGGTCACAGTGTCTTTGCAGAACTGTTCAAGTGACTCTGTATCATTAGTGTGTTTCGGTATAAGATTAATGTTAGCTTGGACACTCATGTTTAGCAACTTGTCCAGTGTATCCTTGTCACACTGTGCGTAAGTGGTGAAATGTTTTGATTTCACAATCTTCTCCACGATGCGTATGCCATCTACACATCTCTTCAGGTCGCGTGGATGGCTGAAGTAGTTGAAGGTGACGGAAGGACTGTCATCAACCTTGGTGCTCTTCAAGCTAATGTGCCCTGTTGATAAAGGTGTCGCGATCTTTTCCAATATGAAACCTCCCCTGAATGCTTCTTGTGGAACATGTTTCTTGTTTCTTTTGTAGACTTCAATTGCTTCCAGTGTTCTCTGCTTTGGAGGAATTGCGGAGAGTTGCCCTATCTGGTTATGCCCAAATGTGCAATGTATGTCAGAAAAAGGCTTGAAGGTCTAGCGACTTTCATTATGAAGTGATCATAAGGAGTTTTAAGGAGTGTCATGTGAAAAAACTCGAGCACTCAAGTGTCCTAGAAGCCATGTTCTGGCTTTGGCCACTAAAAGTTCTCGGTTTCAGTATGTAAAGTAAAGAGGATATTTCCAACAAGACAAGAACTGATAGTCAAAATCTCGACTGTATACTTGAAAGAAGTTGAAGTTATACGACTAACCTCAGCTGAAACGATACCATGATGGCAATGAATGCTATCTTCGGTTTCTCCATATCCACTACTAGCTTCAATATAGACCCCCATCTTGGTAATTCCTACAGTCTGGATAAGTGACTGCTGAACAGGCCTATTTGTTGGAACAAATATGGTGTTCAAGGGGTTGTCTGACATGCCTTTACCGACAAATTTATTATCAAACACCACCGAGATGTTCAATTTTTTCAATTCAGCCTTTGGTCCTATTCCACTGAGCAACAGAATCTGAGGACTTCCAATTGCACCAGATGACACTATAATTTCACTTCCCTTTCTCTTTGAAAGGAATGCTGTGTGTTGGTTCCCCTTTTCGTCTTTGAAGATGACTCCTACTGCTCTTAGCTTCCTTCCTGCACAATTTTGAAATACTATCATCGTCTCATTGAAGACGGATCCTTTCTACTTCTACTTCAACTCAATCTTGAACAAAATGTATTAAATTTATATGACATGTAATATATACCTGATGTGTCAAACTCGATCTTTTGAACCATCGCGTGCACCAAAACATCAAGCTTCTCAGGATTGGCTGAGGTGAGAAGATCAGCTGCAGTCTTCCGATGACCAAATCTATCGAAAAGAGTTCCTCCAAACTTGGTTCCATATATGTGATCATAAGTGAATCCATTATAAGGTGATATACCAACTTCTAGTAGACCGTCGCTTACTGCTTTTTGCCATGGTGCTAAGATTGGTTTATGAACAATTTGCTTCTCAATCCAGGGGAATGATTCATTTACCAGTTTAGAATCCCATCCTGCTTTCTTGATATAGCTACAAGTTCAAAGAATCATAGTATCAAATGAATTACCTGATAAATTTGCACCTCAATACAGAAATATATAGTATATGTAAGCCATATTTCTGTAAGTATACAAATTACAGAATTTTCAAGCATGTTAGCATAAGTGATGACATTGATCCAGGTTCGAGCCCTCAGAATGGATAAACTCCAGGACAAGGAGCATTACTCATACACTTACATATCTGTTTTATACTTTTTCCGTCTCAAAATACTTTTTGTATTTTTCATTTGTACGTTTCTTAAGAAATCATTAATTAGGAAAGATGTTTGACTGTTTTACCCTTATTTATGTCTGATAATATAATATATCTTCATTGAACATTTATTACATTTATGTGTTATAATTAAGGTATTTGTAGTCTTCAAGAACAAGCTAAGTACTAATACAGATAAATTAACTTGAATTTCTAAATGACAAGTATTTTGGGACGAATAGAGTATTTCTGTTTCAACAACCATTCATGAATGATAAATAGTAGGATGATTTATAAAGTGACCATCATAAAGAGGAAAATCAAATTTATTGGTCTGAAATAATTTATCATTAAGTACAATAAATGAGGATAGAAGGCTGGTAGTTGGGATGTTTAGAGTATGCAATAGGCTCAAATTCTAGGTACACATATATGGATTGACAACCAACCATGTCTAGCTGGTCTTTAAATCATTTGTCCATTATTATATTCCCTGCCAAATCTTTTATCTAAATACAGCCAACAAGGACCACAAATTTGGAGATAGATATGATTACTAGCAACCAAAACTATTAATAAAGATACAGAAGTAACATAGCTATTTTCGTTGAAAAATTTCATTATACAAATAATAAAAAAAAAAAATTGTATACGTCTTTAAAAGTGTAAATTATATTTTATCTTATCTCAACCGTTAACCTACTACTCCATATTTAGGAAAAAAATGAAATAAGTCATAAACATTTTGTTACTACTAGCATATACCAAGATCATTAATGGAGTCTAACTGTAGATCATATTGATTTAGAAAGGCTATGTACGATAAGTCTGCTAAATGAACCATCACTATCAATGCCTTCATTTTAATACAATGTACTTAAAAAAAGTGGTTTCAACTATTTAAAGAATTGAATGCTTACTTATTTCTTAGTGATTTCAAATTGAATATGGCAATTGGACCGGTCGGGTCATAACTCAATCAGATCATGACCCAATCCAAGAATTATAAGTAGATAAAAAATCTATCTCACAATTGACACAGGACAAGCTCTGATATCATGATAAAAGATGCATTTTAGATTTAATTGAAATCAGAATGCAAAAGACGTAGAAATTTATTTTTTTAGTATAAGAGTCAGATAAGTACAAATTGCGAACCTTTGGCTAGCGCGACTATAGAAACCAGCATTGATGCAAGTGCCTCCACCCAAGACTCTAGCTCTTGCATTAAAGACACCATCAGTTGAAGCAAAAATTTGGGAAGCAGAATGAGGAGAAGTGTCAGCCAAAGAGATGTGAAAATTTTGCATTAAGGAGACATTTGCATTGGCAAATGGGACTCCTCCTCTTTCCAGTAACAACACATTGAATTTCTGTGACAAAGTTGCTGCCAATGGACAGCCAGCTGTGCCTCCTCCCACTATTATGTAATCATAATTATGACCCTTGCTGCTACCACTGCTCCAAGCATTTGATGATGAAAATGAGCTTGCTGGCTTTATGAATGGGTATTTATCTTTCCATGATTCCCATTTTCTTGCTGTTTTACAAAAAAACAGACAACTCCCATTTGTTAGAAAAATTTAATCTAAAACTCATATTAGGGGATAATTTTATTTTTTTTCGAAAAATTTTACTTTATGTCTCACGTAACTGAATAAGTTGTATGATTTTTTTTATCTTCTTAACTAACTGAATATAAATACAATTCTGATCTTACTACGTATTTCTAAATTTTCGTCAAATTAAGAAATGTTTTTTACATTTTTCTTGGCTTTTATTAAAAGTTTCATGCTCTTGGAAGGTTTGCAACTACTTGTTGTGTTATGTGACAAATCAAGAGTATATTTAAGTCCAGATAATTAATTAGATGGATAAATAGTATAAAATATTTTCAATACTTCTCTCTATTTATTTTTTTCTTTCACAAATTTATGGATTGAAAGTTTGTAAATGCAATTATGAAAGATTTAAATTTACAAAATAAAAAGAGACCTCACACGACATGGGTGAATTGTATGATGCACAAAATAATTTATTTTTATCTTTTTAGCCCATCAAAGAACAAGGAACAATAGTTGATAAGAAAGAAAACTCCTCTCTTTATTTTTTTTCGGTTTTCAACTGGACGGACTACCAAAAAACTATTTTTTCTTTGATAAGTAGAAATAAAGACAAGTGATGAAAAGCAAAAATTAGTACCTTGAGTGAGAGAATAGTTAAAATTGAGGCATAAAAGCAGTAGCAAAAGCTTGACAATTACAGGCATAACTGCACCAATTACCACTGCCATTGAACTCTCTGTGCGTTTCTTTGATTTGGCCTAATTATATATTCTGTGTGCTACTCTCAACATTCATATATATATATATATATATATATATACACTAGCAGTTGATTCGCTTACAGCTTATAGAATTCCGCAACTATAACATTAATTGCTACAAATATTAAATCATGTTATACGTGGCAGACAGTTTTTTCATTTCAAAATAAGTGATATTTTAATATGCGATACAACTCTTAATTAAGAACAACTACTTGTTGCTATAGAGTAAAACACACATTTTTATAAGCTAATTATGTAGGTTTAAATGGTGTATTATTAAGTTGGATAATTTTTTTTTAATTTATTCAAATTTAGATGAATAAAATTACTTGATATATACTCCATGGAAATCAAAAGGCGCCCAAACCAACTTGGAGACTAATGTTTATCATAAAATATACGCAGTTTTACATTCAAGCTAAGCCAGCTAACCATCTGGAAATCAAATTGACCTTTTTGTGTTCTTTTTTTTTCTATTTTAGAGAAGAAAAAGACAGTTGCAATCTTTTGCAATAAATGAAGCAATATCTTGGGCTGGAAAATTTGGGAATTGCCAATTCTAGACCACATGAAATGTAATAGTATCCATCCAATGAGTTATGTACATTTCACAATAAGAATTGTTTTTTTCTTTTGGTTGGTAAAGTACATTATACAATAAGAAAGTAAAAGGTAAAATGACAATGTAACAGAAGAATAAAAGCTGAAGAAAATAGAGAAGGGATAGTAACACAAAAATAGACTAATTTGTTATACCTATTGATAGTTACTTATAACAAACTCACATGCTGCTCAACACATTCACTAGTCCCCTCTTCATTTTCACATAAGAAATCAGAAAAGCCTAAATAGTACTATTGTCATCAGTCTGTAATTTTCTTTCATATACTGATAATTTATCTTGTTGCCTGAACCAAAGGCAAAAATACAATAACATAGCAACGGAAAATAACTCTCCTGATGAGAAGAAACTAAAATTATGTCGTCTCCTGTTTGGTTTTTCTTGCTAAATTAATGTAATGCTCATGCAGAAACTTAACATGTACAGGGGTAAAGGTCTCAAGGACATCAGAAAATGACAGTAGCTTTGTTGCAAAAAGAAAATCAGGGACAGCATTTCACAAGTTGAGATTTTGTCATGTATCAGTAAAAATACAGTTATTGCTATTCCTTCAGACACATAGGATATTAGGCATATCACATAATACAGAATTGATAGCAAAACCAGATAAGGGGGGTGAACGATATATAACGAGGAAGCTATAGAAGGTGATACAAGAAGGGAGAAAAAGAAAATTTACTTTAAAGGCGATGTCATTAACCTCAAGTTCCCCGTCTAGTATACATGTCGTACTGTTATGAACCAGACTCGGCCCAATGTCAATAGCTATACGGATGTCACACAACTAGTTATTGGGCCGATTAGAAGCAGAAAAATTACAAGGCCCAATAAACAACTAGTTAAAAGGATGATTGATGAGAAAGAAAACCACAAAATCATAAAGATACAGCATAGAAGAAAACCACAGATATTCAAATGCAGAAAATTCTGAAGATATATTTCAAACCGAAAGTTAACGTGGTGTCAGACCAACTGTGCACATCAAAAACTGGACATATTAGTAAAGCTAGAACAGTTCGGAGAATGGTTCAAAACAAAGTAACAAGCATAGTTGAAGTGAATGTGAATCTTCACTTTCCACGAACTTACATTCTTAAAACCAAACTATTACAGCACGTGCACAGTTTCACTTAAACACTTGCTTTGATCCACAATATGCATAACTTCAATATGCATGAGCGAAGACACCATTATAACTAATTTTAACATAACTTATTTTCAAAATAAACGAACCCATAAAGAGTATTTATATTTATGATCATGTCTTAAGCAAGATACACTATAACAGTAATACAAAAAAATAACTAAAGAGAACATATCCAGACTAGGACAAGAAATCAAGTTAGAAGGAAAAAACTTTAACCTTTACAAGTGAAACCCAATGGCAAGAGAGAAACAATATTAAGCCAAGCCGTGAGAAAAAACAGTGAACTGAACAACTATAAAATAACATTTGGTTTATAATCATAGGAGCAATAAAAAAAAAATAGTCGCTCTGTTCATCTTTACTTGTTCACTATATTAAAAATAATTATAAATAATACTTATTCAATTTGAAAAATCAGACAAATAAAATTTTTTTGGTCTACTCTATTCTTGTTACTAAGCACTTTTCAGTATTAGTTCATATGTTCCCAAGCCATCAAATTGAATATATTTGAAAGGTAATAAAATAATATTATTTTTATTATGTATTTCTTGTGTGATATCAATAGTAGATAACTATTATTGATCAGAAACATTTTTTTTTCAAATAAATATATTAACTTTCTTTTTAAGCACAATATGTTTCCTATTAAATATACAATAATTAAAGTAATATTTCAAAAAAAATATCAAAACTGAATACAATAAAAACAATTTTTATTTGAAATAAAATGTGCTTAAAAAAAGAATAACAGATTTATTTGGAAAGATGTGTTTTCGAATTATTAAGTAACAATATATTTCATTTTTGTATTAAGTTATTAGTGTAGAGATATTTTTAAATCATATTATTAATGATTGATATTTTTATCTAGTTTTACTTAATTTATGAATAACGATAAAATTAATTAGGACCACCCTTTTACCACTTGAGTAGTAATGATTAAATAATTAGGACCAGTCATAATTTAGATCAAACTATTAACAATGATGTAAACAAATTTTATGAAAAACTTATTCATATTTGGTATTTATATCAAATTAATATAATTTTTATTATTATGTGACGTAATAAAGTAAAATATATGTTAATTAATTAAAATTAAATTAAATAAATAATAAATTTAAACACATAACATGTATGCATTGAATTAATATAAACACAAATGTGATAAATTTTACCCAAATTGATATTTTCTCTTTTCTTTCTTTCTTTTCAATTTCCCCACATTTTATGCTTGTAACGTAAAAAAATCATAAATTGGAACTACTTTATTATCATTGCTTGACTAGACGTTTGTTTCATAAAATTTGATGATTTAATTTATATGAAAATAATTTTATTTATATAAAAAAATACGCTTTAGTAGGGTGCTAGCCATAATTTTATCTAATATAAACATTTAAAATTTGTAAAATTTATATTTTTTTATTCATTAAATGCAATAAATAAAATAAAATAAAAATTATTTCACAGAGAAAAAAAATTAATTCGAAATCTTTCTTTCAAATAGTTTCTCCAAATTTGGACCAAATGTTGGCAAAGGGAAATAGCATTTGCTTCTTGTATATATATGGAACTTTGTCTCAAACTACCGACTCTTCAACCTTTTGCTCCCTGCAGAAAAAACTGAAGATGGGTCGCGGATTATCCGGCCGGCTCACCGTCATCTGCTTCTCTATTGTCTTCTTCATCTCGTCGACGAACTCCTTCTATCTCCCCGGCGTTGCTCCTCGCGATTTTCAAACTGTACACTCAAAACTTCATCTATCATTTACTCTTTATTTTGTTTGTTTAGTAGTTGGTTGATTGGATCAAAACACTAATACGGTTAATGTTTCTTTAGTAATTTAAGGTTATATCAATTCTTGGTCTTCAGTAATTTCTGAGATTTCCCCATTTACAGAGTTTTTCAGACGGATTAATGATTGGATCTATGGTTTTACGAAGTGGGTTTCAGTTGCCTGTTTGATCTGGTGTTTTGTTTAGTTTCTGTAAAATTGTTTGACTTGCTTGATGAGTGTGATCATTTTTCGCTCTTTGTTGATGGACTGATTCTAACTTAGTCAACTGAGGTAAAATTAGTAGACAAATTATATTATTTTGTCTGTGTTCCTAAAAGAATGGTGGGGTTTGGAATAGGAGGATCAAATGACTAGTTAGTGCCCGAATAGTAACTGTACCAAACAAATTGGGATAGTGGGAGTATGCGTCAAAGCTCGAAAGCCTTTTTATTAAAGAGAATGAAATCGTGAAGATCTTTTTCATATTTAATAGATTACCCCAAGTGTTGTTTTTCCAATTAAGCCTGTATTACTTGAAGCTATCGGATATTTGTTGGGTTAAGCAAAATCTCTTGGACTATGGGCTCGTTAGTCGTTACAACTTCCTGAGTTGTATCTTTTCATTTAAAACTATGGAATAGTTGCTGGATAGAATCTGTTAGGAAAGAGAATAGTTGAATAAATTTGTGTTTTGAGTGTTATGTTGTGCTATAGCAATTTCATGCATCCCACTGAATCCTTGTAGTGTAATTGACTCTAACGAAGTTTCCTTTTTCTATGTCTCTCTTTTTCTCTAACAGGGTGATTCACTTGATGTTAAAGTGAACAAGCTGTCATCTACTAAGACACAACTTCCCTATGACTATTACTACTTGAAGTTCTGCAAACCTACTAAAGTTTTGAATAGTGCGGAGAATCTGGGGGAGGTTCTTCGAGGAGACCGCATAGAGAATTCAGTTTATTCTGTAAGGATATATGCTCTTGTATCTGATGGTTATATGTAATGTTGCACTAGCTGAGTGTATCTTCTATTTGTTCATCCGTTCACAGTTCCTTATGAGACAAGATCAGTCATGCCAAGTATTGTGTCGGCAAAAACTTGATGCTGAATCTGCAAAAAATTTCAAGGAAAAGATTGACGATGAATACAAAGTTAATATGTAAGAGTAATGTCTTTTCAACATTGGTCTCTTTATATTTTGTTCATTCCTGCAACGCATGTTAGTTTTGCTCATGTTTTTGAATGAAAATGAAAATTCAATTTCAATCACATGGTGTTGCAGGATATTGGATAATCTTCCTGTTGCTGTTCCTAGGCAAAGGCAGGATGGAAGTCAGTCAACTACATATGAACATGGTTTCCGTGTTGGGTTCAAGGGGAATTATGCTGGGGTTAGTGCTGTTTCTGACTTGTCAGATACTGATATCTTAATCCTCTTAGAATAATATAAATGTTTATGCATTTTACTTGCTTCTGCCAGAGCAAAGAGGAGAGATATTTTATAAACAACCACTTAAGCTTTCTAGTTAAGTACCACAAGGATGCTGAAACTGATACTGCTCGTATTGTTGGGTTTGAAGTCATTCCAAACAGGTTTAGATGCTTTACACCTATAGCTTGTGTTTTTGTTTCAATTCTTCTCACCCCAAGGGGTGGGGAACTGTAGATTTAGGCTATCTGTTCTCTTCTGATAATTTTTTCAACAGCATTAATCACGAATACAAGGAATGGAATGACAAGAGCCCTCAACTGTCGACGTGCAATGAGAATACAAAAAAATTGATACTAGGTAGTGCTGCTCCCCAGGAAGTGGATACAGATAAGGAGGTTATATTCACATATGATGTTGCTTTCAAGGTATTGAATCCTTATACTTCCTGCTATAGACTTAAAGCTATTCGTCATCTATTTTGGTATCTTACTCGCTATTATCTATTTGTCTCCAGGAAAGCGATGTGAAGTGGGCTTCTCGTTGGGATACATACCTTCTCATGAATGATGATCAGATTCATTGGTTTTCCATCATAAATTCTCTTATGATCGTTCTCTTCCTATCTGGTATGGTTGCCATGATTATGATGAGAACTTTGTATAGAGATATTGCGAACTATAATCAATTGGAAACACAAGATGAAGCTCAAGAAGAAACAGGATGGAAGCTTGTTCATGGAGATGTCTTCCGTCCTCCAATCAATTCTGGATTACTTTGTGTTTATGTTGGAACTGGTGTACAAATACTTGCAATGACACTAGTCACAATGATCTTTGCTCTGCTAGGTTTCTTGTCACCTTCCAACCGCGGTGGACTAATGACTGCCATGGTTCTGTTATGGGTTTTCATGGGTTTGTTGGCTGGGTATACTTCTGCACGTCTTTACAAGATGTTCAAGGGAACAGAATGGAAAAGGATTACCTTGAAAACTGCTTTCATGTTCCCTGGTATACTTTTTGCTATCTTCTTCATATTGAATGCTCTCATCTGGGAAGAGCGATCTTCTGGAGCAGTGCCATTTGGAACCATGTTTGCTCTTGTGTGCTTATGGTTTGGAATCTCGGTCCCCTTAGTGTTTGTTGGAAGCTACCTTGGATATAAAAAGCCAGCCATTGAGGACCCTGTTAAGACAAACAAAATCCCTAGGCAAATACCAGAGCAGGCTTGGTACATGACACCGTCTTTTTCTGTACTTATTGGGGGTATTCTCCCATTTGGAGCTGTTTTCATTGAACTCTTCTTCATCCTGACCTCCATATGGCTGAACCAGTACTACTACATCTTTGGCTTCCTTTTCATCGTTTTCCTGATCTTGATAATCACATGTGCGGAGATATCGGTTGTGCTCTGTTACTTCCAGTTGTGCAGTGAAGACTATCATTGGTGGTGGAGAGCATATCTGACTGCTGGATCCTCTGCTTTATACCTGTTTCTCTACTCCGTCTTCTACTTCTTCACCAAGTTGGAAATCACAAAGTTGGTTTCAGGAATCCTGTATTTCGGCTATATGTTGATTGCATCATATGCCTTCTTTGTAGTAACAGGAACCATCGGATTCTATGCTTCCTTCTGGTTTGTTAGGAAAATCTACTCATCTGTGAAGATTGACTGATCAAAAGGGAGCCTCGTTGATTTGTTATTATCATGATCTAGGTTATGCCAAGACTCAGTAAAAGGTAGAATTGCTTCTTGCTTCATCAGAGGAGAACCAAAGAGAAGAAGCTACCAATGACCGATCAGTCTTCTGGTTCTAGCATAGGCTTAGTTGTATCTTGTGGTCATACTTCTTCTTAAATGGTTTTGATTATTGTACTTTCTAGCTATACAATTCTGTGGAACTTGATAAAATTTTGATCTTCTTGATATCTTATTATGTTGAATCCATGAATTAGTGAGAGCTCGTACTAATTTGGAGTATATATGGCTTAATTGCTTGTAGCCTTATCAATAGAGAAGTCCCTTTATATATGAGCAGGTAGAATATGCTCCAAGAACTTCTACAAGAAGATCAAATAAACAAATTTGAGGTTCATTAAGCATTTGGAGTAATTATTTGTTATATATGAGTGTTGTAATATTGGAAATATTTGCCAACTTTCATTTTCTTTCCCTTTGTTTTCATTCTTGAAATTTGTAGTAGACAGCAGTCTGCCCAATTTTGATATGTCTGTAGAATAAATGTTAGAAATTTGTGATAGGAATCCAAAGATCTTCAAACGTATGGGCAGGGTTGTTGACTCATAAATGGTGTAGCCAAGATATCAATTTAACAAATTAAAGTGAATGGGATTTGACACCAACTAAGTTAGAAATACTTTGAATACAAGAATATATATATACTGTTTTGTTGGTCATTTTTATAGAACAACTACAAAAAAAAAAAAAAAAAACAGACTATACTATATGGTAGTGAAAGTTGGGCTCCTAAAGTCCAACATATTCACCTATATGAGTGTTGTCTTGTTGTGTTGATGCGAATGCTCACAGTGTGTGCAAGTAGCACACGTAGAGGATAAAATACAAGGTCGCTTGAGATGGTACATGTTCTACATCGACCTATATATACACTGGTGCGTAGGTGTGAAACTATGATAAGTACAAGTGTTAAAAGGATGAGCCTGTCATTTTTATGTGGAAAGAGGTCTGTTACCACTTTGTCATTAGCAAACTATAGATGTTTGGCTGTTTGGCTGTTTGGCTGCTGTCCAACTGCCAGAGAGCTCGATGTTATTGCAATTTCACAAGAACTTATCTATAAAGTGGAAAGCAATGGATGATTGTTTCTTATGTAGATATTACAATGTTGAAATTCCTCAAAGACAGAAGGCTTTTTAGATACTACCACTAAAGGTATCTGCACACAGTAGATGGCCTCATCAAGAACCATGTAGATGTGCACTTCAACCAAGGTGAACAGTGAACACCAATGTTATAAGTAGTACAGTAACTTACATAATATACAGAACCTGTCACCAGTTTCTTATCCAATTGATGTGAGCTAATACACAAAGGGTGTGTTGCATATCTGTACAACTTCACCCGCGGTGAAGCCAAAGAATGATTGTGGTGATTCTTGGATTGGAAAAAGAATACTTAAAATATTGCTAGTGTATATAATAGCAACTAGCTAACACCTTTCGTGTTTGCTTGTCCTCAGTGTCATCAACTGCAGAGAGCTTCAACTGAGAGTTTCTTCATAACACCTGGACATGGATCACCACCAAAAATTTCTGGTGTCACAGGTACTGAACACGACTCTTGCCCAATGCAATACTGCGAAAAATGGAAAACAAAAGAAAAATACAATTAATTCAATTAGAAAAATTAAACATCCTTCAATAGGTTCTGTTTATATAAATGAGAGGAAACAGGTCAGAGTGATTCTTAACAGAACTTGGTGTGATTAGGTCCAAGAGTATAATGCATCATTTTTGAAAGGAGTATAAAAGAAACTGGCATATATACCAAGTTTAGTACCTTTTCAAAGGCATCGTATGAGTGGTGGGCGTGACAGCTTCCTTCACTGAAGCTTCCACAGACCCCCACTGGTGTTCCAAAGCTAGCAAATTTGATTGACGTAATCTTTTGACCAGGAGCACAACGGAGGTGTGCTTTAGGCCTGAGTGGCCTGTCAACTTCCCCAGATGCTTGCATCTTATAATTCACCAACTGTGGTTGCCATTCATTTATATCTGCACAGACACTTGCTAATTCTCTCTTGACCAAAGAGATTGCGTTGGGATCTCCTCCCCATTCCTCAAATACAACTAACAAGTTTCCAGTAGGATGCAGCCAAGAACGTGGCACGTGATACCTAAATCATGATTCTCAGTTAATCGTAGCTTCTTGTAACATCAGAGGAAATTCCGCAAGGTTTGTCATTACTTACCATCTCTGTGAGGCCTCTCCACAGTTACTTAAGCACTTGTTCTCATTAAAGTAGCCTGCATAGTTACAGGCACTGCAAGTACCAGATGATTTATATCCAGGCCAGTAACGTCCAAGGCTTTGTCCATTTATCCACATTTGACCTTTGCCCATGGTATTCATATCTAAAGCTAAAGGCTCATTTCCAGCTGGAGCATTGAAAGTAGTCTGGAAACACACCAAAATGATTTAATGCTTGATATGAAAATCGCTTCACCATACAGCTTACTCTAATGCACAGAACTTAAGATGACTAAATATTCATTAGTTATGCACCTTGAACCATGTGAGAGGCTGTCTTTGAGTCACCAAAGAGCCCTCAACCCACTCAACAGATGAGCTGCCACTGAGCGAATGAAGATTCAAGGCTTCTCCTTTTAGACCAACCTGGTCAAGAAAGTTAAAATGTAAGATGATTTGGTAGTCAAAGCAACCACATTTTCTGTCGAAATTTTAATAAACAAACCTTGTAAGACCATTTCTGCCATGCTAAATCTCTTTTCCCCTCGTTAAGACCACTGAGTGAAACTGGCCCAAGAACACCAGTATTCCATGTCTCAAAATGTGGGCCAATATTCTGAGCACAAGCACAAGTAGAACCAAACCAAATGAATATGTGTATTCAAAGTACCAAAGTATGACTGAAAATAAGTTCTCTGTGTGTGTATGTACATATATGGACGACAATAGAGAAAGATTGGGAAGGTGGGAGAAGACAAACCGGAAGACCAACAGCAATGCTTAGCAGAGAAATCTTGTTTATACCAGCTCTTAGATTTACTGCTTTATTGAAAGTAATTTTCTGGCTTTTTAAACTTCCATATACAGTTCCTGCAGAAAAAAATAATAATTAACCGATCAAGACATATTTATTATCATATAAATTATTTAGTTGCTTGGGATTTGGGTTCCTGATGACACCAAATGGTTCTCCACTTTACGATTATAGAAGAATTTCATTGCAAACAGATTTTTTTCAATCCGCATAAACCAATCAGAAATGTAATAGTGTTTCATCTTTTTTCGTGTTTCCTTAAAGATATTGTTTGAAGGTTCCGTGCAGAACTAAAGATGCAAGTGTAAAGCTAATGAAAATCAAGAGACCATGTGATTTACCTGCTAATTGACCATTCACAAAAACATGCAAAGCAGGACCAGCTGAAGAGACTTTAAGCCATGGCCATTGTCCGCTTCTCAAGAACCCTTCGCTTGGATCAATCTTGACACTGAAGATAGACATAAATGATCATAAATTTGTGTTGAAGCTAAAGTAATTGAATTGTTATTAATTTTCTTACTTTGACAGGCGAAGCAGCAATCAGAAATTAACAAGTTACACAAGCACTTACTCAGTCATATACCACAGATAATCAGACACGTCTCTTGTGGTATTTATCTGCTCCAGCAACCCAACAACCGTGAAAGTACTGTCTTCATAAGATGATGGCTCGTCATTGTATGACTGCCAAGAAAATCCTCTAACTGCTGGAGTCATCTTCATCAAAGCACTTTGAGCACCAACCTTCACATGGAATTACAAGAGTTGTTAGTCGCAGTATGCATACGAGTTTAGGTATTCTCTATTTCATATGTCATTAATGTTTATTTAGACTTCGGTATACAATTTCATTGCTATGCATCAAACAGTACAAATGCTTAATGGAGAAAATCTAGTTCTCACCCTTGCAGTATTATAAACTGTATTCTTGCAGTCAGGTAGAATGCTGATAGACCAAGGTGGCAAGTTATAATGCCTGTTCCGAAAGGTGACTGTAGCAAAGGAATGTTGGTTGTAGTTTGCAAGGAATGCAGCACACACTCCAGACTTTGACGTAAAAACATGAGCCTGTAGAAGAAAGTGCAGTCAGTTTCACTTCAGATTTAGTCATTTACGTAGACTGTTCAGGAATTGCAACAAATCTTACTTGTTGAAAGTTTCCAAGGGATGTCACAGTTGGATCTCCAGATACTAAAGCTGGTTCACAAAGCTTTATTGCTCTATGCAGATCTTTCAAATGACCCCACTTAGGTTGCCGTAATAATCCTAAAGATCGAAAGGAAATGATAGGGATGATTCGTCATAGAAAGCAGCAAATCAAAATGTTGGAAAAAAGAAAAGGGAAGGACCAAACAAACAAACAAAAAGAGTTGACTTAGATACAACAATATATTTTGTGTGATCTCACTAGTGGAGCCTGAGGAGGGTAGAGTGTACCTGACCTTACCTCTACCTTGGGAGATAGAGAGGTTGTTTCTGGCAGACCCTCAGCTCAAGTAAAAGCAGTTTCATCGAAAACAATTCAAATATAAGCAATTTACAATTATATAACATATGATTTGATGCTTATCATCCTTGCATGACTATATTTAGTCCCAAACTCAATATCAAAAGGAGAAGTGCATACCAAATTCATCAAGTGGTGCATCATAATCATAACTAGTAGCGATAAATGGGCCACCAGCAGTCCTGCCAAAGTTTGTTCCTCCATGATACTGAGCCAACCAAAAAAAAAAACATCATAAAAACAATGTTTTTTTGATTCAGAAGCTATAATAGCTCATTAAAATTAAAAATCACTCTATATACCATGTAGTAATTGATGAATGATCCCCCATTCTGTATAAATTTAGCAACCCCAAACGCCAAGTCCTCAACAGGACGATAAGGAATTGGACCTCCAAATTCAGTGAACCTGAGAAAATTATTCAAATAAGAAAATTATTCCACCATGTACTGTTGTTTATGTAAAATACAATAAACTAATCATTTTTTTTCTTCTTAAAGATGTATTTGTAAATTTACCAGGCAGTCCAGGCTTCAGTCCATATCTTGGGTTTATAAGCCTTATTTGGTGAGAAGTAGTCACAGTAGAAACCATTGCAAGTGTTTATCTAAACAAGGTAAAGAGATGCATTGGAGTAAGATAATAAAGGAAGAAATAGTACTAATTACTTAACAAAAAGAATGACACCGTTAAATTTGGAAGATCAAAAAAAAAAATTCTTTGACCATGATCTCTTCAACAATTTTCCTTTTTTTTTATTTAGTGGTTTAGAGTACTTTCTTATGAAATTCAAAAATAGATTTAGATATCAACGTTCAGATTAAAAAAAACTACATGCATTTGCTCTGCCTCAACTTTCTTCATTCACTGTAATCTACTACCTCCGTTTTAATATTTTTGTCCTACTTTAGAATGTCTCTTTCTTTTTTTTTTTGGTAATTGTTTAATTCTAGCATTTTACATGACATGTTTAAAATTAGACAAACAAATTGAAATGGAGAGTAATTAAATGCAGAACAGAAGTTATATTTTACTGTAAAAATAAGAAAACAAATTGGTAATAGAATTTACTCCTCAAGTAATTTTACAATGTAAATAAAATGGAAATCTGAGCAGACTGTTAGAAGAGGTGAGTGTTCATATTATATTAGAAGACAAACTAACATGGTCTCAAGTCGGTGATTCAAATAGTGACAAAATTCATTGAAATATGATGAAACGACAAGAGAACAGACATGATTTTGTGAACAAAAAAAACACCCCATGTGCAGGAATTAATGTATTCACTCAATTCTTGATGTTGAATTTTTCTTTTATGGAAGATTTGAAAAAAGACAAGAAGAAAGAGCAAAATAAATGAGTTGGTGATATAGGGGCAAAACTTACAACAGGATCTGGAGCATCATCTTGCTTGCACATGACCCAAGGTACACCAGTACCAAGATCCAAAGCCATTTTTGCTGCCCAGTCTGAGTAAGATTTACCTGGTTCACCCAGTCTCTTCTCAATTGGCCCATATTCATTCTCAATCTGTCAAATGAGTTATCAAGATTGAAACTTTCAGCAATTTACCTCACATTTTAAGCTTAGGGGACAAAAAAACATAGTTTTTGTCCTACAAACTGTACTAGAATTAGGAAAAATTGGAAACATTTAAGCAACCTGGGATAGTATTATAGGGCCACCCTGAGATTCATATAGCCGTTCCGCTTTCATCATATTAACAATCTTGGTAGTGAACTTTTGCATTGCAGACTTCATCAACAAGAAAAGGATAACAACCAAAATTAGAAGAAAAAAAATGACACTTAAAGTAATACCAGTTTAGAAGTAACGCCATAAAGATTCTTTCTTTTTCTTCTTTTTTTGTTATCTAACCTTGAAAGGTGCATTATCTGTTCTGAAACTGATGCCTGGAACATACTTCAACCAAACAGGAAAACCCCTAAAATTGAAACAGGTAAAACAAAGCAAGAATTTTACTTCATTCCGTAATGAGTCTCACATTTTTAGTAGATAGGATTAGAAGTTTGAGGCATTACCCAAAATTCCATTCAGCACAAGCATAAGGCCCAATCCTGAGATGCACATAAAGACCTGCTTGATGCACTATCTTAATGAACTTCACTAGATCATACCTCTCTTCAAAGTAATACTGTAAAAGAATAACATAAGCAATTGAATATCAGTATATCATGAAAATTATCACTAAAGGTCTCAATTTTTCACTCACACTTGATAATATCAGTAAATTTATGAAAATTATCATCAAAGGTCTCAACTTTAACTCACAACAACAACATAGTCAGTGAAATTCCACAAGTGGGGTGTGGGAAGGAGGTCGAGATACTATTCCCGATAGACCCTTGTCTCAACTATTACTTACAATATTGAACATCAGTAAATTTATGAAAATTATGAACAAAGGTCTAAACTTTTACTCACTTTGCCTTGTTCAGGCTCATGTCCATTCCAGAAAACATAAGTCTGAATCACATCCACCCCTCCTTCTTTCGCCTTCTGAATAAGATCCGGCCACATCTATACAACACCAAAAACCAAAAATCAAGAAAACAACTCATTTTGCCCAAAAGAACAGAACTTTAATAACCAACATTGAAGTACATTTCACAGTAACATACCTCAGGAGTGCTTCTTGGGTAGTGAATAGATCCAGAAACAAGAATTCTCCTTTGACCATTCACAATAATAGCATTACGGTCATATGACACAGAACACATTCCAGATAAAACCCATGAACCCAATAATGCTAACAGCATCAACAACACATTCAACCTTACTAGCCTTGAAAAAACCATTTTCTTTAGAATCAAGAACTCAACTTCAAGTCTCAAGATTGTACCTTTACAACGAAAAAGAATGGATTTTTATCCCCCTCTCTCCCACCCACCTTATCCCTTCTCTTTAATTCCCTGTTTGCTACTTTATTCTTCAACTAGCAAACGTGAAGACAGAAATAAGAACATTAAGGAGCGGGAAGGGAAAACAGCTGTGTTTTTAACCTGAAAATTTTGTTTTTCTCTTTTATAAATTCCGTTACTTTTTTTGTTAAACAGAAATGAGAACTCAGACTTTTGCGGGGAAAAATAGTGCTTTTGCAGCGGCTTTTAAACACCTCAATTACTGTTCTATTTTTAAGATGGTTTTATTTTTTATACTAAAACTCAACTAAATCTAACTCGCATACTATACGGTCCGTCTAACTAAGTGTAACAGAAATATTAAAATTGATTTGCAATGTGTATACAAGTTTTTAAATAGTTAGCAGATTTAAAATTAAAATAATAGATTAATTTTAAAAATCTAAGCAAATTAACGATTAGGTATTAATTTCAAAGTGGTACAAGAGTTATGGGTCCCCTTTTTTGGCGTTTCTTAAGCTTTTCATAAAGTTCATCCAACTGCAAAAATTAATTATAGATCTGAATTATGAAAACAGAAAATTATAGAGTATTAATTTAATCAACTGAAATTTACTCTGCTCACAATTTTGGCAAATACTAATAGGTAAACAGGGTTAACTTTTTTATGAAATAAAAAATGTATCTTAGTCATTTTTTGAAATATATTTTTGATTATTAGTTGGCAAGTGAAAAGTATCTCTGGAATAATTTTATTAGATTGATGTTAACTTATTATTATTTTGCCATTTTAGAAAACCTTAAACAAGGAGCAACTAAGATTCTAAATTTGAATATTGTTAAATCAGAAGAGATTACTTAAAATAAGTGTTTAGGTATAACAAAGTCAAGAAGAATGTAGTCAAGAAAATAGAATTTTTTTTACTTAATTTTTGTGTTCAAAAGTAAGCAAAAATTATTATTATAAAATTATTTTATGTATAATTTTAACAAATACGAAGAAGGGATAGGGCTGGTGCAATGATAGGAATGGAGGTTACGAGATAGAATAAATATAAAATAGTATGTCGAAGATTAAAAAAATCACAATTAATGTGAAATATTTCTTATGGAAAATTATTTTCATACTTTTTTGAGAAAACGACTTCAAATATGAATATATATTTTTTTATCATATTAAGCGTGCCTAATTTAATCGAAAAATCTTAATTCGAGAGATCAAATTAACGAGAATAATATAGCACGGTGTTTCAAGCAAATTTACAAAGATTCTCAACTGTTCCTTGCCTTGTAGTTATTGATCACATTCTCACGCGCTTACAACGCACGTCCAATTGTCTCCATATAAATGTTCCCATTTAATTGGATAGTGTGTTTCACGTCCTAAATAGAGCGTATGATTAAATCCTCCTAGAAAATGACAACGTAATTTTGTAATTGGCCTGTCGTGTGCATGATTTAGCTAAAAAAGAAAAATTAAATACAAATAAATATATTAACTAAATAAATAGTATAATAAAATAAGGTGGCGTGTTGTTTCGATTTTTATTTTTTAAACAAAAATGTATCTTTTCTACTTTTGTTTTTTTTAAAGAGATACAAATATTTTGACAGTCTGAAAATTGTGTTTAGAAATTTCCCAATTAGTATTTGATTTTGTAAAAATATTGAAACGCTCACCTATTAATTATAGTCCTTAATTGGCAACAATTATATTTCCCGTCCGGTATTATTTGTCGTAATTTCTATTTTTTAGAGTTAAACTATAAAAAAATTGACTATTTTAAGATGTATTATTTAATCATATTAATATGTAAAAAATTATAACTTATAGTACTCTTCATTCAGTTTTAGAATATCTAAATTTTTTTAAAAAAAATATCAAATAAATGTGATCTAATTTACCTTTAAAAATTAGTCAAATTAACTTTTGAAAAACGCAATATGACAAATAATTATGGACGGAAATAAGTACTCGGACAAAGTTTAATGTGAAATTAAATAATTCCCCCATCTTTCAGGTGAATTGTTCCCCTTTCACTTATACAACGTCCTTGTTTTAGAAAAAAAAATCTCAAAATAATTATTTACTTTAGAAATTTATCTTTTGGTCCATTTTGTTTGTTTTTTAATTAGTCAGTTCTAAAAAAAAAATCTTTTTTCATAATTTTTTAATTTTAATTTTTCGCGTAATTTATAATCGCAAGATTATGTAATACTCGATACCTTTCACATATTTTAAATTTAAGATCACCAAAATTTCAAAATCTTATTTTACTTTCAAAAATTTCTTATAACTCAAAACCAAACAAAAAAATTAAAACAAATGAAGTAACTATTTTCAAAAATATCTTATATTAAAAAAATATTACCTTTTAATATGCTCAATTCTCAACAAACATTTGTAAATAGATATCGCTTATTAGTTTCTATATCCTATATTAATTTTCTTTTCAGTGAAATATGAAATAAAATAATATCAAACTTATTTTAAAACAAAAGCAGAAGCAATAATTTTATGTCAAGCAAGTTATGGGGAAGTACGTGCATTATTTATTATATGGAATTAGGAACCTCCTAATATGGTTACACCAGGAGTTTTACTGTCATAATTATTTTTAAAATATATATACGTTTGACGTAGTACATTAGCTATTATTTTAAATTCAAACACATCAATTAATTAATTTAGTATTATCCCATTTGAATTCA
Organism: Solanum peruvianum; assembly: GCA_027705065.1. Taxonomy (NCBI): domain Eukaryota; kingdom Viridiplantae; phylum Streptophyta; class Magnoliopsida; order Solanales; family Solanaceae; genus Solanum; species Solanum peruvianum. The sequence goes on along the minus strand of JAKWJD010001760.1, from coordinate 41,194,698 downwards.
AACACAACCAGATTAACTTATGATGCATTATGTTCTAAAAGTTCAATTAAATTTCCTTTTTTTTTTCTTTTTAATATATATCTAATATCTCAGTGCAATTGATCAAGTTGAGAATAATTAAAACTAAATTAATATACTAATAAAACTATTGTTATTATTGTAGTATCCGTTATTGATAGGATCATGAGAATTAAAATTACTTTCATGTAGCTTCGGCCGAGTACAAGTCAACTTATTAATTAATTGATCCGAAAAACGTTATTGTGATTTTTTAAATTAGAATATGTTCAATACGGAGAATTCAAAATTTTTATAAGGAGCAAATAAAAATGAAAAAAAAATTCTTCTGTCGCTTACAATGTTAATAAAAAAAGATAATTTACGATAAAATTTTAAATTATCTCCTATGCACCACCACTCTATGAGAAATTCATTATTATGAGTTATTTAGAGCTAGTTTAGAACATGATTCTAATTTATTTGTACTTTTTACTTTCACTTCTTTAGTTTTAAAATAAATTATATTTTTATTTATTTATTTTATTTTAAAGTAAATTATGTTTTACATAAGTAAGAAATATTGTTTAATCATGCAGTTTTACATCATTAAAAATCAGTTTTTTCTTATAGAGTGTGTGCAAATTTAACACATCATTTATTTTAATTTAAAGCTAAGGGGGGCAGTCTTTTTGCATATATTTCAATAATTAAAAAGATCGACGTTTAATTCCCATTGAAAAATGTAAATTTAGTGAACTAATTGGGAGATGGAATCAGCCATTGTGGTCCTCTCATTAAACTAAGGGACTTGGCCGCTTTTATGGACAGCTGTTTCATTAACTTTGAATTATTAACTTCGTATTTTTCATTGTCTGGCACAGTAAATTCCAGGAGAAAATTGTTCAAGATTTTGTTTGTAATTTAAATACAAGAAATGGTTCTTGGAAAAAAAATTGTATTTTATGTTTACTATGACAAAAATAATTTTTAGCAGCATTAAAAATTAACATTAATAAAGAGTGTTAAAGTCTTTACCGGCATTAGTTAAGTGTCATTAGAACCAATATCGCTAAAGACTTTAGGAACATATATAAAGAGTGCAATTGCTGTTAAAAATACATATTTAGCGGCAATTAAGAATTAAGTCGCTGATGATCATTTTTGTTGTAGTGATTACATCTTCTAAAATATAGAGATAATAAACTAGTCAAAGTTAAATACACTATAATTATTGATTTATCATACTGTAATGTTCAAAAAATCAAATATCAAAATTATGATATTAAAATTGTCAAATATCATATCGTAACATACCATGCCGACCGAACGAGTGAATTGATCCCTATTAGATCCAGTGAAAAACCACACTAGCTAAACAAAAAGAAACAGATTCCTTATATTAGAAAGTTTAATGGTCAAAACTTTACCCTTTTTTAAGAAATTAGTAACTCAACTATTTATTATTCTTTTACCTCTTTAAATGATCACTTTTTAATAATTAAATATACCTCAATATTGAGTTGGCCATATATTTATTATTCTCAATCAACAATATCAAGTGTATAGATCAACTTAACAGTGAGATAATATGTTATGTAGTATAAAATGAGTGATAGTTTAGATTGAATTAATGAAATGATGGATAGTCAAAATTATAAGAAGCTGACAGATATGTGATGATTTACTTCTATTTTTTTGCAATTAACTTTTATGTTAGAGAAAAAATTCAATTAGTTCTTGATATCTATTTTTGAGATTTTTTTTTTTGCTCTCAATTAGTTTTCCAAAAAAGTAAACTCCAACACATATTTAACAAAATTTGATTATTTTAACAGGAACACTAATTAAAAAAGCATCAGGAAACTAAATCATGTCATATAAGGGATATATTGTAGTAGCAATGAAAACTAAAACTGCACCAAATATAAATTGAAAAATAGCAAAACTTATACACTTCGAATAAATGCAATAGACACCGAAAATAAAACCAAAATAATAATAATAATAAAATATACAATTAGTCGAATTTGTAGGACATTCAAATAATGTAGGGTTAGCTAAAAACAACTGGAAACAAAATCACATGTTTGTTTAATAGACATTTGATTGATTACTTGATATATACATATAATAAAAATCCCACCTAGAAACCCTATAGAAAGAAAAAACTAACACAAAAAGATTATTAAGGCTAATTTGTCTCCATTTTTTCTTATTTTATAAATAAAATATATACATAAGGTCTGAAATAACGTATAAATGTCAAAGCCTTAGACAAAATACTAACATTACCCCAATCCATCCGCTAATCACTATATATATATATCCTAAAGAAAAATGAATGTATCTTTATTTGAAAGAAAATCATTGACATCGCGACTCGTGTATTTATCACCTATCAAGTATTTTAGTAAACAGTATATATTTATACACAAAATTATAAGAAGTATGCTACAAAATCTTAGTGAGTGCAATGATACTTAATTCACACAATTTTCTTTGTATCTTCTTGGCAAAACCCCCACATGGAATACTATTTAAAAAATAATCATTAGATCTAGATTGAATTTAATTATGTGTTTGTTAGCCTTCAAAAATAAAATAAAATCTATAGATGATTTATTTTTTTGTGTAATTGATTGGGTCAAATAATTCAACAAAGAGATGATGCAACGTTGGCCACATGTGCATGCCATTAAACATTTTTAATTGAATAAAAGCACCGGCTCTTGTTGAACTGTTACTTTCATGCTTTAATGAATCAACGGTATAAATTATGAACATAGTAATATAATCACTTCTTTAAAAAAAATCAACTGATTTTCTAATTTGATTCATCAAAATGCAATATAAATTACCCCATCACTTTATATTTTTGAGAAACTTAAATAAATATATTATATTAAAAAAATATTTATCATTTATAGTAATAAAATTTTTTTCACCTGATCACTTTTAATACATTTATAATGCAATTTTAATACATATTACAAAGAACAATTTATTATTCACATATTTTCTTATGCAAGTTTTATTGATGATTAATGCATTTATCACATATTTTAATACACTTATAATACAATGTGTCAATTTCTTACAAAACAAACATAATATATTTTACAAACAGTTATAATACATATTTATTGCATACATAATTCACTTTATAACACATATTTCAGATTTAACATAGTATTGTTATAAATGGTAAGAAATAAAAAGTAACGCTAAAATCAATAATTATTTATTAAAAGGTATTAATCCAAATAATTTTTCCTTATTTTATGCCACCAATATGATTATGAAATTCTAAAAATTAATGTATAACTACACACAATTATTAGTGAAGCAGTGTCGAGTGACACCCGTAAATTGTGTCTCTATCGCTACTAATATGAAGGTACAGTGCATTTGTTTATGCTACATAGATTATTGGAATAATTGTATGGAATGACAAACTAATAATATAAAATAAATATAATAACTACCGTTTGATTTATTTGTGTTCCATAGCAGACTGTTTGTCAGTCCCTCTCTCCCTCATATTCTCGCTCGCTACTCTCCCTCTCTCGCTCGCTTCCTACGCTCGTCGCTCTCGCTTTATACGATATAATTGTATAAATTGTGTTTCTAATTGTATAAAGCGAGAGAAAATTGTATATACACATGCAAATACATATATCTCTGTCTTATACACTCATAATTATACAATAAAAGTACTTCCCTGGCCAAGTCTCTTTTGTCTTTCTCTCTTTCTCGTTTTATACAAATTCAAATTGTATATAATTTCTCTCTTACTCGTTTTATATAATTCGATTCAATTGTATATTCCCTGCCCAAGTCTCTTTTGTCTTTCTCCCTTTCTCGTTTTATGTAAATTCAAATTGTATATAATCGTCCTATGCAATTATAATTATACAATTCGTTTTATATACTTTGTTTTATACAATTATATATCCAAGTCTCTTTCTCTTTCTTGTTTTATACAATTTGCTTCAATTGTATATTTATAGCGAATTATACATATATATATTGTTATGATGTGCAATTATAGAAACTTTGATATATCATACAAATATAAATTTTATGTTTGATATATATAAAAATTGCCCTAGATTATTTGTTGGAGCTAGAAGGTAAGCAGCAGTTATCATCTTAGTGATGGCCAGTTGAACTATTGGATAAGTGGGCCTCTTAGGCTTTATTAGAGATTAGAAAGATGAGTTGGATTGGGTTTGTATTTAGGAAAATTTATATAATTACACAAATATTCATATCTTATAGTTTAATTCAATTTATACTTTTAAATAAGAAAATATTATGTGACTAAGCAAATATATAATATTTAATTATTTAATATAGTTATAGTTTAAAGAAATTACATTTGGCCACTGACATATAACTATATTTACGTGGATCATATTCAGAACTTGTTTAATTCGGTTTTTAATAATATAAATTAAGAATTTGTATATGTTAGTTATTTGTATATGATTTGTTGATACGTTGATTAAATAAGTTCTTAAGAATCCTAAATATATAACATGTATATATGTACTTACCTTATTTCTATAATGACAAACGAAATATACAAAAGAAAATACTCATAGCAAATAAAGTTATTGTTGTGAAGCGTAATTAGATAAACTGTAGCTGAGGAGGCTTAAGTTTGATCTCTTTGTTATTTATAAAATTTCTTCAGATAATCACCTATTATTTCACTATTTAATAACTTTGTATCAAATTTTGATATTCAGATACACCACTCCTTCAAAGTAACCTAACGAGTCCTAATAATCTGTCCACCTATGTTGAATTTTGAAAATAGAGTACTACACATTTGAATTTTGAGATTCAAATGTATATCAAATATGAAAATAGAGTACTACACATTTGAATTTTGAGATTCGAAACTTATTTCATTCCATTATTTAGTTGATTTTTAATAGGTACTATTTTCTTTAAATTTTTAATAGTTATACCAAGTTATTTTCTTGAAAGTTCATTGATTTAGGATTTTGTTAAACTACTTTTGATGGCTAAAAAATCTTCAACCAGATAATCATTAATAGAGATACAATACACCAACAAGAAGTTATCCTAGACAGATCTTCTTTTGATTCGAATTTGAAGCTGCTACTATTGCCCAGGAAGGCAGTGGCATTGTTATAATTATACCTTAAATGTTAAAATGTTTTTAGATTTCATAAAATATTCAATACAAATAGTGATTATGACATAACTTTATGTTTTAAACAGATTGGCGACATTTTAAACTCATCCAATTCACACAAAAACATAATGCTACATAATATATACTCTCACCTTTCCGTTTATGTGGTAACAATTCTTTACTTCAATTCAAAATGAATAATACAATTTTTTTATTTTTAAAAATCAACTTGTACAGCTTGTCATATCAATTACGACTTTAATAATTTTTTATTTCAAAAAAATGATTCAACTTTTAAAATTTCTTTTAGCAAGATAAGTATCACATTTAACTTTTCAATATTTTCTAAAATGTCTCGGAGCAATACTAATATACTTCAAAATATTGACTTATCAAGTTAGAATTTTTCAATTTTTTTTCTATATATTCAAAATTACTCTAGGCTTTGTTTTAATTGACTAAAAAATTCATATGACATTGTATGTCAACCAAAAAACAATATGAGATTGCATGTGGACCCAAAAAATCAGTCAAGGTTTTATCATATTAATTTTTATGTCTTTAAAATTAATCTGAGTTTAGTCTTAATTGATTAAGAAATTCATATGATATTGCATGTCAACCAAAATATTAATATGGCATTGCATGTCAAAAGAAAACAAAGTGATTGTAATGCAATTTTCTCATTACGATATCCTAGAAAATGTTATTTTTAAAAAAATAGAATTTTCTTAGTCACAATTAGGATTAGAACAGCTAAGAGTTATGAATTATAATTTTCAAAAAATTACATTGAAATTCATCAACTAAAAATTAATGTAATTGCTAAATTGCTTTAAAGGTTATGAGAAGTTTCTTGGAACATACCTCTCTTTTATAACCCTTTTAATCAGTGGTACAGGATTAAAATAATATTAAGAGTTTGGGGTTTGAAACTTTAGAATACAATTGCTCAAAGTATAAATATATATTTTTCTAATACAAATATAAAATTTATAATTAAAAAAAACTCTTTTTAAAGTTATTTTAAATTTATTATAAGTCTATTTAGATCATACCAAAAACTTCTTTAACTTGTTTTAAGTTATTCTTTAATATTTGTCAAACACTTTTCGAGATAAAGAACTGACTTAAAATGTAGGTGAACTTTAAGCCAATCTACGCCCTCTAAATTAGGATAGAATTAATTTTTTTTTCTTATTTTACCTCTACAATTATTATGGCCTTTGAAAGTTTAAATAAATTTTGGAAATTCAATTTTTTCCACAAGAGGCTAATTAATATGAACAAAGGATAAAATAATAAAATTGATCAATCCATTTTTAATTTTTAATTATCGTGTAAAATAGAAAATATTCATCTATTAATGAACATAAAAAACATTAGTTAAAAGTTAAAGATTAAAATATCACTACCAAAAACTTTTAGAACATTCTTAGAGATAAAAGTTAAAATTTTGTGTCCATATCTATTAAGAGTGGAGTATTTATTATAATTGTAATAAATGTTATATATGCAGCACAACAAAAACTAGGAGTTCCAATTGAATCTCTATCTATAATGGTACAAATAGGAGTGTGCATCAATTGGTTTTTAATGTATTATTAATTTTTTTTTTAAATATGTTAAGTTAATAAGATATTCTTTTTAATGATTTTGAATTTTAACAATTCAATTTTAGTTTAATCAATAAGGAAATGCTTATAATACATATACTATATGACTTCTCTAATATTTTAACGCGACAAAATAATAATGTAATTTTTTAAACACTTTTAAAATTGAAACAATAATAACCAATATGAAAATAACTATACAAGTATGGTACAAAGAGAAGTGAAGAGGATTAGAGTTCTTTCTTTAGGTTTTAACATTTTGTATAGTGTGAACTTTTGAACTCAAATACTGTAAGGTGTGAATTTAAAGCTTAAGGACAAAGGCGATTACCAGTAAGATACAAATTAATAATTTTTTGTATTCTTTATCGATTTATACCTCATTAATTTAATCTTCTATGAAATTATGAATGTTACAAATCTACTTTTATTAGTGCTAAAATTACTAAATTATATTCATTTTTAATTGTACTTTTATAATACTCCATCCGTCTGGATTTGTTTGTCATGTTGCGCTTTTTGAAAGTCAATTTGACTAATTTTTAAAGTTAAATTAGATCATATTAATTCGATATTTTAAACAAAAAAAATTAGATATTCTAAAACTATATAAAAAGTACTATAAATTGCAATTTTTTGCATATTAATATGGTGAAAAAATATATCTTAAATTGTTAGTAAAAGTTTTATAGTTTGATTCTAAAAATGAAAACAAAGACAAACAATACCGGACGGAGGGAGTATTTTTTTCTTTAATTTTTTCCTTATTGATATAGTTTCTTTAAATAGATACATATATGTGTACTTACTATGTGGAGCGTAACGAGAGATTATTATGAATAAATCATATAGATATATTCATATTATTAGATGCTATAGTAATATTATTATTTTTTCATATTTTTTGCTTGATGGTCAATGTAATATTTGATTATTATGAATTTTATTTAATAAAATATAAATTGATAAAACTAATATTTTTAAGTTCAACATTTTTTATATAATAATTCAACTTTATAATAATCGTATGGGATAAACGTGCAACGCAAATTTCGAGAACTAGTATATAAATATAGTACATCCACCCTCCAAAGATCCCACTTGTGAGATTTTATTGGGTATGTTGTTGTTGTAGTGTACTAATGAATAGAGCAGGTGAATTGAGTTTACCAATAACTGACTCGGGACTAGTTTTGGCATAATATTTTGTGGTGTAAAAATATTAGTCTGTGCAAGATGGTTCCCAGTTTTAGGTTGAACAATGTTAAGTGCCATCACCACTACAAAAATCCTCTATATCAAGTCCACTTCATGTTAGGGTTGCAGTTTAATTTTAATTCTGAGATGTTTTTTCACCTATATATTGATGATTCACCTCCATTGTACTCGGCTAATCGTTTCCAGCTTATATAGCTTAATTTTTTTTATAAATAAAAGTAATTAATTGATAGTAATATCTTAGTAACAAGCCGGTACTAGTGAAAGCTGGATAGAATCCTTAGTAGCTATAAGGATTCCCAGCAAATCAGCTTCAATGCAAGAAAGTGTAACTATTAACACAAAAAATAAACAGAAGAATGGAAAAAATTGTAGTTAAGTTATACTCATCAAATCATGTCAATCAAGCTAGAAAAATATTTTAAAGAATGTAGTTCCCGTACATTTAAATATTATTTTTTTGCAAGTCCTAATCTCTGATGCTTTAGTCATAGCGATTACTTAATCATTAATGCATGTATCACTTTGTTTTATATAATTATATACATAGTTATGAGCTCTTAATGCAGAGCCTATCGGTGAAGAGCCAAAGAAATGCATTCTTTAGCTCAACCTAGACTTAGTGAGATTTATGGCTTTAAGCGGGCCTTTCAACAATATTGCTATTCCCTTGTGCAATTTTCTTAAAAACAAAAGTGTGATAAAAAAAATGCATTTGGCTGACCCCAAGGCTTAGCTCGAGTAACAAAAGTGGAGGATTTGTGGTTCAGGTAGCAGGTTCAAGCCCCACACAATGCAAAGTGAATGCAAAGTGAATGCAAAGTGAAGCCCGGTATTCAAGTGGAGAAGGGTATAGTGGCTGGTTTATTATCCACCGAGTTTAGAAGGTTGTGATTGGTCCAAAAAGCGGGTCACAAACGGATTTCTCGGGTTATAAAAAAATGCAGCTTTGGCAGATTATGGAATAGTTTTCATGAGAATCTAACCTGGAATGCTTTAATCTTATCTTGATCTGTTACCTAGGTTTTTGAAGGTCTGTTCTTTTTCGCTTTTTATAATGAATTTAAGATTATTATTTTATTGATTTTGGGGCAATATGTTTCATGTGTTAGTTTTGTTCCAGCTACCCAACTTCGAATCTTTCTTGACTTGTCTACATCGATATTTTGTAGAGGAAGAGGAAAAGAGCTGAAGAAGAGGATACTGAAAATGGTGTAGATTAGATAGATCTGCACCAATAATTCAAAACATTGTGGTTTTGGATAAGTGTTGTATGAGTATTATGCTCATTACGTCTAGTCTTTTGACTCTGAGACATATAGAGAGTGTTGTGAAGATAATGAATACATTTTAAATGTCCAAAATACATTTGTAAACTTTTGCTAAATACGAGAATATCTCATTTTTTTTATATAGTGGCTATACTAAGAAAAAATAGACTAGCCTCTCAACATTTGTAGATGCTGAAAATTCTATGCTTGGACCTGTTGGGACACTTATTATGTCCTTTTGGTTCACCTCGAAGAAACAGCTTATGTACATACTAGCTATAGTACTGATCTTGACCAACATGATAGTATCATTCACGATTTTTCTTTTATTTTAGTTAAGGCTAAGTTTTAATGACTCTTTCATGATTCAAATTGACGATATCCATAGGCTGGCTGCCTCTTGAATTAGCCAAAATAAAATGAAGATAGTCATTCTGTTCTTTGTTTGGTACATTAGAAAGTTTGTGAGACATCTTAGACTTGCAAATAGACCCAAAGTTTCAATCAGGTCTCGTTGAAAAGAAAAACAAAAAGAATTGCAAATAGACCCAAAGTTTCAATCAGGTCTCGTTGAAAAGAAAAAAAGAAAGAATTGCAAATAGACCCAAAGTTTCAATCAGGTCTCGTTGAAAAGAAAAACAAAAAGAATTGGAGTCTGTCAGACAACCATGAGACCATCCTAATCCTGAAGATCAAGTCTAGGAACGATCATCTACTGCCACTGAAGCTCGAGAAACTTCAGTTAGCTGTTAATCACGCTCTAGTCACATGGCTATGCTTCATCAACCAGACTTGGATTCCTGTCTCTTTAGAATTCAAAGATTCAGTGGTACGAGCCTATAGAACAGATCCTGTTCAAGTAAGGTCGTGTCATATCGTACTGGAATGAAGCCTCATAAAGCCGGAGTTTATGTGTTGCATTATCGATATGGGAACAATATGTTGGCCCCTGACACAGCTACGCTAAATACTACCCAATCTCTAAGGCTAAATAAAGTGCAATAAAAGTAATAAAATTTATGTCAGATTTCAGTTTTTGATTTGTTATAGAAAAAATAATAATTATGCATTAAATTATTTTTTTAACGTGTGGATGGTATTTTCGTAGAAACCGTTCCAATTCCAAGTAGGAAAAACTCCATAGCAGTTGCCATGAACTCCATAATAAATTAGGAAAGAAAAAAATTAAAAAAAATAAATATAAACCAATCAAAAATATAAAAATTGAAAATTTCCAATTCCAAGTCATTGAAGGAAAAACCAAAAGAAAAATAGGAAAACAATTCCCATTCCGAATTACAGAAGGAAACAAGAAGTCTCTACCTATAAAGTCAGTTGCAAAGACTCATAGTTTCTCATTCAATTCAATCTTCAGTAGAGTCTGCAAATAATGAATTCAGAGGAACACCACACGATGCTCTCAGAGTTTATAAAATCAATAGCATTCAAGAGACAACACATAACAAAATTATTCCAAAAGGGCGATGAAGTTGAAGTGGCAAGTCAAGTATATGGCTTCATAGGTTCTTACTATGAAGCAACTATTATTTCTCCCATTGGCGCTTATCATTATAAAATCAAGTACAAGACTCTGTTGACTGATGATGAATCAGCGCCACTGGAAGAGATGGTCAGTGCAGCAGTGATCCGCCCTGTTCCACCTCATCAAGATAAAACAATGTCAGAAAACGGATTCCGTCTGTATGATATGGTTGATGTGTTTGCCAACGATGGATGGTGGTTTGGATTTATCAGTGGGAAAATTGGAGAAGAGTACTATGTCTACTTCCCTACAACTGCAGATAACATTGCATACCCTCGTCATGTGTTGAGATATCATCAAGAATGGGCTAATGGCAAGTGGATATATCTTCCCAAAACAAGGAATTAGGAAATTTTTTTTTTACCTATTTTTATGTGAATTATGAATCTAAGTTTAGTTGCAAAATTGTTACATATGCTGATAAAGATTTTGATTTTTTAATGGCTGCAACCATTTTATTTCTTTCTTTCCTTTTCTTATGATTTACTACTATCACTTCTGGAATTCAAAGCTAAAATTAACAAATATTTTAATCGTTCCCTTAATATAAATAAGAATGCAAGTATTTAAGAAGAAAAAAACAGTCTACTCATCATATTCAGAATTTTTCCAAATTAAAATAATTTCCATTTTTCCTTCACCCGATATATACATAACTATAAATCAGATACATAGTGATTTAGCTTTGAAATAATTAGAGAAGGAAAAAGGAGATTTACATAATTAACCCAAATGGTAGAGGTTATGTTATTTTCAAGAACTCCATCACAATTTTTTTCCACTTGACATAGTTGAAGTTCCTAGCAAATTGGATAGTAAGAAAATATATTAACTAATTAAAAATAGGAAAATAGGAAATTTGTATTCCGAGTCATTCCAGGAAAAAAACAAAAGAAAACAGGAGACAGAATTCTCTGCCTATAAATTCAGTAGCAAAGCCTAATAGTTCCTCACTTTTTTCATTGAATTGAATCAATCAATCTCCAGTAGAGTCCGCAATATGGCCTCAATCAATGGGAAAGATATGAATTCAGAGAAACTCCATCAATCAAGAATGGCGACGCTCTCAGAGTCAATTAAATCAATTTCATTCAAGAAACAACAGATAACGAAAGAATACGAAAAGGGTGATGAAGTTGAAGTGGCAAGTCAAGAATAAGGCTTCATAGGCTCTTACTACGCAGCAACTATTATTTGTTCCACTAGCGATAATTATTACTGAATCAAGTACAAGACACTGTTGACAGATGATGAGCCTGAGCCGCTAGAGGATGTTTTCTCTGCAACCGAGCTCTGCCCTGTTCCACCTCAACATAAAACAGTGTCAGAAAATGAATTCCGCCTGTACGATATGGCTGATGTATTTGCCAACGATGGATAGTGGTTCGTTTTTTTTGTCAGTGCGAAAGTTGGAGATGAGTACTATGTGTGATGAATGGGCCTAGCAAGTATTGGCAAAGCGGACCAATACCAAATTAAGTGTTGATGTGTGGGATCCGGGTTGATAAATAAAGAGTAGTTAGAGCAAAAGAGGGTTATGAAGATTGTTGAAAAAAAATGTCTACCCTCTCATCCCCTTTCTATGAGTTCTATTTGTCATATCCTTTCTTCTACTTGTGTTCTTCAATTTCTATTTATTTCTTAAATTTTTTTGTAGTTCTAATTACGAATTAGTGAAATAGATTTGTCGGGTGTTGAATTTGAATTGAGTAGATCTTGTTATTGAGTTTGTTACACTATTTTTACTTCCCTACAACTGCAGATAATAAACATTGGTCTGTCAGACAGCCATGGGACCATCTTAGGCCTGAGATAGGTCTAAGAACGATCATCTACTGCAACCACAGCTTGAGGAGCCATGGGTTGGTTGTTAATCACGCTCTGATCACATGGCCATACTTCATCAACCAAACTTGGTATCCTGTCTTCTTTGAAATAAAGGATTCAGTGGTACGAGCCTACAGAACAGATCCTGTTCAAGTAAGGTCGTGACAAATGCTCCTCGCATGAAGCTACATAAAGACATAGTTTATATATTACACTACCGATATGGGAACAGTATATTGGCCCCGACACAGCTTCGCTGACTAGTATGCAATCTCTAAGGCGCAAATGCAATAAAATTAGTGTCAGATTTCAGTTTTTATTCATTATACAAAAATAATAATTATGCACTAATTTATTCTAAGGTGAAAGACAATTATTTTCGTAAAAATTATTCTAATTCTAATAAAAAACCAAGTTTTTATAACAAATAAAAATAACAGAAAATACAAAGTAAGAAATAAGTATCTCGTAACTCGAAGAACAATTATAAATACAAAAAAAGACAAATATCTCATATCTCTTAAAGTAATTTTTTCTCGCTTATAAAAAATAATATTATCGTTGTCTACTAATGACTAGATCTCCTATTATATAATAGATGACTAAAACTACTTTATAACTATTTAGGATAGGATAGATAACTTCTAATAACCATTAGGGGTGTGCATCGATTGGTTCGGTTCGATTTATGATTATCGGTTCGATTTATCGATTTTTTTATTTTTAAATATGCTAATCCAATAACAAATCGATCAGATATTCTTTATCGATTTTTTATTTTCGATTTATCAATTTTTTATCATTATCGATCCGGTTTTCGTTTACCCAATAAAAAAATGTCCGTAAAATATTATATGTCTTATCGCTTCTCTAAATGCTTTGATATAGTGAAATAAAAAATAATAATGAGAAATTGCATAAAAAAAAATATAGTACGAAGTCTATACTTACGTGTTATCACCAAAACTTCGAGCAAACATTCTTTGTATTGTTTCTTGTTTTTCAAGCTACAAAATTTGATGTTATTGAGAATGAAAACGATGTTTAATTTGAGAAATGACAAAAATACTACAATAAGGTAAAACCAAAACTTCTTCAATGACTATTTCTGTTACCTTGTTTGTAAAAGGCAAGGGAAGAGGAGATGAACAATAACCGTAGTAGGAGGATGTTTTTTGGTCACAATTATATCATGAGGATGTAGTTTAAGTTCTGCTTATATTTGAGAAATGAATTTAACTAAAAATTCGTATGTAGGAGTAAAGAAGTAAATTACAATAATTTTAATGAATTATTAATTTATTCAGTAACTCAATATTAAAAATTTGAACCGATAGCCCTCCCTTTTTTTTAATTTAACAAAGTTATTAACAACTCGTTAATTTAGTAACAATAAATCAATAACATTTTTTTCTATTCGATTTATGAATGAGTTCTATTTCTGCACATCCTACACATGTAGAAAGGGCAAATTTGCTTAATGACTTTTATATTATTATATTAGATAGGTTAATAGAATAGTCTATTATTTTTTAGATTTTATGTTCTTTAAGAAAATTTGTAAGTTTATCATTATAAACTTATTTAGTGATCTTTTAAAGTTAAACTTTTAATAAATAAAAATAAATTAATTTATTTTAATTAATTAAAATATGAATTAATCATTTGATTTTCTTTATGCGGATGAAATTCATACTTTCTAGCTAATAACTCAAGGTACGATAGCAAAAATATTGTTATTTATTAATTGCTTTTATGAAATGACTAATATTAAAGAACATGTATTTTTGAGTAACACATAAATAAGAACAAAGGAAATAACAGATAAATTCGTTTAGAAAGGAGTATTAAGCTAGCGTTTGGCTATAAATTTTCAAATATTCTTAGCAAATATTATATGAGTGAAAATTTGGGTGAAATTTCATCAAGTGTTTGGCCATAAGATTTGGAAAATATATTTCAAATTTTTAGAAAAATATGATTTATACCCATATATTTTGAAAACTATCAAAATTAACTATAAGTGTGTATTACAATCAATTGAATGTTCGTTACGTTAATAACAAATAGTGTCCATGACACTAAAAATTATGGGTGTGCAAAAACCGAACCGACCAATAAACGAACTGATAAAATGTTATTAGGTTATTGTTATTGGGTTATTGGGTTATTGGGGTTTTAATGGGTTTAGAAAAATTAATTATTGGGTTATTGGTTCGGTTTCGGTTTTTCCTATTGGGTTATTCGATAACCCAATAAGACGATAGTTATTTACTACTTTACCCTTCCTCAATATTAAATATACAAAATTTAATACATAAATAGATTAAATATTAGCTTTTCAGGCTATGTGATTTTTTGGTTAGGAAAATTGATGAGAACTTTGTTGATTATCTGGTGGATCAAGCAACTGTTCAAGATTGTCTCATTGAAATATTATATTTTAATTTTAATTCTAGTTCGTAATTGTAGGCGATAGCTTTTGCAAGTTTGTGAATGTTAGTAATTTGATCAACATTCAAAATTTTCTATTATGTTTTGGCGGTAAGTTGGTAACATGTAATATAACATACGTACTATTATATATTATTTGATCGACATTTTCTTATTGGGTTAATCGAAACCGAACCGATAACATCAAAAACCGATATACCGATAAAAAATTTCTTATTGGTTTGTTATTGGGTTAGCATATTTTAAAACCGAAAACCGATTAACCGAACCGAACCGACCGATGCACACCCCTACTAAAAATAATGTGGTAATTTGGAGTGAGTGCAACAAGCATTATTCCATACATCGTGAAGTAGACGAAGCAAATGACTTTGTCACCTTGAGCTAATTTTCATCATTTTCATCAACAATCGTATCATTATTCAATATTCACTAAAGATAGAATATCATTATTTTGGTGTTCACATAGAAAATTATGTAATACAACGCAAACGATTACTATAGAGGTTTGTTTTTGTAAAAGATAAAAATTTGAGGTAAAATTTTAATTTTCAAAAGATAATGAGATTTGGCCCAAATACAAAAAAAAAAAAAAACAAAAAAAAAACTAATATTTGGGAATTTGGGATATTTGTCAAAAATATTTGGCAAATAATGACAAATTATAAATTATATAAACAAACATTATGTGTCAATTTTTTTTCCAAATATTATTTGAAAAATCTATGACCAAACGGGCCCTAAGAATTTCCAAACACAAACCACATATTTAAATACAGAATCACTTTTTAAGTTTTTGAAAGAAAAATTGTCATACATAAAAATAAAAACAATAACAATGTTGTAGCGCAGTTAACAAAGAAACCATAGTTGACTACCTAAAATCAAAACCAATTGCAAGTCACCAGCTTCATGGTATTGAGTCAAGCAAACTTGGCATTAGTAAGGCACTGGAAGAGGCCGTGGCAAGGCTCCATGAGCTGCATTGGGTTTCGTCTGGAATTTGCAATACTCCATTGATAACAATTGGCTTTCTTCAATGTTGATTGTGTTGATCAACTGTAGCAAAATGTGTTCAAGTTTTTCGCCGTCGGTCCACTCGTGGACCCCTGCTTTTACTAGTGTCCTGTTTTGGTTTATCAAATTCCAGGCTGGGAAATCTTTTCTTGGCATCACAAAATCTCCTTCCTTCAGCTTCAAGCTGGGACAGAAATCGCCGATTCCATCGCCTAGATAAATCATTCTCTTCTTCCCTTCCTTAGCCATGGTCGCTTGAATTCTCTCTACTATCATACCCTGCATTAAACAGAGGGAAAACTAATTCAGGAATTACCTAATTTCATGTTAAATCTAAGTTAAAAGGATTTAGTATTTAGTTACCTTGCACATGTTGGGAGGGCAGAGATTGCAACCATGAGGGGATTTTTGAAAATCAACATAAGGAAGGATTCGAAGCCTGCCTTCCTCATCGACGTAGCCTGGATTAGTGTTGATCTCTGAGAAACAATCCCTAATTCCGAGATGTTTCAATATTGTTTCAATGAAGAATACATTTGCATCACTTATTACTCTCAAATCACACCTGAATTAACACACATTTCTATTAGCAGATTTAAAGAAAACAGAGGAAATATAAAATAACAGTTTGATTTGCAAAAAAAAAATTATGAGATACGTTATACGTACCCTAATGCATGAGCTGATTTAATAGCTGGGACAATCCTGGGGTGTATGGGAACCCGTTTTAATACCTCTTCAATGTCTTGTCTCGTTTTGCCTTGTGTATGAAGCTCCTTCATCATTCTATCCTGTTATTTGAAATAGAAGAGATATATTATCAGGTTTACTATTGGGCAGTAATGCATAAGATAAAAGAGAAAAACGAAAACTAACCATGAGAGAGTTCCATGGCATAGTAGGGAGAAGTTGATTGAACAAATCAGTAGCGCCTAACTCATCCACCACCCAATTATCACTATCCACATCAATAATTGTCTTGTCAAAGTCGAAAACCAATACAATTCCAGCCATTTTTTTTTATGAATATAGAAGACCTCTGTTTCTTGTTGTTTTGGTTTGTGAACGCCAAACTAATGAAGAGGGAGCTTTATAGGGAGTGATAAAAAGGTACAAAAAAATAAGATGCCAAGGGAATATTACATATGTTAGTGGTAAGTTAACGAAAAGTCACTCAAATTCATATACTCACTTGGTTTTCTTCTTTCCGTATTCTTAACTATTTATGCGAATTTGAAGGAATATAACAGAATATTCCATGTGCAGTTCTCTACAAATTAGAATTGAACTAAATCCTTCTAGTAATAACGGGAGGAGACTAAATCTAGATTTATGGTATCTAATATAGGTATTTGATTTTATGTTGTTCTTTATATATATATATTTTTGATTCAATTTATTTTATATTAGTAGTCAATTTTCTTATTGAGATAATATATTAATATATCGTTTAACTTGATTTTAATTAACATATATGTTCTCGAACTTTAAATATATACTTAAATTTATATAAAACTAAATAAATAAACATAGCCATTTTACGTGGCATTCTATATGAAAATTTTTATATCTTAAATGGTGACCTACATGTACATGTTATGTGGGACGTGTATGTCTATTTATTGAATTTTATACAAGTGTATGTGTTTACTTATGCACAATCAAAATGTGATTATATAGATGCCAAGTTAAAGTACATATTTATGTGTTATGTCTTTTTCTTTTTATCTGTTCTTTAAGAAATCATAAATGAGAATGATAATTTTACTAATTTACCTGAAGAATATTTTCTAATAAAATCAAATGTTCCTATTTAATTAACATGAATTTTACTTCATTAAATCATATAATAATGAATTTGGTGTAAACATTCGGTGCGGGTAAGTTTTTTCATGATGAGGCGAGACAAAAATTGCTTACTTCTCATTTTTAAGGTAAAGATGAAATTCTAGATTACAAGATATTTTGGCAATGGCAGAGTAAAAAATTTTAATAAAGAAATTCGAAATTTGAAGAAATAGACACAAAATAGTCGAAGGGAGTTTGACATCTACTATATATACCCAAAAAATTATTTTAATCATGTTCCGAACATCTAAAGTTATGATGACTCCGTCACTGGATATATTTAGTTCGAAAGTATAACTATTGGTATATTAAACTATTTCCTACAATATAGGGATATATTTAGCCCTTTACCGTAATTTAAATGGTAACTTTATTTTACAAATTTAATTATTTTAAATCGTGTAATTACGTAATTTTTCTAAGGCGTAATACATAAATATGACCTTAATTTAGTGTCAATCACTACTAGAAAACATGCCTGTAGCAACAATTATTTAGCAACAATTAATTATGTGTTGCAATAGATACTCATTCACAACGATTATAACCTTTGCAATAGAAAACTGGACCTAAAGAAACACTTTGAGAATTAAATCGTTGCATTAGTACTGCAATCGTTGCCATAGTATCTTTATATTGCAACGGTTTGTACAAAAGGCCACCTTAGGTACTCTATGACAACAGTTCCGCCAATTATTTTCTCTCTATTATTTTCCTTCACTTATTTCACTACACCTGCCAAAAGAGTTTTTTTTTTTTAAATTAATTGTAAAATTAAAATAAAAGAGCCTCATTTTTATAAAAACCGTTGATCTCTAGTATTCGATCTCAGCCTTACATCTATTTAAAAATCAACATTACATATCAAAATATTTGGTTTACCTATTTTAATCTACCAAGAGCAAAACCCTATAAAGAATTTCATTCTCCACCCTTCACCATAGCAGTGGCGCCCGCTATCTCTTCTCCTCCCCTCCTCATCGCTGCTTCCCTTTTCTCCCCCAGCGAGAAACAATAGCCAGAAGCTCCAGCGAGCAGGCTCCATCGACGGAAACAACAAGCTCCAGACAGCGAGCTCAAGGCAGTGTCACATATTTCTCTCTTCCGACAAAGACGAGAGAACAACAACACCAAAAGCCGGTATATCCCTAGCGCCTCCCTCCATTCTTTTCTCTTTTCTAGCAGCTCCGGCGATGACCAATAACAGCACGGAGATGGACAGCGATCAGCGAGCTACGAGAAAGCAGCTCCGACGCAGCCACCTTCTCCTCCGGAGAGGCAATTTCTATCAGACATGACTATGGATATTTCTATCCTAATTTTTGGCTGAGTTGAATTTGATAGTCAAAGTCTTGCATTTTAAACTATTTTGAAAGTAGAATGAAAAACTCCCCCTTTAGCAAGTATATATTTTTTTCAAGTATATTTTCTTTCATGGTTTTTTTTGTTTTTGTTTGTGGTGGTTTAGATTTTAAGAAAGTTGCATCACTTATTGAAGGTGGAGCATATATAAATGAAATGCAGAAGATATACAGGGCTATGAGATTGACCATGAAACTCAGGAGCAAACTAAAGACTTCAGTACTTTCTACTTTTTAACCTAATTTTGTGAACTTGAATGAATGCCAATTCTTGAACATTCTAGGATTATTTTTATGTTTAGGCTTAATTTTTGTGAACAACAATGTATGTTAACTCTTGAATTGTAAATCAAAATCATGTGTACTTATTTTTAATATATGGATGCGACTAGTTGAAGTACATATTAGTTTAATATTTTCTATCATTATATTATTGTTTACCATTTAAAAAGTCTATTGCAATAGACTAATAATATTGTTGCAATAGTTTAGAAGAACTGTTGTAATAGAGTAGACCGAGTTGTATAATAAAGTTGTTGTTATAGATCTTTTACAACAGTTCGCAACTGTTGCAGTAACCATAGAAAAGTGTCATCCTAAACTAAAGATTAATTGTTGCTATAGATAGTGTGTTGCAACAGTTTACAACTGTTGCTATAAAACATTTACTATAGACATATCGCAACAGGTGTATATGCGACACACCGATTTCCGTTGCCATAATGCAATTGTCATACATAAAAATAAAAACAATAACAATGTTGTAGCCCAGTTAACAAAGAAACCATATTTAACTACCTAAAATCAAAACCAATTGCAAGTCACAAGCTTCATGGTATTGACTCAAGCAAACTTGGCATTAGTAAGGCACTGGAAGAGCCTGTGGCAACGCTCCATGACCTGCTTTTGACATTGTCTCTAATTTGCAGTAATCCACTGATAACAATTGGCTTTCTTCAATGTTGATTGTGTTGATCAGTTGTAGCAAAATGTGTTCAAGTCCTTCCCCATCCGTCCACTCGTGGACCCCTGCTTTTACTAGTGTCCTGTTTTTATTTATCAAATTCCAGGCTGGGAAATCTTTTCTTGGCAACACAAAATCTGCTTCCCTCAGCTTCAAACTGGGGCAGAAATCGCCGATTCCATCGCCTAGATAAATCATTCTTTTCTTTCCTTCCTTAGCCATGGTAGCTTGAATTCTCTCTACTATCATACCCTGCATTAAACAGACAGAATCTCAATTAGGAATAATTAGTTAATTTCATATTAAATCTAAATTAAAGGATTTAGTATTTAGTTACCTTGCACATGTTGGGAGGGCAGAGATTGCAACCATGAGGGGATTTTTGAAAATCAACATAAGGGAGGATTCGAAGCCTGCCTTCCCAATCGACGTAGCCTGGATTAGTGTTGATCTCTGAGAAACAATCCCTGATTCCGAGATGTTTCAATATTGTTTCAATGAAGAATACATTTGCATCGCTTATTACTCTCAAATCACACCTGAATTAACACACATTCAATTAGTTTTTATACAAAATTTAGGCAAGCTGAAATTATGAGATACGTTATACGTACCCTAATGCATGAGCTGATTTAATAGCTGGAACAATCCTAGGGTGTATGGGAACCCGTTTCAGTACCTCTTCAATATCTTTTATTGTTTTGCCTTGTGTATGAAGCTCCTTCATCATTCTATCCTGTTATTTGAAATAGAAGAGAAAATTATCAGCCTTGTGCTTTGAAAGAAGAGCATAAAACTATAGTTAAGAAAAGAAAAAGTTACCATGAGAGAGTTCCATGGCATAGTGGGAAGAAGCTGATTGAATAAATCAGTGGCGCCTAACTCATCCACCACCCAATTATCACTATCCACATCGATAATCGTCTTGTCGAAGTCGAAAACCACTACAATTCCAGCCATTTTTAGAGTAACTTTTCAGAGAAGAGAAAAGAAGAGCTCTGTTCGTTTATTGTTGTTGTTATGGGATGTATTTGGGTTTGTGAATGAAGAGGGAGATTTATAGGTAGGGGAAAAAAAGGGAATTAGGTATAAGAAAATAAGATGCTAAGGGAATATTACACAAGTTAAGGCAAAGCCACTCAAATTCGTATACTCACTTGGTTTTCAAATAATTTTCCACATTAGCCGTTAGATTTTGATCCTGCGGTGGATAAATCTTTTTGATTTATGGTATAAATTACTTTTCATTTATAAGTTGGGAGGATTTATAGAAATTCCAAGGAATATTCCAGGCAGGCAGGGAATGGAATTCTACACAAATTAGGATTGAACTAAATCCTTGTATGAATTACATGGGAGAATAAATCTATGTGATGTAATATACGATAAACTAGATTTATGTGATGTTATATAGAAAAAACTAGATTTATGTGATGTATTATAGATTTATTTGTTTTTTTTATTTTATTTTTTCTCTTTACCAACTATTTAAAAATCATAAATAGAAAATACTTAATATTTTTTTTAGTATAAAAATCAAAAGGGGTAAATTGTTACTTTGGCCGTGATAGTGGCAAAAGACAGTTATGATGATTTATAATATTAAAAAATACATATACATATCAAACATTAAAAACATATTTTGTATATTTTCATATATCTAAAAGCTTTTGATAAAAACAATCAAATTTATATATATATTTATACTTTTCAAAAATAAAAAAAGATTGAACCCTTCTCTGCCCTAGCACCAAATAAATCAATTCAAAATTGTATGTGTCAAGTGGCATATGAAATTAAAAGTTGTCGAGTGGATTAATAGAGCATAAATATTTTAATGTTTTGAATGATAATCATTGATTGTAAAATGTCCCTTCCATTAAATAATTTAATAATTTATCATAGATGTTTAAATTAATTTCTCTATAAAATAATTTTAATATTAAAAGTACATTTAATATTTATCATTAATAGTAATTTAATTCTCAAAAGCATTTTAAAAAAAAATTTAATCAAACACAATTTGCTTATAAAAAATACTTTTCTAATGAATTAGTTAAACACATATTATTTTTTTCAAAAGCACTTTTCTAATTAATCAAACATAATTTGCTTTTAAAAAAAAAATACTTTTCTAATGAATTAGCCAAACACAAAATATTTTTTTTCAAAAAGAATTTTCTAAAAAGCTATTTTAAAAAATGTTTTTGAAAATAAATCGCTTTTAGCAGTAATGTCAAACGGACTCGTATTATAAAAAAAATATATGTAAAAGCTTTACATAATTATTATGAAGCTATGCGATGGAAAAATGATTTTAATGATTGAAGTTATATATTCTAATATAGGATTTATCCATATAAAAAATTTGAAATACTGCTTTTGAGCACTAAAACGAAATTTATTTTTACAACAAGCTTTTAATAATATGATTGTGATTTGTCATTACGAGTACGATTATTTCCACTGTAGAAATAAATGAAATTTCGAGGGGACATCTGGAGAACTCTAGGAAAAATGAAGTTATGTAGTGATCAGTTTGTTGATTTAGAAGCATTCAGATTATTATTATTAATATTATTATTGACACGTCAATCAGATAAAAAGGCAATAAGCATGATTCTTGTTTTTATTTTTCACTCTATCTTGTGAGATTTTGATTTTGTAATGCACCATTATCCTGTGATAAGTTTCTTAGATGTTTACTTTTTATATATAGACGATGTAATGATCTTGAACAATATCAATTATAAAAGGTCAATTACATGTAATGGTTTGTGATAAACATGAAGTGATAACCCTTAAATAGTCCTTAATTAGTATGAATTGGAAAAAAGAAAATTAATTTTTTTTATGTTTGTTTTAATTCATTAGCTTTTATGAGAATTATGGAGAAAAGTGAAGAATGAAGATAGAGAAAATTCACATTTAGAGGTATGTTGTGGTAGCCTGGTAGAGAAGTCATTAAATTTCACAAAATTTAATAACTTTTGCTATAAAAATTCTCAAAGTTGGTAACATTTTAAGATATTATCTCAAATATATTCACTATATAAAAGAGAGAAATTTTATTGGAAAATTAGGAAGGTGTGTTCTAATGGTGGTTATATAAGCTCTTCAACTAATCAAAAGTTTTTAGAGTCACACATATCATTCGATTGTTGTATTTTACATAGAACAAGTGCTGTGTTGTACATACTGATGGCAGCTCGGCACTATACCAAATATGATCTTTAGTTACATTTAATTAGTGTCAATAGCTTAATTGGCACTAAATATATATTTTTAGCAACAATTAACACTCTTTATAAATGTCTTTGAAGGCTATATAATGACATTAAACTAATTAAAGTCGATAAAAATTTTACCACTCTTTGTTTATATATATATATATATATATATTAATGCTAAATGTTATTTTTGTTATAGTCTAGAATCTTGATCAATTAAATTAGATTCAAATCTCCTTAAAAAAAAAGGAATAATGCACAAGTACCCCCTCAACCTATGCCCGAAATCCGAGAGACACACTTATACTATACTAAGGTCCTATTACCCCCCTGAACTTATTTTATAAGTAATTTTCTACCCCTTTTCTGCCTACGTGGCACTGGTTTGAATAAAAAGTCAACCATCGTTGGGCCCACAAGATAGTGCCACATAGGCCGAAAAGGGGTACAAAATTATTAATAAAATAAGTTCAGGGGGGTAATAGGACCTTAGTATAGTATAAGTGTGTCTTTGGGATTTCGGACATAGATTGAGGGGGTACTTGGGCATTATCCCTAAAAAAAAAACAAATTTGTATGTCTCAACTTGAATATTATTTTATTTACTTTTACCATTTTGGTTTTCCAACTACAATTTACTATAATATGTGGTAATACAGAAACTCAATTTGAATGAGCTGGAACTAAGAGAACGTAGGTAAATATAGAAGTTGGCATGATCTAATTAAGAAGATGATTAATAATTTCAGCAAAAGACACATCCTCTTTGCACCTTACCTACCAATTACCATCAGAAGGCAGATCTATTGTAAAAATATTCAATAAATACAAGTATAGGAGTTTATAGAAAGGCAGGTACTGATCCAAGATTTATAATACAAAAAAGGGTAAAATTATTTTTTAAACTATACAATATTAAATAAAAATAACCTCACTTATAATTTAGTTTTAAAATATCTTTATCACTAACAATTTTGTCAAAAGAATATCTTTTAATTTGTCCTACTTTCCTTTTTAAGCCGATTCATTTCTTTTTTAGCAATTTTAATTTGTAATTTCTATTTTTCAGGTGACAGGTATAAAGAGCACAAAATTAAAAAAGTATTTTAATACATTTGACTTTCTTCAATTTAAAATCATGAGATTTAACTAATTATTTTCTTAAATTTTATGTCAAGTCAGAATAGGTTAATGAAATATGGAGACATCAGCACAGTAAAATTTTCATAAGAAAAAAATTTGAGAATATTGATTTAGTGTTTTACCTCCTAAAAGCCTAACCAAACATAATCTCTATAGGTTCAAAAAGTTTTAAGTTCATAGTATTAAATCCATTCTATTTTAAAAATTGTAAGTATTCTGGTGCGTCCAAAATTATTGAGTTAAATTGAATCGAGAAAGAGTCATTTTTCAAAAGAATAGTTGAAG
The DNA here is from genome assembly GCA_027705065.1 of Solanum peruvianum. Classification (NCBI taxonomy): domain Eukaryota; kingdom Viridiplantae; phylum Streptophyta; class Magnoliopsida; order Solanales; family Solanaceae; genus Solanum; species Solanum peruvianum. Next base: position 41,169,751 of record JAKWJD010001760.1, on the reverse strand, counting down.
TCGTCTTCATGAACACAAACCACATGTTCAAATATGGAAATTAGTAGTTTTTAAGTTTTGATAGTAAACATGTCATACGTACAAAACAAAGTACAAAAATCTTGTAGCCATTAGTATTTAGTAAGGCAATGGAAGAATTTAGTAAGGCACTGGAAGAGGCCGTGGCAAGGCTCCATGAGCTGCATTGGGTTTCGTCTGGAATTTGCAATACTCCATTGATAACAATTGGCTTTCTTCAATGTTGATTGTGTTGATCAATTGTAGCAAAATGTGTTCAAGTTCTTGGCCGTCGGTCCACTCGTGGACCCCTGCTTTTACTAGTGTCCTGTTTTTATTTATCAAATTCCAGGCTGGGAAATCTTTTCTTGGCATCACAAAATCTGCTTCCCTCAGCTTCAAACTGGGACAGAAATCTCCGATTCCATCACCTAGATAAATCATTCTCTTCTTCCCTTCCTTAGCCATGGTAGCTTGAATTCTCTCTACTATCATACCCTGCATTAAACAGAGGGAAAACTATTTCAGGAATTACCTAATTTCATATTAAATCTAAATTAAAGGATTTAGTATTTAGTTACCTTGCACATGTTGGGAGGGCAGAGATTGCATCCATGAGGAGATTTTTGAAAATCAACATAAGGGAGGATTCGAAGCCTGCCTTCCTCATCGACATAGCCTGGATTAGTGTTGATCTCTGAGAAACAATCCCTAATTCCGAGATGTTTCAATATTGTTTCGATGAAGAATACATTTGCATCGCTTATTACTCTCAAATCACACCTGAATTAACACACATTCGATTAGTTTCTACAGAAAATTTAGGCAAGCTCAAATTATGAGATACGTTATACGTACCCTAATGCATAAGCTGATTTAATAGCTGGAACAATCCTAGGGTGTATGGGAACCCGTTTCAGTACCTCTTCAATGTCTTGTATTGTTTTGCCTTGTGTATGAAGCTCCTTCATCATTCTATCCTGTTATTTGAAACAGAAGAGAAATATGATCAGGTTTACTATTGGGCAGTAATGTATAAGATAAAAGAGAAAACGAAAACTAACCATGAGAGAGTTCCATGGCATAGTAGGGAGAAGTTGATTGAACAAATCAGTGGCGCCTAATTCATCCACCACCCAGTTATCACTATCCACGTCAATAATTGTCTTGTCAAAGTCGAAAACCACTACAATTCCAGCCATTTTTTTATGAATATAGAAGACCTCTGTTTCTTGTTGTTTTGGTTTGTGAACACCAAACTAATGAAGAGGGAGCTTTATAGGGAGTGATAAAAAGGTACAAAAAAATAAGATGCCGAGGGAATATTACATATGTTAGTGGTAAGTTAACGAAAAGTCACTCAAATTCATATACTCACTTGGTTTTCTTCTTTCCGTATCCTTAACTATTTATGCGAATTTGAAGGAATATAACAGAATATTCCATGTGCAGTTCTCCACAAATTAGAATTGAAACTAAAATCTTCTAGTAATAACGGGAGGAGACTAAATCTAGATTTATGGTATATAATATAGGTATTTGATTTTATGTTGTTCTTTATATATATTTTTTAATTCCATCTATTTTGTATTAGTAGTCAATTTTCTTATGGAGATAATATTTTAATATATCGTTTAACTTGATTTTAATTAACATATTTGTCCTCAAACTTTAAATATATACTTGAATTTATATAAAACTAAATAAATAAACATAGCCATTTTACGTGGCATTCTATATGAAAAATTTTGTATCTTAAATGGTGACCTACGTGTACATGTTGTTGGGTGGTCTTGGGCCTTCTCAACTCAAAAGCTAGCTCAAAGGTTGAGGTTTTCCCTCACACTTATAAATTGACCACCAGCCCCTTCCACTTCCGATGTAGAATAACCCAACAATCTCCCCCTTCACACGTCGGGCCTTTGGCTGGAGAGAACGACAACCCAATTTTTCTCCCGGTGGGCTGAGACTTGTTGACAACCTGGGCTCTAATACCAATGTTGGGTGGTCTTGGGCCTTCTCAACCCAAAAGCTAGCTCAAAGGTTGAGGCTTTCCCTCACACTTATAAATTGACCACCAGCCCCTTCCACTTCCGATGTGGGATAACCCAACACATGTCATGTGAGACGTGTATGTCTATTTATTGAATTTTATACAAGTGTAAGTGTTTACTTATGCACAATCAAAATATGATTATATAGATACCAAGTTAAAGTACATATTTATGTGTTATGTCTTTTTCTTTTTATTTCTTTAAGAAATCATAAATGAGAATGATAATTTTAATAATTTACCTGAAGAATATTTTCTAATAAAATCAAATGTTCCTAATTAGTTAACATGAGTTTACTTCATTAAATCATGTAATAATGAATTTTGGTGTAAACATTCGGTGCGGGTAAGTTTTTTCATGATTAGGCAAGACAAAAATTGCTTACTTTTCATTTTTAAGGTAAAGAGGAAATTCTAGATTACGAGATATTTTGGCAATGGCAAAGTCAAAAATTTTAATAAAGGAATTCGAAATTTGAATAAATAGACACACAAAATAGTCGAAGGGAGTTCAACATCTACTATATATACCCAAAAAATTATTTTAATCATGTTCTGAAAATCTAAAGATATGATGACTCCGCCACTGGATATGTTTAGTTCGAAAGTATAACTATTGGTATATTAAACTATTTCCTACAATATAGGGATATATTTAGCCCTTTACCGTAATTTAAATGGTAACTTTTTTTTTTACAAATTTAATTATTTTAAATCGTGTAATTATGTAATTTTTCTAAGGCATAATACATAAATATGACCTTAATTTAGTGCCAATCATTACTAGAAAACATACTTGTAGCATCAATTAAACATATGTTGCAATAGATACTCATTTGCAACGGTTATAACCTTTGCAATAGAAAACCGGACCTAATGAAACAATTTGAGAATTAAATTGTTGCAGTACTGTAACCGTTGCCATAGTATCTTTATATTGCAACGGTTCGTGCAAACTGTCGCCTTAGGTACTCTATAGCAACAGTTCCGCCAATTATTTTCTCTCTATTATTTTCCTCCACTTATTTCACTACACCTGCCAAAAGAGTTTTTTTTAAAAATTAATTGTAAAATTAAAATAAAAGAGCCTCATTTTTAATACAAACCGTTGATCTCTAGTATTCAATCTCAGTCTTACATCTATTTAAAAATCAAAAATATAGATCAAAATAATTGGTTTACCTATTTTAATTTACCAAGAGCAAAACCCTATAAAGAATTTCATTCTCCACCCTTCACCATAGCAGCGGCGCCCACTATCTCTTCTCCTCCCCTCCTCATCGCTGCTTCCCTTTTCTCCCCCAACGAGTATATTTTCTTTCATGGTCTTTTTTGTTTGTTTGTGGTGGTTTAGATTTGAAGAACGTTGCATTACTGATTGAAGGTGGAACATATATGAGTGAAATGCAGAAGATATATAGGGCTATGAGATTGACCATGAAACTCAGGAGCAAACTAAAGGCTTCAATATTTCTACTTTTTGGCCTAATTTTGTGAACTTGAATAAATGACAATTCTTGAACATTCTTGGATTATTTTAATGTTTAGGCTTAATTTTTGTGAATATCAATGTATGTTAACTCTTGAATTGTAAAAATCATGTGTACTTATCTTTAATATATGGATGCGACTAGTTGAAGTACATATTAGTTTAATATTTTCTATCATTATATTATAGTTTACCATTTAAAAAGTCTATTGCAATAGCTTAATAACATTGTTGAAATAGTTTAGAAGAACTGTTGTAATAGAGTAAACCGAGTTGTATAATAAAGTTGTTGTTATCGGTCTTTTACGACGGTTCGTAACTATTACAGCAACCATAGAAAAGTATCGTCCTAAATTAAAGAATAATTATTACTATAGATAGTGTGTTGCAACAGTTTACAACTATTGCTATAAAACAGTTGCTATAGAAATATCGCAACAGGCTTATATGCGGCACACCGATTTTTGTTGCCATAATGCAATTGTCATACATAAAAAATAAAAACAATAACATTGCTGTAGCCCGGTTAACAAAGAAACCATATTTAACTACCTAAAATCAAAACCAATTGCAAGTCACAAGCTTCATGGTATTGACTCAAGTAAACTTGGCATTAGTAAGGCACTGGAAGAGGCCGTGGCAACGCTCCATGACCTGCTTTTGACATTGTCACTAATTTGCAGTAATCCACTGATAACAATTGGCTTTCTTCGATGTTGATTGTGTTGATCCATTGTAGCAAAATGTGTTCAAGTTCTTCACCGTTGGTCCACTCGTGGACCGTTGCTTTTACTAGTGTCCTGTTTTTATTTATCAAATTCCAGGCTGGGAAATCTTTTCTTGGCATCACAAAATCTGCTTCCCTCAGCTTCAAACTGGGGCAGAAATCGCCGATTCCATCGCCTAGATAAATCATTCTATTCTTTCCTTCCTTAGCCATGTTAGCTTGAATTTTCTCTACTATCATACCCTGCATTAAACAGACAGAATCTCAGTTAGGAATAATTAGTTAATTTCATATTAAATCTAAATTAAAGGATTTAATATTTAGTTACCTTGCACATGTTGGGAGGGCAGAGATTGCAACCATGAGGGGATTTTTGAAAATCAACATAAGGAAGGATTCGAAGCCTGCCTTCCCCATCGACGTAGCCTGGATTCGTGTTGATCTCTGAAAAAGAATCCCTAATTCCAAGATGTTTCAATATTGTTTCGATGAAGAATACATTTGCATCGCTTATTACTCTCAAATCACACCTGAATTAACACACATTCTATTAGTTTTTATACAAAATTTAGGCAAGCTGAAATTATGAGATATGTTATACGTACCCTAATGCATGAGCTGATTTAATAGCTGGAACAATCCTGGGGTGTATGGGAACCCGTTTCAGTACCTCTTCAATGTCTTGTATTGTTTTGCCTTGTGCATGAAGCTCCTTCATCATTCTATCCTGTTATTTGAAATAGAAGAGAAAATTGTCAGGTTTGTGCTTTGAAAGAAGAGCATAAAACTATAGTTAAGAAAAGAAAAAGTTACCATGAGAGAGTTCCATGGCATAGTGGGAAGAAGCTGATTGAATAAATCAGTGGCGCCTAACTCATCCACCACCCAATTATCACTATCCACATCGATAATCGTCTTGTCGAAGTCGAAAACCACTACAATTCCAGCCATTTTTAGAGTAACTTTTCAGAGAAGAGAAAAGAAGAGCTCTGTTTGTTTGTTGTTGTTGTTGTTGTTATGGGATGTATTTGGGTTTGTGAATGAAGAGGGAGATTTATAGGTAGGGGAAAAAAGGGAATTAGGTATAAGAAAATAAGATGCTAAGGGAATATTACACTAGTCAAGGCAAAGCCACTCAAATTCCTTTACTCACTTGGTTTTCAAATAATTTTCGACTTTAGCCGTTATATTTTGATCCTGCGGTGGATATATCTTTTTGATTTAAGGTATAAATTACTTTTCATTTATAAGTTGGGAGGATTTATAGAAATTCCAAGGAATATTCCAGGCAGGCAGGGAATGGGAATTCTACACAAATTAGGATTGAACTAAATCCTTGTATGAATTACATGGGAGAATAAATCTATGTGATGTAATATACGATAAACTAGATTTATGTGATGTAATATAGAAAAAACTAGATTTATGTGATGTATTATAGATTTATTTGTTTTTTTTATTTTATTTTTTCTCTTTACCAACTATTTAAAAATCATAAATAGAAAATACTTAATATTTTTTAGTATAAAAATCAAAAGGGGTAAATTGTTACTTTGGCCGTGATAGTGGCAAAAGACAGTTATGATGATTTATAATATTAAAAAATACATATACATATCAAACATTAAAAACATATTTTGTATATTTCATATATCTAAAAGCTTTTGATAAAAACAATCAAATTTATATATATATATTTATACTTTTCAAAAAAAAAAAAAAAACGATTGAACCCTTCTCTGCCATAGCACCAAATGAATCAATTCAAAATTGTATGTGTCAAGTGGTATATGAAATTAAAAGTTGTCGAGTGGATTAATAGAGCATAAATATTCATGTTTTGTATGATAATCATTGATTGTAAAATGTCCCTTTCATTAAATAATTTAATAATTTATTATAGATGTTTAAATTAATTTCTCTCTATAAAATAATTTTAATATTAAAAGTATATTTAATATTAACCATTAATAGTAATTTGATTTTCAAAAGCATTTTTTTTAAAAAATTAGTTAAACACAATTTGCTTATAAAAAATACTTTTCTAATGAATTAGTCAAACACATATTATTTTTTCAAAAGCACTTTCTATTTAATCAAACATAATTTGCTTTAAAAAAAAATACTTTTCTAATGAATTAGGCAAACACAAAATATGTTTTTTTCAAAAAGAATTTTCTAAAAAGCTATTTTAAAAAATGTTTTCGAGAATAAATCGCTTTTAGCAGTAATGTCAAACGGACTCGTATTATAAAAAAAAATATATGTAAAAGCTTTACATAATTATTATGAAGCTATGCCATGAAAAAATGATTTTAATGATTGAAGTTATATATTCTAATATAGGATTTATCCATATAAAAATTTTGAAATACTGCTTTTGAGCACTAAAACGAAATTTATTTTTACAACAAGCTTTTAATAATGATTGTGATTGATTATTATTATTAGAGTACGATTATTTCCACTGTAGAAAGAAATGAAATTTCAAGGGGACATCTGGAGAACTCTAGGAAAAATGAAATTATGTAGTGATTATTATTATTACTATTATTATTGACACGTCAATCAGATAAAAAGGCAATAAGCATGATTCTTGTTTTTTATTTTTCACTCTATCTTGCCAGATCTTGATTTTGTAATGCACCATTATCATGTGATATGTTTCTTAGATGTTTACTTTTTATATATAAACGATGTAATGATCTTGAACAATATCAATTATAAGTCAATTACATGTAATTGTTTGTGATAAACATGAGGTGGTAACCCTTAAATAGTCCTTAATTAGTATGAATTGGACAAAAGAAAATTAATTTTTTTTATGTTTGTTTTAGTTCATTAGCTTTTACGAGAATTATGGAGAAAAGTGAAGAAGGAAGATAGAGAAAATTCACATTTAGAGGTATATTGTGGTAGCCTGGTAGAGAAGTCATTAAAATTCACAAAATTTAATAATTTTTGCTAGAAAAATTCTCAAAGTTAATAACATTTTACGATATTATCTCAAATTTATTCACTATACAAAAGAGAGAAATTTTATTGGGAAGGAAGGTGTGTTCTAATGGTGGTTATACAAGCTCTTCAACTAATCAAGAGTTTTTAGAGTCACACATATCATTCGATTGTTGTATTTTACGTAGAACAAGTCCAGTGTTATACATACTGCTGGCAGCTCGGCACTATATCAAAAATGATCTTTAGTTACATTCAATTAGTGTCAATAGCTTAATTGGTGCTAAATATGTATTTTTAGCAGCAATTAGCACTCTTTGTAAATGTCTTTGGAGGCTATATAATGACATTAAACTAAAGTCGATAAAAATTTTACCACTCTTTGTTTATATATATATTTATTAATGCTAAATGTTATTTTTGTTATAGTCTAGAATCTAGATCAATTAAATTAGATTCAACTATCCTTACAAGAGAGCAAAATAACAAGAGAGCAAAATATGTATGCCTTGACTTGAATATTATTTTATTTACTTTTACCATTTTAGTTTTCCAACTACAATTTACTATAATGTGTGGTAATACAGAAACACAATTTGAATGAGCTGGAACTAAGAGAACCTAGGTAAATATAGCAGTTGGCATGATCTAATTAAGAAGATGATTAATAATTTCAGCAAAAGACACATCCTCTTTGCACCTCACCTACCAATTACCATCAGAAGGCAGATCTATTGTAAAAATATTCAATAAAAACAAGTATAGGAGTTTATAGAAAGGCAGGTACTGATCCAAGATTTATAATACAAAAAAGGGTAAAAATATTTTTAAACTATGCAATATTAAATAAAAATAACCTCACTTATAATTTAGTTTTAAAATATCTTTATCACTAACAATCTTGTCAAAAAAAATATCTTTCTAATTTGTCCTGCTTTCTTTTTTAAGCAGAGTGACTCATTTCTTTTTTAGCAACTTTAATTTATAATTTCTATTTTCAAGGTGACAAGTTAAAACACACAAAATTAAAAAAATAATTTAATACATTTGACTTTCTTCAATTTAAAAAATTATGCTATTTAACTCATTATTTTTTAAATTCTATGTCAAGTCAGAATAATAGGTTAATGAAATATGGAGACATCAGCAGTAATATTTTCATAAGAAAAAAATTTGAGAATATTGATTTAGTGTTTTACCTCCTAAAAGCCTAACCAAACATAATCTCTATAGGTTCAAAAAGTTTTAAGTTCATAGTATTAAATCCATTCTATTTTAAAAATTGTAAGTATTCTGGTGCGTCCAAAATTATTGAGTTAAATTGAATCGAGAAAGAGTCATTTTCCAAAAGAATAGTTGAAGTCGTCTTCGTGAACACAAAGGACATGTTCAAATATGGAAAATTAGTAGTTTTTAAGTTTTGATAGTAAACATGTCATACGTACAAAACAAAGTACAAAAATCTTGTAGCCATTAGTTTTAGTAAGGCACTGGAAGAGGCCGTGGCAAGGCTCCATGAGCTGCATTGGGTTTCGTCTGGAATTTGCAATACTCCATTGATAACAATTGGCTTTCTTCAATGTTGATTGTGTTGATCAACTGTAGCAAAATGTGTTCAAGTTTTTCGCCGTCGGTCCACTCGTGGACCCCTGCTTTTACTAGTGTCCTGTTTTGGTTTATCAAATTCCAGGCTGGGAAATCTTTTCTTGGCATCACAAAATCTCCTTCCTTCAGCTTCAAGCTGGGACAGAAATCGCCGATTCCATCGCCTAGATAAATCATTCTCTTCTTCCCTTCCTTAGCCATGGTCGCTTGAATTCTCTCTACTATCATACCCTGCATTAAACAGAGGGAAAACTAAGTCAATAATTAGTTAATTTCATATTAAATAGAAATTGAAGGATTTAGTATTTAGTTACCTTGCACATGTTGGGAGGGCAGAGATTGCATCCATGAGGAGATTTTTGAAAATCAACATAAGGGAGGATTCGAAGCCTGCCTTCCTCATCGACGTAGCCTGGATTAGTGTTGATCTCTGAGAAACAATCCCTAATTCCGAGATGTTTCAATATTGTTTCGATGAAGAATACATTTGCATCACTTATTACTCTCAAATCACACCTGAATTAACACACATTCTATTAGTTTTTATACAAAATTTAGGCAAGCTAAAATTATGAGATGCGTTATACGTACCCTAATGCATAAGCTGATTTAATAGCTGGAACAATCCTAGGGTGTATGGGAACCCGTTTTAATACCTCTTCAATGTCTTGTATTGTTTTGCCTTGTGTATGAAGCTCCTTCATCATTCTATCCTGTTATTTGAAACAGAAGAGAAATATGATCAGGTTTACTATTGGGCAGTAATGTATAAGATAAAAGAGAAAACGAAAACTAACCATGAGAGAGTTCCATGGCATAGTAGGGAGAAGTTGATTGAACAAATCAGTGGCGCCTAACTCATCCACCACCCAATTATCACTATCCACGTCAATAATTGTCTTGTCAAAGTCGAAAACCACTACAATTCCAGCCATTTTTTTGAGTAAATTAGAGACGAGAAAAGAGAGAAGAGCTCTGTTTGTTGATGTTGTGTACACCAAACATATGAAGAGGGAGATTTATAGGGAAGGGGAAAGGGAATAAGGTACCAAAAAAGAAAAAAGATGCCAAGGAATATTATATTACATAAGTTAGTGGTAAGTTTAACGCAAATTCCTTTACTCACTTGGTTTTGATATTAGCCGTTAGATTTTGATCTTACGGTGGATAAATCTTTTTACTTTATGGGAATAAATAACTGTTCATTAATTAGTTGGGAGGTCAGGAAAATTCGCAGGAATATGACAGAATATTCCATGCAGTACTCCACATATTAGGATGAAACTAAATTCTTGTACGAATTACATAGGAGAATAAATCTTTATAATTATATAGGAATCACAAATCACAACTACCAACCGGGTTGTGGTGCAATTATAGCAATGTTTCACTTTTAATCAGAGATTTTGGATTTAAGCCCTAAGTATGGAGAAAATACTGTTGGGAGCATCACCCTAATATGGGCTGGATTTAAGCCCTAAGTATGAATAAAATACTGTTGGGAGCGTCACCCTAATATGGGCCCTGCAGTGCGAAATTCAAATTTAGTCAAAGCTTCAATGTGGGCTCGAACACCGAATGGGAATCTAAAAAAAAAAAAGGAAAATTGTATAAAATAGCAAACTAATAACCTAAATTAAATGGAATAGCTAGGGTTTGATTTAATTGTGCTCCATAGCAAACCTTGACAAAAATTTGCCAGGCGTCTCTCTCCCAGAAGTCTCGCTCGCCACTCTCTCATTCTCGCCTCTCTCGCTTTATACACAGAAGTGTATAATTTCTGTTTCTGTTTTGTATAAAGCGAGAGAAAATTGTATATACACATGCAAAAATGTATATCTTCGTGTTATACACTTAATTATATAATTTACAAACATTTTACTTCAAATATTGCAGAGAAAAAGGCCAAAGAATTATACAATTGTGAATTATACAATTGCAGTGAAATACAATTTTTTCTAGCTTTATACAACAGAAGTGTATATATTGTGTTTCTATTTTTATATAAAGCGAGAAAAACATATATCTTCTTGCTATACACTTATAATTATGCAATATACATACATTTTAATTCGATTCAACTGTATGCAAAGCTAATTATACAATTGCAGCAAAATAGGCCAGCGAATTATACAATTTAGGCCAGCGAATTATACAATTTAGGCCAGCGAATTATACAATTTAGGCCAGCGAATTATACACTTTTATATGTATAGCGAATTATACAGTTTTTATGTTTGCTATGGAGCGCAATTATGCAAAGTTTGCTATATTATACAAATATGATTTTTTTTGTTTGCTATATGTGAAAGTTGCAAAAAAAAAAAAAATCACATAACTATTTGTTTTACCGAGTTTTTTTTTTTGGACTCTATTGATTAAGATTAGTTGTTCATTATTCTTTTTATCAATTACTTAAAAAATATTAAATATGAAATAATAATTTAACTAATTTACTTCTTAAGAAACTTTTTTTCAACTTTACCATTTTATGTTATTTTTCACTACATTTAAAAAAAATTAGTTGTATTTTTCCAATTGATTTTGTAAATTGACAATTAATTTAAATCTCTATTTCTAATAAAATGTGTGGACAATTAATATAGAAAGAAAAAAGTAATTTAATAAAGTGAAATAGCATGTTTGCTAGTTATAAATTTATAATTAGATACTAATGTATAAACAACAAACACGTACCATGTGTCGATATATATAAATCAAATGCGGCTAAATCGTGGTTCTAGATTAGTAGATATTCGTGAATAATCCCAATTGTTATTTTAACAGTGGTAGTGGCAATTATGATAACTTAAATATATAAAAGATAAATTTATAAATAATTTAAGAGGATATTTGTATATTTTATTTTATACATAAAACATATTTGTATAATCTTTTATTAAAAAAATAACTAATTGAACAGATCTCTTCATCACTAGCACTAAATGAATCAAATTCAGAATTGTATGTGTTATGTGATCTGGAATATGAAATTACATTTATTAATTGAATTAATGGGGTAGAAATACTTCTTGTTGTTGGTCCTATATTCCTACCATACTAACTTAGAATAACTTTTTTTTAAAAGAAAGTTATAAGAAACAACAAAGTTCAAAGTGTATTTTTAAAATTAGAAATTTGAATTTCAGTAAAAAAATTAAACTTGAAATAGATTAAAAATAATATATAAAATATTTTTTTAAAAAAAAATCAATCCTACTAAAGGTATAATATGTCTTCAAAAAAAATTATTCCTTTCGAGTATCAAGGTTAATAGAATATATCTTTTTATAATAGAACAATTTTATTCATTAGTGTATTAATACCTAAATTATTGTGTGAAGAACCACTAAACGACAAAAAAGTGTTTAGAATACTAAATTTAGTGTTAGTATGTACCATATAGAAGAATTAATCCAGAATTTCATTGTTTTGTTGTTGAAAATAAGAGGAAATCGATTTATTTATAAAAAAACAAAGGATAGTATGAACAAATGTTTATTGTATCTTATTATTAAAAAATCATAATTCTTTAAAAAAAATTACAACTTCTTAAAAAGATCACAATTTTTCATAAAAATCATAATTTTTTATTAAAGTCATAATTCACCATTTTTTGTCACATGTTTTAAAATCAAACAATATTTACGTGTTGAATGATGATGGTAAGTAAGGTAATGGATGTTGACTCATTCCCAAAAAAAGGAATATGTGGAAGCTTGGCATAATTAGTATAAAATATATGAGATGAAAAAATATTTTTTATGATTGAAGTTATATACTTTAATATAGGATTTGTCCACACACATAATAAAGAAAATACAAAAAACTTTGAAATATTACTTTCGAGCACTGAAATCCAATTCATTTTCATTTTTTTTTCACAAACTTTTAATTAATACTCATGATTGTGATCGATCATTACGTGTAAAATTATCTCTACCTTAAAAGAAAATTAAATTTCAAGGGGGACATCTGGAGAACTCCAAAAAAAATGAAGTTATGTAGCGATGACCTTTTTTTAATTTTAGAAGCATTCAGATTATTATTATTTTTGACATCCACCAGATTTAGTGCAATCTCATGATTCTTGCTTTTAATTTTCACTCATTTTGCCAATTGCCAGTTTCATTTGATTTTCTAATGCACCATTATCATGTGATATGTTTAAGCAGAACGCTATATAAGTGGTTAATATATAACTTTCATGAAATTTAGAATTATTTCTTCCTTAATAACATGCGTGTGTGTGTATATATATATATATATAGGATTATCACTATTTGGAGTTTTTTTTTTTTTTATCCGATGATCGAACTTGTGCTGAGCTATACTAGGATAGCACTTTCAATAATTTTTTCTCAATTTAAATTTAAAATCTCTAATTAAGGATATAACATTCTCAACACCCCCACATGTTGGTCACTATTGGACATTTGGACCATTATCATGTGATAGGTTTACTTTTTATATGTGGACCGTGTAATCGTTTTGAACAATATCAATTATTGTGAAGTCAATTATTTATGTTACAAACATGAGGTGGTAACCTAAAGAAAGAAAAAACTTGTACATGCAAAAGTTATGGTAGCTATGTTGCGCCTTGATATAATTTCGAAACGAGACATAACGTTGTGAACAAAACATTGTATGTAAATAGACTAGACTTGAGAATAATTTAACAAGATATATAAGATAAGATTTATAGTAAACCCTGCCCAACACCAACATATTTTGTTCATTCTTCCAATTGTGTGTCCTATGGACCATTTTAATACTCAGGCCCATAATATGCCATAGCCCTTCTATTTCAACCAGGCTTTTGTGATCACTTAGCACCAATTTCAAACTGGCCAAAATTCAATATGGCTAGTAAATCCAAGCCCAAAATTTTTGGAGTTTGGTGGTTTATGACAAAATTTCAATTAAAAATGGTTATTGCCTACTACTATTAAATAACATATTCTTATCTACAAGAATATCTTTTTTGTTTGGACAAAAGTAATGGTAGGAATTCTTGACAAGATGTGAAACTTCACCTCTTTTTTCTTTCTTTTCACGCTTCCACTTCTTGTTTTGATGATGAAAGGCCACCTTTTTATATGCTTCATTCACATTTCTGATCCCTTTCATTTTTTATAGCTTACCCATGTTCTACCGGGCTCGAAATGAATCTGATTGGGCTCGCACCCACTCGCTAAGGCAAAACTACCTAGTTACGTATGGAAAACTAAATATCTTACCTAAATTTTACTACTTTAGATCCTACTTATTAAAACTTTCGATAATTTATAATATTACTTTTTATACAATATCTTAACCCCGAAATACATGTAATTAATGCGAAATATATGTATCCAACAATTTCAATGTCGAGATACACAATTTATTAATTTGAATTAAAGTGGTGTAACTTATTTTCTTAATTAAGGAATTAATTGTTGATTAATTAAATCCTTAAGTATCAACTCTAACAAGTTTTCCTGAAAAAACGAAATCATAAACGCATATAATTATGTTATTGTAGTCTTAATTTTTTTTTCATCAGTTCCATCCTAATTAGATAACATAACTGAATAGAATGTAATTGGTACAGAGAATTCATGTAGTTGACCTAACTAAATTGGGATTAAATCATAGTTAATTTACTTATAGTTTTCTCCGTATATATTGATCTTTGTTTAGCCTTTCCCTAGTCGTTGTGGTGAGATTATCTGAAAGTTGTGGTGCCTAGCTCTGTTGATGTTTTGTTACTTGAAAATTACCTCGCAAAATTCTTGTCATATGCATCAACCAGAAAGGTTCTCAATTACTCTTTGTGCAAGGCTAGTTTTATTTCTTTACGATACATCTCGTCATTAATGATACACGTATCTCGAGCATGTATCTCACAGCTTAATTTGTAAAAAATTATACAATCTAACTTTAGAGAGACATAAACTCTATCTCAGATACATGTATAAATATGTGTATCATACCTTCAATTTATGCCAAGATGTGTCAACACTAATATATATATTTATTAAATTAAATTTTGACTTATATAACAATATAATTTTTCAACGAAAAAGTGTTGTTTGACACCCCTTGCTCCGGGTACGTAGCTGCTACCCTGTGTGTGGGGTGAGAGAAACAAAAGGTAATGGGATTGGGGGAGGGGAACGACAGATCAAGGTGAGAAAAAATTAAATTGATAATTTATCATTAATTAAGAAGTTCAAAATTTTAAGATATATAGTTATTCAATATCATATTTAAGGGTTTTGAGTATCTAACTAAAATATTTCAAAATAATGATATTGTGTGCAATTTTTTAAAATTAGAGGTAAATTAAGTATATATGGATACTTTCCTAAAGTATGTCTAGCTAAATAGTTTTTCCAACTAATTATCCTTGCCTACTCATTTATATTCATACAACTAGTGTACTTAGTCGCGCTTCGCGCGGTTATGAAAAAGATTAAAATAAAATTACATATTAATATCAATAATTACATTAATAAAAAGAATTTTTTTAATCACATAATTTTATAGAAGAGAAACTATGAAAAATATTTATATTAAATATGAAATTTATTAAGAAATCAATATATGTGAACTTCGAAAAGTTAAATATTAAAAATAAATTTTATAGAGAAAAAGGAAAGGTAATAAGAATTGGGTGATATTAGAACTACTTAAATGTAATCTTGTGATCATTTTTTTCTTTTTTATTTGAGATTTTGTTAGTATAATTTATATATATTATGTAAACTTTACATCTAATCGTTCTTTTATGCTTATTTGTAATTTTATAAATTATATTCTTAGTATAATTTTTCGGCAATGTATAACTCGGATTACTATTAATAGTTAGTATTCATGACTATATAGTTAGCCAACACTATTATAAATCATTATCCACAATTTCTATTACTTGTCCTCGTCATGACCCAATCATCACATATTTTAATCATTTTTATTGTACAATATTAAATTAATTTAATATTTGTATTAATGACTTTTTAATAATTAAATTTTAAATAAAGAAAAGTTTAAAAATCTTAATTAGTTAAATTTCATACTTATTATTATTATTATTATTATTATTATTATTATTATTATTATTATTATTATTATTATCATCATCATTATACTTAGGTTTAGATATGCAATTATTTTTGGGACAACTTATATTGGAAAAAAATATAAAATTTAAAAATAACATAAAAGAGAATAAAAGAGAGAATTAACTACGAAAAAAAATTCAAAAAAATGACACATACACAATTCCTATTTCTTTTAATTTTATTTGGCTTAAACACAAAATATTAAAAAATATTTTTCACATTTTAAATAAATATTACATTTAACATAATAAATTCCTAAGAATAAAAAGTCATAGTAATTAAGAGGTAATACGACTTTGAACTTTTGTAACATAATAAGAGTAATATTTGTACATTATTACACTAATAAAGAACATTAATTATAGAAAATGAAAAATAAACAAATTAGAGTTATTGAGACAAATATTTTATTATAAGTAAATAGATAGGTAGGAAGGCAACTAAATTTTTAAAATTATAAATTAATCATAATTTTGAAATAACTTTAGAACTCCCGAAAAATAACAAACATGAAAATATAAAGACTTATTAATAAACAACTTGAAATATTCTAAGAAAACCAACAAAAATGAAAAATTTAAGAAATGTAATTTTACATATTAATAAATAATTTATTTTTGATAAAACCATGTGTATTTTAAAAATAATAAATTAACTTTACATTTTTATGATTTATCATTTTTGTTAATAAAAATTGTTTCACCGGATTATGAAAGTATATGTTCACATATTTTTTTAAGTAGCATATCGTTTTCTACTTCTATGTTTTAAAATATTATAAGTCACAAACACAATAAACTAATATCATCAATAAAAAAAAGTGAGAGATGAATTTACCTAAACAAATAATTATTTTGAAGAGTGTTATCATTATATATAGTTAAATTATCTATAAATCATATATAGGTCTAAGGAGAATAAATTAGATGTTTTTTTTTTAAAACTCAAATTTCTATCTTCATGAACATAAACAAATAATATTAATATATGATTCAACAAAGAAAGAGTTGTATTTATATTAGACATATCAAATTATTTTTCCTTGTAAACTCAAATTATGCAAGAATGTCTAACCATTTTCATTATAGATATATCTTCTTTAATCGGCAAATCTGATTAAATAAGTTAAAAAATTATGTACCAAAATAAAAAAAAAAAGATAAAGAATAAGGAGAAAATTACATTTAAACACATATAATCATTTTTGACAAAACATAAATAATTCAAAAAGAAATAATATAATAGAAACATTACTTCCTAAGGACCTAAAAAAATAAAGAATAATCACTATATAGCTCAAAATCCATTAATCTCCATCTCTTAATGTTTTCATTTCATCCTACATATAAGAGTCAAGAAAAATAATAACAAATAAATTATTAGTCCTAAAATGAATCTCAAAGTTAACAAATTAAAATATTACATCTCATAAAGGATAAGAAAAAATTACATTTAATCATAAATTCTGCTACATAATCATTTTGGACAAATAATCAATATATATAACTCAAAATCCATTAATCTTCATTGCTTGATGTTATCATTTCATCCTATATACAAGAGTCAAGAAAAATAATAACAAATACATTATTAGTCATAAAATAAATCTCAAAGATAACAAAACAAAATAATTTATCTAGAAGAAATAAAAATATGATGACATATTAGCCTTACTTACTAATTAAAAGTAATATATGAAATAATATTTAAAAAAACAATGCACCTCAAAGCTTACAAATATTGTAACATTCCTTCCACTAATTCTCTACACAAAGATGACTATAAAATAACACACAATTTTAGTGTAATTTTATAGTGTTGATGTAACCTTTCACATTAAATAATTAGAAGTTATGAATATGAAAGGTTTAAGAGGTTATGAATATGAAAGGTTTGAGGGTTATGAATATTATTAATACTAATTTAAGAATAGAATTTATATAATTAAAGAGGTATAAATTTATATAAAAAATAATAATTAAAAAAATAAGGAAAAAATATCAAGTAAAAAAAGAAAAATAAGAAAAAAATGAATGGAGGTCATAGAGAGGTGCCACATCACCTCCTCTATGATCCTCATTTATATTTATATATAGATTGCGTGATCTTTTATGTCCTGATTGGTCAAGCTTTTGTGAGGTTAGAAGATTTTATTTTAAAAAGAGTAAGGTGTTTGACTATGTTTTGGGGAGAAAATAAGTATTTTATTGATTATTGATTTGTTTATTCAAAATTAATTTTCAGTTTTTCATAACACCCGCATGATATATATTATATATCAATTTTGGTATTACACTTAACAAAGCATTAGTTCATTAGTTCAAAAATGATATTTAGTCGTCTCTAATACTCATGTGGTATATATCATAGCGCTAATTCATTCATTCAAAAAACGATATTTAGTCATCTATGATAATTGAGTGATACTTATCATAGCATTAGTTCATTCATTCAAAAAATATATTTAGTTTTATATGATACTCGTGTGGTATATATCATAGATGATTGATTCATTCCTTTAAAAAATAGCTCCGTCTTCCATGTTATCACCCATATAGTATATAGAGATCAATTCATTTCTTTTTAAAAAAAGAGTTCAGTTATACATATATATATAATATATATATATATATATATATATATATATATATATATATATATATATATATATATATATATATATTGATCAACATACTAACCTACAAAAAAAAAAGAGTATAAGCTTAACTTTGATAATTTAATTTGGAAAAATTACGCGGTTAAGCAAACATATGTTAGTTAATTAGCTAACATAGCTACCGTTTGCACTACTTACAATTCAAACTTACTTTTAGCTATAATTACACTCCTCTCTCCCGTCCTCCTTCTCTCTTCCTCTCTCTCTCTCTCTCTCTCTCTCTCTGGCCTCTCTCTCTCTCTCTCTCTGGCCTCTCTCTATAATCTCGCTCGCCTCGCTCATCTTTTTCAATCATCTCTCCCTCACCTCTCTCCTTTTCTTGCATAGTCTATCTCTTGTCTCTCTTCTGTCAGTCTTTCTCTCACTTTATACAAACACAAATTATATAAGTACACAAATTATACAAATATAAATGTATAAATTGTATTTGTGTTTGTATAAAGCGAGAGAGATTGAATATACAAATTTAGGTACATACCTACATGCCCTATACACTTATAATCATACAAATTCAAATATCTTTTTGCCCAATTTTCTTTTTCTCTCGCTTTATGGAAACACAAGTCAACAAATACAACGAATAATTGTGTTTGTAAAAAGCGAGAGAGATTGGATATACAAATACAAATGTTTGAATTCGACTCAATTGTATGCATATTTAAATTGTATATATGCATATATACATATACACTTATTGATACATATACATACTAGTTATATATATATACACAATTATGTAACTGATATACATATAATTCACCCCTATCCACTCTCTTCCTTCTTTCGCTCACCTCTCTTTGCTCTACCAATTTCGCTCATCACCCTCCTTCCTATGACATGCTACAAATCGTAATTAACAAATTAAAACCGGCTATGTCTCCAGGGCCCCGTGGAACTAACCTTGTTGCACCCGCCTTGAAACAGCGGGACCCAATGGATACAGCTAGTCGGGTTCGCAAAGCGACACCCGAAAACCACGGAAAAAAAAACAAATTAAAACTATAAAGCATAATAATCTATTTTTGAGTGACTATATGCAAAAATATCTTTTAATTTTTATATCAATTAACAAGTTTTACTTGTGAAAAAAATATAAAAGCAGATTCATATTTCAGTTAGAAAATATGTTTTCATTTGCATGATAATTTTTTATTTATAAAATGTATTTCCTAATTAATTTAAGTTTTAAATAATAAAAATAGTGATTCTAATATTTTTCTCAAATCGTTCTTGTTATGGTTTAATTATTATTATTCATTTTTTTCAGTTTAATAATGATTTACTAATAATTTTATCTTTATATTTAAATTTAAAAAGAAATATAAAGAGGCAAAAAAAGAAAGGAACAAAAAAGACAAAAATTGTTAAAAAAATTACATTAAACTACGTATAATAGTGTGAAAACGTATTATTAAATTTCGAAAACATGATAGACTCGTGTTTGATCTTCTTTCTTAAACCGAATGGCGTTTTTGTTTGAGTCTGCGTATCACTCCAACGCAACCCAAGCGGTCTCTAAGCACCAAAATGGATGCTTCAGCTAATTTGTTTGTGGCCTATGGATTATTTAGTTATATAATTCACATATATTGTTAAAAAATTGAACTCATAAACATACACATACAAATATTATTAATAGTGTGACATACATGTGACTCACATAATAAATAACGTGAGATACATGTGTTCTACATGATAAATAGTGTGTGACACTCACATTCTACGTAATAGATTGCTTCAGATACACGTGTTTTGCATATTAAATCACGTGATATTATTAATATTGCACTCGTATGTTTGCTTTTAAACTTTACAAAAATTTAAATGTCTATTGATAAATATTTTAATGTTAAAGAACCTAGTGTCAATTATAGTCAAATTAAAATATATACTATTTATCTATGCTTATTTAAAAGTTAGTTGTATTTACATATAAATCGTTTAGGAAAATTGACAAAGAATTGTGAGATTAAACCATCATTTGATTTAAAATACTTATCAAACGAGTTTTTTAATCATTAATGTTTTAATTACCGGAATATTATTTAAAGTCTAATGGGAAAAAATACTGCATTTTTATTAATTTCTTTTCAACTAATTACATAATATTTCAATGTAAAAACATATTAAAGATTTTTTTTTATACAAAAAGAGATGTATTTAATTTAAAATAGAAAAATGTCACGAGCTTTATGCATTCTTTATTTGTTTGGATTTCTGTGAAATCACATTATGCTTCATTTTGTAAATCACTTTTTGAAGAAAAAGAATCTTCAAAGTCCATATACGTTATGAGTTTGAGCTAATAAACTCTCTAGATTGCATCACTATTTCAAGGAAAAAGAATTCTATTAATAATATTTCTATTCTCATGTACTTTTTTTTCTATATAAAGGTATTTATATTCATGAATCGAGATTAAAATATTTAAGTAATTTATGAAATAGTTGTACGAAAAGCTAAAAATTATTTAACTTTTTTTTATAATCTACTATTATATCGTAAAACAAAAATATTATACCATTTTATCTACATTTTAACTTTTTTTCTGGCTTCATATTAAATTAATTTCACTATATTCGACCAATTATTAATTTATTATAGATATACACACATCCATCAATGAGAATAAGCATTACTTTCCTTAAAACTTTAATTAGTGAGAGGTGTCAATAAATAAATTTTAAAGCTTAAAATCAATAAGTACAAAGTGTAATTGTATCATTGTCTTATTATAATGATATTGTTTCTAAACATCAATGTAAATAAGCATATAATAAATTTTAAAAAGTTAAAAGTAAATAAGCATACCATATTTTTTAAAAAGTTAAATATAAATAAGCATACCATAATTTTTAAAAAATTAAATGTAATTAAGCATACCATAATTTATGCAACTTTTTAATTGTATACAAACAATTTTTTTAAATGTATAAATATAAATACCCAATTCAATAAATGCAAAAATATCTTTTAATAAGGTTTACGCTATATAATTATGATCAATTACATATATTTCTTAATCAATACATGCATAAAATGTATCTTTCATAAGAATTTACACTATATAATTATGATTACTTAAATATATTACTTAATTTTATCACCTCATTATGTATAAATTTACACTATATAATTATGATCAATTGAATATTTAATATTACTTTAATTTACCACTTAATTATGTATCTTTTAATAAAGGTTTACACTATATAATTATGGTTTATTAAATATATTACTTAAGTTTACCACTTAATTATGTATTTTTTAATAAAGATTTATCGATTTACTATTTATAATTATGATTTATTAAATATATTACTTAAATTTACCACTAAAAAATGCAACTAAGGGAGTATTTTTTAATACGGAGTTACACTATATAATTATAATTAATTAAATATTTAATATTACTTAATTTTACTACTTAATTATGTATCTTTTTAATATAGGTTTACACTACATAATTATGATTAATTAAATATATTTCTTAAATTTATCACTTAATTATAACAAGTTTGATACCTCTATCCTGTTGAACTTAATTTATTTATTTTCCAGAATTGATTCTCCACTGATGTTTTTTTTTTGTCTTTTGACTCGACGATGTAAGGTTAAAGCAGGGCTTATGCAAAAAATAGGAAGTAGAGAGAGAAAGCTTTGTGTGTAGAGAGAGAAAAGAGTGTTCACCCAAGGCCGAAAACGGTTTTGCTACCTCCAAATTTCCCTTTGTTCTCTTTCTCGAATCCTCATCATCACCATTAGAGAGAAACAAGGGATACCGCTGTGAGAATCTCGTGTTCCAAGCAATATGTCGTTATTCATACTTGTAATTTAGTTGATTTTTGAATCCAGCATTTTTCTATGAAGTTAAAGCGATCTCAACGGATGACGGAGTAGTCGATGAAGTGATTCATATCTTATTTATCATTGTTGTGCCTCACTTGATTCTAGATTTACCAATTTTTGGATCCTCGCTTTTTCTGCTTCTTCTCTCTCTGAGGGCTATTGATTTTTTTTAATCGGTTGAGGAATGATGAACGCTGGTGATGGTGGAGCTTCGGCGGGAACACCAGCTCCATTGGAGTGGAAATTCTCTCAGGTATTTGGTGAGCGTACGGCCGGCGAAGAAGTTCAGGAAGGTAATAAACACTGCTTTGCTTACTTTGGATCCGTACTTATTTTTTGTGTCATTGTTGATGTATAGGTTTTGCTAACAGTTTTGTATCTGCTATTCTGATGTTCAATTGCACAAATGTTTAGTTCATTGTTCACAGCTGAGAAAATCTGTTAGATTTCGATCACGGATTTGATGGAGTGATTTGCATGCCGAGTTTATCCAGTGAACTGGATATGAACAGTGACGTTAATCAACTCACCAAGTTCACTTTTTTAGCTCAAGTTCTATTTGTTTTCTTTCTAATTTTAGAGATCCTCGAACTTGTGTCTTGATGTCTGTCATGTTTGATTGATGAATCAGTACTTGTTAATAATTTAATTAAACTTTATTTAATTGCAAAGGTGGTCAACTGATGGTGCTGGTGATGTATAACCTTACTGTTTGTGTGTAAAGCTCTATACTTTAATCTAAGTCATAAGAGCATAAATTGCTTTTTACAAATCTGAATTTGCCACTCATGCATTTGTATGACAAGATGGTTCCATGTTTCTCCTCTAGGTTTACTCTACCTACCCACCCACCCACCCACCTACCTGTATCAGTTTTGGGTACATGCACTCTCTAGCTTATGGTTGTTCAAGCTTTTACGATTCAGTCGCTTGACATATTTTTAGCTCCAATAGTGAGTTCTTAAGATTGACGAGCGTGTTTCAATACCATGGTCTGCTTGCAAAGAAATTTATACTGGCTGAGATGCCTAAATGGTCAAGGTAGACAAAAAACCTTTCTTGAGTTTTGTAAAGATTGGAGATTTCCCATGAGGGTGTTGGCTTGAGTCCAGCCAAGTGTTTAGCTGCACATAAAAAATGGAGACTGTCCCAGTGAGAAGACTTTGGTTCAAGATTGTTCTGTTATTAGAAGTTGTCCATTTCACATAGTTCCAAAGTTGTTGGATGAAAGTTTATTTACTGTTGTTAGGCTTCCTGATAGTATTTTGTATCTGCTCAGTCCTTTTTTGTGGTTTCGAGATGCTACATGAAGGGGAACCATGGAGCAACGGTAAAGTTATTTCCGTGTGACCTAGAGGTCACGAGTTCGTGCCCGGGAAGAAACCGTCTACATCACACCCGTGTGTGTGACCCTTCTCAGGACACTGCGTGAACACCGGTACTTTGTCCACCGGGTTGCCCTTTTTTTCTTTTCTTTTCGAGATGCTACGTCATTGGACTCTTGATAGGTGATAAGGTTATATATTGTGAATTCGATTGAAAGCTCCCTCTGCAGCTCCTACTCGTGTGCTTTAGCTTCCTCTTTTAGAACTATCCTGATTCTCTTTCCCAAAATCTTTTCATTTTCTTGGGTTAAGTAGTGGGATTTTATTGATTGCACCAAGAAAGTGCTAGTAGTACATCAAACTACTTCTGCTCCCCTTAATTAAGAAGGGATTCCATAAACTCGTCAAAAGTATTTACATCACACTCAATCTTTAGGTTACACCAAGAATTATATGTAATGCTCCAAACATGACCGATTGTATTGGTGAGTATTTATTTCAAAACACCTGTTGTTTCCTTCTTTCTGTAATGACCAAAAAATGCAAAGAGGGATAGTGTTCCAAAAAGTCTTTGAGATGCTTCTTCATTCTCTGCCTGTTCCAGCTATATACAGCTTCTTTCAGTATTTCTGGATGCACCCATTGCATCAATAACACGTTTAGGAACAAGGTCCATGCCTTCCATGTGTATTGACTATACCAAAATAAAAAGATGAGCTGGAGATCCAAGCTGGATTCATGTAGAAAACACCTACCGCATAGCTGAAAACCTCTTTTTTGTTGGAAATTGTCCTAGGTTAGGAACGCTTCCTGTACGGCCACCCAGCCAAATCAAGGTTCTTGGTAATTCTTTTTTCTTCCTCATTGCTTTCCATCTCCAGATCTCCTGCCCACTGGATAATTTAGCTGGTTATAGCAAGATTTTATGAACTTTCTTTTTCTATCCACTGTCTATGCTAGAGAATCAGGAAACTGGCTGTATTCAGACTCCTTCTAGTCTGGATTACAGTTGCACGAATTTCTCTATTTCTCAATTGGAGAACTTCCTCCTCAAGACAAATTCCAGCCTTTATTACTCCAGCATTCAGTAATTGTTGTATCTTGCTTCAACGTCATGCCAAAATTTCAGGGGAAATTAGGTCCAACCAAGGATCCAGCTAGATTCTGCGTTTTAAGTTAATCTTCTATAACAATAAATTATTGATGCTTTAACATGAGATACACCGTATTCCCCATTAGTTTGTTCAGTTATTACTGAAAAAATTATTTATGTTGGAGAAGTATATATTATGACCTTTGCTATAGCTTAGTTTATTGTGCCAGTTAAATAATTACTGAAGTACCCAAACAGCTTAGTTTATTGTGCCAGTTAAATAATTACTGGTAGATTTTTCATAAACTTCACAATTTAGGCCGACATGCGACTCCTACCCAAGTTAAATCCAGATTAGATTTTTCTTTCTGACTTTATTCAGCCATTAGGGTTCCTTTTTTGTAGAACATGGATTGTCGTTGAAGTCATTTTCCCTCAATATAAACCACACTCAAGCTCCTTTATCATCATGCCTTTTGGGCTTGGATCCTTTTTCTTCATTCCTCCTGGTTTATAGGTCAAGCATGCAAAATGTGCACAGTGGAAGAGAAGACACACTGACTGATATAGTGTTGATCATTAAAGACTGCCGAAGAATGCCTAAAAACAACACTTTTAGTTGCAGAACTCCTTCTTCATGGAGCTAGTTTGCTTGATCATGGCGGTCTTCTCTAGATTGGATGCTCCTTCTTTTATGTTGCAAGGCTCCGTGGAAATCCATGGCGGTACCAAATTCACAATGTTTCTTGGGAGTTATGCCTTGTTTGAATAGAGAAGAATTGCATTCCATCAACAATAATCCTCTTTAAAAAAGCACACTGAGCTTTTATTATGTGTTTAAAGTGACTGATCTCTTTCTTTTGTAATTTGTGTCTGGCTCGAACATTATTGTGATTTTGATTTTATCCCTTGTTTGAACTGAAGCCCACAAGTTGCAAAAATATAAAAGTTACAAAAATATGATTTTGGTACTATAATAATTATATTCTAATTAACAAATTCTTTTTAAGCATTCTATATATTGATATTAATCTAAACTTCTTAAAGTTGAGATTTGAATAGTCAACCGATCCTCAACAAATCACTTTGCGCACACTTCTCTAAATCGTACACTTTTCTAAAGCATGTGGCTTCACCCATGATGTGATGACCCCCTCGCTTTGCATTGTTTCGTCACTTTAAGTTGTAAAGTGATGACATTTAATAACACTTCCTTCTTCAATAGTTGTGTAAATAAGTTCATGCAAAGTTCATTTTTTTTTTTTTTGAAATCAGATGTTCATCATTTCTTTATAAGGATAAGCTTGTTATTTCAGAACTTTCTTTGCATGGTATTTGAGTGAGTTCATTTAGTTTAGGCCTTGTTAGTTACCTATAAAAAATATAAGTAACTAACAAAGTTGCGCTTATCTTGATGTTGAAGCGTAATGATCATACATTTGAAATGCATTGTATGAAGGGACATCTTACATTCTTGAACTGATGACCATCTTTTGGCCAATTTAGCCTCATCCTTCATTTTGAACTTGTGAATGAGACTTTCTCATACGACTCCTTAGTGATAAAAGAAAGAAAAATTCTCTTTCTTCTTTGATTACCTTCCTAGCTTATCGTATAAGATCGAATCTATTTTATTTCTAAAAAGGACTACTAACCCTTAACCCTTATTCTTTTGCGGAATCCTTTATTCTTCATTGACATGTTCACTCTTTTCGACCTTGATTTCATACGAGTAAGTCAAAAAAAAATCCTTGAGTTGATCTCTCAGGGTGATCATTATGTCAGCGAATGCTCTTTGTTAGACTCGTAGTTTCCAGAGGATGCAAACCAATTCTATAGCATCTACATCGAGATTTCAAGTATATTAATCTAACTCATCAAAGTTGAGACTCGAATAATGAACCGGTTCTCATCAAATCACTTTGGGCGCGTTATTTGAAGTACACACTTCTCTAATGCGTGTGGCTTCACTAATGATCCACTCGCTTTGCATTATTTCATTGGTTCAAGCGCCAAAGTGATGGCATTTAATAACACTTATTGTAGTTGGGTTAATAAATTCATGCAAATGCTCATCATTTCTTAACAAGGACAAACACGTCATTTCAGAGCTTTCTTTGCATGTAATTTTAGTGAGTTCATTTAGCATGGCTTGTATAGTGACCTATAAAAGAAACTGTAGGCTTTGGACAATTCATAACAATGTTGCACTTATCTTAATGTTGAAGCGTAATGATCATACGTTTGAAATGCATTGTATGAGAGACACCTTACGATCTTGAACCAATAACCATCTTTCGGGTAATCTAGCCTCCTCCTTCCGTTCAAAACCGTGCATGAGACTTCTATCTCACACAACTCCTAAGTGATAACATAAAGAATTCATTCTCTTTCTTGTTTGATTACCTTCCTAGCGGTTGTATAAGACCAAATCCGTTGGATTTCTAAAAAAGAATTACTAATCCTTGTCTTTTAAGGGACCCTTCATCAATCTATTCACAATTTTTTCAATCTATCTGACTTTGGTTTTGTAGGAGCAAGTCGGAAAGATTGAGAATATAACCAAATGATTTTTAATTTGCTCTCCAATAGCCACGAGATGATCATCATAGGGTGATCATTATGTCGACAACTATATCGAGAATTCAAGTATATTAGTCTAAAGCCTCAAAATTGAAACAGAATAATCAACTGATTCTCATTAAGTCACTTTCTTCATGCTGTTGAATTGATCATTCCTCTAAAGTGAGAGTGCTCATTCCTCTAAAGTGTGTGGCTTAACTCATGAAACGATAAACCCCTATCTTTTCTTAGTTTTAGCGCTTTAAGCGGCAAAGTAATGTCATTTAATGACACTTCCTACTTCTATAGTTGTGTTAATAGATTCATGCAATGTTCGTCATTTCTTTATAAGGATAAGCTCGTCATTCCAGAGCTTTCTTTGCATGGTATTGCAGTGAGTTCATTTAGTGAATCTGCTGCCAATAACACTGTGTTGCGGGTATTTTTTTTATTAGTTTGAGTTCATTTAATATAGGATTTTACAGTTCAGGATATTTATACTGATATGACAATTTTCACGTGAACAGAAAGAGACAGAGAGATGTCTCTCAATACTGTGCATGGATTCCTCTTAATAATACCAGCTTGTTCTTTGGAGTATATCATAGTTTGACTAGTAGTTTTGGGCAGTTCATGTTACCTGAAGATAGTTGCTGATAGTTTACTGTCAGATTTTTACGTGTAGATGAACCTTTCTTTGAAAACAACAAAACTGTCGGATCAAATAT
Organism: Solanum peruvianum; assembly: GCA_027705065.1. Lineage (NCBI taxonomy): Eukaryota > Viridiplantae > Streptophyta > Magnoliopsida > Solanales > Solanaceae > Solanum > Solanum peruvianum. Next base: position 41,141,582 of record JAKWJD010001760.1, on the reverse strand, counting down.
TACATAATGGATTTGATGACATGTAATAATGATGCTGATTCTTTCTGCAGTTGCATAACTTTCTCAGATAGTGGGAAAATATTTACTATGGTAGAACTGTTTAGAGATTTTGACACTCCTTTTGAGTCTCATGATTTGTTTTCTGTCTCTGTTTTTGCAGTTGATGTCATTTCAGCTATTGAGTTTGATAGAACTGGCGACCATCTTGCCACCGGGGATCGAGGGGGTAGGGTGGTGTTATTTGAAAGGACCGATGCGAAGGAGGTTGTTTCTTCAACCTTGTAGTTTATTCAGATTTGGAGGTTCTTTTGATTGACCAGGTCTTTTCCTTGCACTTATTTTTTTTTAGCATGCTGGAAGCCGAAGAGAATTAGAGAGAATGGATTATCCAGTCGCTCGGCATCCAGAATTCCGTTACAAGACAGAGTTTCAAAGCCATGAGCCCGAGGTAGGTGACTCATCTCTGTTCCTAACCTTCTTTCCTGCTAGATTTTTCTCTTAGGAACGCTTGCATTGTGTACTTGTCTGATAAACAATATTTTAAAGAGCTTTAGGAAAATTTTACCTTATTGTTCCTGTGTCCTAGAAAGAGATTGATATTTTCAGCCACCAATTTCCTGTATCAATGGTGGATTACTGCCCTTCTTTTTAATAATTGTGGTGTCCAGACCTGCTTGCACGCATCTTGACTATTCAACGGTAATATTTTCTACCGCTCTACAGCACATGCAACCGAGTAACTCTGTCAAGGCTTAGAGAAAAGTGAAGAAATCACCTAGCATTTTTGCGAATGCTGAAATTTGAACCTTAGACCTCATGGTTCTTAACACTCTTCATTGATCACTGTGCCACACCCTTGGGGTGCAAATAGATTACCACTTTTTTACTGCGAATTTTTACTCTTTATCTGCTCTTATTTCCTCGTTTTGCCGATTCAAGTAGAACTCTAATTTCCTCTTCTGCATCATTCAGTTTGATTATTTGAAGAGTTTGGAGATTGAGGAGAAGATCAATAAAATCCGGTGGTGCCAAATGGCTAATGGTGCCCTCTTCCTTTTGTCTACTAATGACAAAACTATTAAGTTCTGGAAGGTAAGGTATCTGGTTCGATTTACTACTCCACAATCCTCATTCCTCAGTGGTAGTAAATGTAACATAGGTGTTTGATTATCCCTATCAAGTAAAATGAAAATATATCGTAGTCCTTATTTGCCTCTCCCTCAGTACTGTTGCACGGGAGAGTGAAACTGAAGCAATTTCAAGTGTGTAGTCTGACATGTCTTCATCTTCAAATTCATGATAGTTTTAGAAACTTGTTGTATTAGGAAGAGGCAGAGAAAGTAGTGTGGTGGGATGCCTGGGAAAAAGAATATTTGGTTTAATGCCTTGGAGAAATTGTCTTTTGTAGGGTGTATTGTTTCTTTTTAGTTGTACATCAGCTATGGACAAAACCTGCCTTCCATTCCTGTGGACTGCATATTAGTTGAGACGCGTGACTATCTATATCTGAGGCTGCCTATCAACATGCTGATTTGCTTCCTGATTATTTTTCCTGAATTTTTCAGGTCCAAGAGAAGAAAGTTAAGAAGATATCAGATCTGAATATCGACCCTTCCAGAGGTGTTGCAAAAGGTAGCATGCCCAGTTCAAGCGTTTCTTCCAGTCAAAAACAGTATCTTGCAAATGGGTGCTACACAGATGGATCTTCTGAATGTTTAAGCAATGATTTGTCGTTTCCACCTGGTGGTCTTCCTGGATTACGCTTACCTGTGGTAATTGGACTCAAGCTATATATGCACTGCCTATCTTCTGGCATCAAGTTCTTCTATGTGCATTGGTTTTTGTTACCTCTCCATGTACATTGGTTTTCTTAAGTATGTCCAGCATTACCTATAAAAATAGCAACTTCCATTGGTATAAATTGTATATAATTGTCGAAAAGAAAATACTTTAGGGAGGAGATCTCACGAATTATTATTTGAGCTCAACTCGTATGTGATACTTCTTACTTTGGTTATCTTGAGAATCTGTTTTGATGACTGTACACTAATCCATATCATTTTGGTTAATTTGTTCATCCATGTTTTGTTGTTCACATTTTAGTATATTACAAATTGCTCCTTTTAAAATTTATTAATTATGCATTCAAGCTAGCATACATATGTACATGTGTATATGTGCTTGCTTGCATGGATATGGGTCAGCATATAGGTGTGTGTATCCTCTACTTCTCTGGCTGGGTAACTGAAACCCATTAGCTCATGTTCCCTCTGACAAGTGCTGTTCGTTGATTTTTTTTTCTCTCATTATTATTCTTTCATCTGCATCTTAGAGCTTTGGAATCTGATTGCAGGTTACTAGTGGTGAGACCAGCCTTGCTGCTAGATGTAGAAGAGTGTATGCCCATGCACATGACTATCATATCAATTCTATTTCAACTAACTGGTGAAGATCCATGCTACATTGAAATCTGATTTATCATGTCTCTTCTATTTGTGAGAACTTTATAGTAATGTTCATTTCCTTGTTCCACCTAGTGATGGGGAAACATTTATATCAGCTGATGATCTCCGTATAAACCTTTGGAACTTGCAAATAAGCAATCAAAGTTTCAATATTGTTGATGTCAAGCCAACAAATATGGAAGATCTAACTGGTGAGTTTTTGATATGTCGATCTCAACTTCCATTTTGTTGTGGTCACATCACATGATAGTTTTATTAGCTTATTTATTTATCGAAAGACTTGTTTCAGTGAATGCTCAAATGTGCTTAGATGTTTCTTATTGCAGAGGTGATAACTTCAGCTGAATTTCACCCTACTCACTGTAACATATTGGCTTATAGTAGTTCAAGAGGATCAATACGTTTGGTAGATATGCGGCAGTCAGCATTGTGCGACTCGCACTCTAAGTTGTAAGTATTACATTTACTTGTAGTTTTTTGCTGATGGGTGTTTTTCTTTTTAATACTGCACAACAAAACAAGATATCCACCTGCAAAGAAATATTCTGGAAGCGGGCTAGTTTCTTAACAGTATAGGGGCCCTGGAAAATGATATTCTTCAAGTTGAGAGATACTTATTTTCTAATAACTTTCTCATAGCTTTTATAAGTTGAAATGTTGGTTTTCTCCTATACACAGGTTTGAGGAGCAGGAAACTCCTGGCTCAAGGTCCTTTTTTACCGAGATAATTGCTTCAATTTCAGATATAAAATTTGCAAAGGCTGGAAGATACATACTCAGTCGTGACTATATGACCCTGAAGGTTGGTCTTCCACTCTTTTCTGTAGGTCTAAACCTTTTCAATTGACTAATATGAGAGATGTGCAACGTTGTGTATCATATTCTTGACTCTCTTAAGTACTGTCTGATATGTATAAGTAAGGAAAGCAGACTTCTCAGAAGGTTATATGACTCTAGTCCATGGGCAAAGTCCATTGCATCTCTAGGTCATATTCCTGGTAATTGGTTTAGGAACATGTTTAATGAATGAGCTCTGTCAAATTCTTCATTGACGGAGTGTGATCTCTTTTGCTAGTATACCAGCATTTGTGTTGCTTCTCTTATCTTCTCTGTTCAGTTTTTGCAAGCAAGTGTTGTTTTCACAAAATGGTACCAAACGGGTACTGCAAAACTTTCAAGATTTTACATCTCTAAAGAGTTCAAAAAAGATACTCTACACCATATACACAACTTTGGTTACATCACTAAATAAAACCCCAAGACATCCATCTTAAAGTTGTAAAGCCGATAGTGCCTCTGAGACCCCTTCAGAGCATTTTCTGTTCTTATCTTTTCATAGAGACCACATAATGCATAGATGAGCTGTCTAAGATAATGCCTTACATTCTTCATTATGAATTGGAGAGCCTCTCCAATTGCAAAATAGTTACTCACAGTTCTTTCCATTGCCTGATGGAAAGGTCGTGTTCATTAGTTCATTAGTCGTGTCAGATTTACACACAAATAATTGACAGATTCTTCAATCATTCAGCGCATGAATCACTTATTACAATACATTTTGACCCTTCTATTATCATTGTTATCTGTAATTGATTGGCATGCTTCTTTAATCCTTGTGTTTCCCTGTGGAGAACTTTGCAATTGAGTTCTTTTTTTCTGCTAAGTCTCATCTTTCAAAAAATCTTAATTACATACAAACTCTCTTAGTTTCATTAGGTTAGGCTCCATTTGCATCTTATGTTCGCGAGTCTGGAAAAGCTTTTTTTGAACTTAAAAGTGCAGTTTCTTCATGTTTTTTTGATGCTTTTGTAGTTGCTGGCAAGAATATGCATATGTTACACCATAAGGGTAACTATCATATTCAAGTTCCTGCTAGATCTCTACTTTCTCTCAGCTTTTGGTAACGTAGACCTACTCGTCAATTTTTTTTTCATTTTGAGGAAAGAAAGTATGACAAGAAGTGAGGGGGGTATAGAGCTGGTTTCTGTATGAATTTGCTGGTCTCTTTATTCAGTGATATTTTTTTCCTGACTAGGTGAGTCTTAACCTAATTATATGTAAGATTGCTCCTTTATTACTGAAACTCACCTTACCTGCAGCTATGGGATATAAACATGGATTCTGGTCCAGTTTCAACTTTTCAGGTTCATGAACATTTGAGACCAAAGGTGAATTGCTTTCTCCCAAAGTTGTGTGTTTGTGCTTGGTTAGTTTCTCATTTGTATCAGCTGATTAATAGTTTTATTGTATCGCTGTGCAGCTGTGTGATTTATATGAGAATGATTCCATCTTTGATAAATTTGAGTGTTGCCTTAGTGGTGATGGTTCTCGAGTAGCAACTGGATCTTATAGGTGTGTAGACTTCTTCTTTTTCTTTCTTTCATTTTGTTTCTCCACCAATGTGATTTATTTTCAGCTAATAATTCTTCTATTTCAGCAATCTTTTTCGTGTGTTCGGTTGTGCTCCGGGAAGCGGAGAAGCGACTACATTAGAAGCGAGCAAAAACCCCAGGTACTTGTATTAAAAGTTTTCAGCATGTAAATTTACATTGACATGTAGTAATGTCATGGCTTTTGGTGCCTTTTGATTATTCTCTCTTAGGAGACAAGTCCAGACCCCTTCGAGGCCTTCCAGGTCCTTGAGCAGCAGTATAACCCGTGTTGTCAGGAGAGGTATGCTTTTCTAGATACAAATATAAAGTTTCTTCCTATATCTGTGTATGCTCGTTATCTATGTTTGCAATTTTTACCACCACTATAAAATATAGCTGAATCTTTATGATGCATTGCAGGATCAGAAAGTCCTGGGGCTGATGCCAATGGAAACTCATTTGATTTCACAACCAAACTGCTCCACCTTACATGGCATCCAACTGAAAATTCAATTGCATGTGCTGCTGCAAACAGCTTGTACATGTATTATGCATAAGTCATGACAGGAGGAATCGGGTTCTCTTGGGTTGCGTTTCTTGGAGTGCTTTTTCAGAAGGCTTCTTTTCAAACCAACTCGAGGTTCTACCATTTCTCACGTGCAGAATCCATGCCGGCATATATTACAAGTTCTTAATGTCATAGCTCAAAGAATGGTCAATTTAGCAACCTACTTGTCAACAACCCAACGTTCTTGTTCTCTTCCTACCTTCACCCTTCTCAAGATCTCCAATGTCTTTATAGTTCTCCCCTCAAGCAAAACTGTTAGATATGCAGAAATTATCACTAGATGTAAGGTAAATGCTGTTTTACTTTAAATCCTGCTGGAAAAGACCTGCTGGCTTATCTTTATTGGGTAGAAGTATTTTTTGTAGGATAATTTGATGTTTTTCTTTCTTTGCTATAGATTATCGAACTAAAGTAGCTTTGTTTTCTTGTCCTGTAAAAGTTCAAGGGCGCTGGTATTTATTTATCTGCTTTCGTAAAGTGAAAGTTGCACACCTTTGTATCACTTGGGGTTCCTAAGTGCTTTACATCCTAAATTTTTTCAACAGACATGACTTAAATTAGGCTTGAAACTGAGCACTTCTGAAATTGGTTTGAGGGTATATAGAGATTGAGATTTGGAGTTCAGTTAACTCAGTTATATAAAGACTAAATTATTAGATAGTCCCTCAACCTTAATATAAATTGTCAGTTAGCCATTTAGTTATCAGTGGATAGACACCTCTAGTTGTGTTTGATATAGATGTATCTTCTGGAGACCTGGGGTTGTGTCCATAGAAGTCCTACTATAAGACCAAGTGCCTAAAGATACTTAGCTCTGGTTTGGTCATTGATTCTCAAGTTGAAACTTGAAATATTATGTTTGTGAAAGTTGCGATTTTTAGAACTTGTGTTTGATGCATTTTATTTGAATAGATTTGAAATTTTTTTGGGTGTAATTTAAATCTCTCTTGAAAATATTTCAAGATCTGATCAAATATTATGGTAAAATAATAAATATTTGAAGATAAGTTTTCAAAATCTTTCTTATGTTAAACATTAAGTCTATGACGTGTTTTCAAGAAATTATTTTAGCAAGTGAGGGTTAGGTCATCATATCTTTTATGACTAAACACTATCTTTGGCATCTGTTACATGACAAAAATGACACGAACCACAGCACATTTTTCTTCCATTATGCCCTTAGAATTTTCTCCTTTTCTAAAAGGATTATGCATTGGATATCAAGCACATGGACCCCTCATTTTTCACCTCTATTTTCACCATTAACTCCAAATCTTGATTGATGCCAATGAATGGGCATCTCAATTTTAAATTAGTTGAGGTTACTTTATTAAGTATTATATTTTTTTTTGACTCAATCAAATCTATTAAATAATTTACGTTCAAGAAGTCAGTATTATTGTAAAGATTTACTTCAACTAATACGGCTTATTAAAAACATTTTTTTCACGGTTTTATTTTTAAAGTCACATCAACTACAAACACTAATCTCATGATATATTCTTGTTTTCTCTAATTATATTATTTACTGCTAATAATGTACTCCTAATCACATAAATTGTTAGGGAAGTCGTTGTTACGCCTCAGTTGGATTTCATTTATATTTTGAAACAGTGAACTGCCTTCACTAATCACTAGTGCATATGTAATATGGTTGTCAGAAATTATTCCTGGTGGCACAACTTGAGGCGTGTTGCTTGCTATGGATTTGACAGTTTGACACTCACACCCCTTTGTTTGATTATTCAAATGTGAAAAACGCATGTGTGGCAACATCGAATCAACAACAACCTTCCTTTGACTAGAGTCTTTCTGTCGGTTGATACGCGGGACGAGATAAACCATCATATTATTATTTTATATAATCCAATCGTCTTATTATACATGATGAGATACAATTAAACAACCATAGGTCACAAATGTGGAACTTATATTACCAGGGATGGAGTTAGTAGCCTGTATGGGAGTTTGATCGAATTCAATAGATTTTATTTTTAAATACTGTGTTAATGTTAATAAATTCATTAAATAATACTGAGTTATTATAACCTAAAATCATCGAAATAAAATATATAACCCGTAAAATTAAAATCCTAGCTAGTTTCACTTCTCTAGACCTATATAATCATTGTACCTTTTGAATACCATGGCCGTGTCTATAAAACTAAGTGCGTGAAATTACTTGCCTTAGACGATCAATGAACCATTTGTTTAATGACAGGTATAATTTGAATTGAAATTAAATAAAAAAAATAAGTAGAACTTTCTTGATTTATGAAGTGTGATTATTTTATAACAAGCTTTTATGACTAAAGTGATAGATTATGACTAAAGTGATTAAATGTAATAGAGAATAATACTTCATTTCTAATGGGAGCCGTACATTTTTTTTCTTCTTGATATTGTATTTTCTTGCAGTGAGGGGTCAAGTCATCATATCTTTTATGACTAAGCACATCCATTGACATCTCTAATTGCACAATAAAAATGACACAAACAGTGGTACACATATTTTTAAATTTTCTTCCCTTCCTAATAAGGTTTTCCTTTTCTCCAGCTAGCTAGTTAGGTATTCGATATATATACTATAGTCTCGAATAAATCTGAATTCTGCATTGCAAGATGAATTCTATAATGTTGATGCTTATAGCTATGAATTTGAGACATGTGATTAAGAGCGGCTCATTTTTCACTCCAACTTTCACCACTACTTCCAAATCTTGATTGATGCAAATCAATGAAAAATTTCATTAGTGTAGTTACTGACTACAATAAATATTTTATATTAATTTGACTCAATCAAATCTTTTTTTTCTTCCAGTAACCAATTTACTTATAAGAGTTCTCTACTATTAAATAATACACAGATGGAGATACTATATGTTAATAGGGATCTTCTACGTGTGTTTTTTATAATTAAAATAAGAGAAGGAATAAACAGGGTATTCTCTTTTTGAATGAATTTAATATCTTACGCAATCGTCATACTCTTCCTTAGAATGGAAAAGAATTAAAATGATCATGACATGAAGGCTAAAAAATATAAAAGAATTATTTTCCAATGCGATCAGAGCTTTTGATTTTTTTTATTCTTTTAATAACTTGATATTACAATTTTAAAATTGAAAATAAATTATACCTATCGAAAACTCCCTCTTGTCATATATATTATGATTGACTTACGAATATATAAAAAAAATTATTGAGGATCATATTTATAACTTTCTTAAATAAAAAAAATTGTCTAAAATGTTTTGGTTGGAGTGTTTCTTTTGGTTTTAAAATAAAAATAAAATAGGAAAGAAAGCAAAGAAGGATAATGGTCACTAGATTTAAGGTTAGTAAACATATTGATGACAAGAATTGACCTTTTGTCTCTTTGTTTGAATTTTGATACACCAATTTGGTTGACGAAATGTAATTATTCCTAAGTTTTTGCTTACTTTTATTTCTTTCTAATTTTCGATCGAGTAATTTTTACTTTACCCTTTAAAAACTTTATGTTGAAGACGACATATCTCTTAAATTTTTCATAGAGATAAACTTTTAAATCACGAATATTTTGGCCAGAAATTACAAATATTAATATGTTATCATCAATTGAGAAGTTTAAAATAATTACTATATAATTTTGGACAATTCTAGTTTTATAAAAATTAACATTGGTCCACTTAGTGCGATGATAAGAATTCTTTCATCTTTAATTAGATGTATTGAATTTGAGATTTTGAGTGAAGAATACATAGTCGTTTTTGTTGAGAAATTTTTACTCTAATATGAGATTTTTGTTAGAACTCGAATTTAGTTATGTTCTGATGTAGATATGAAACGTGGATGAAAAAGAGGAGAAGAGTATTTTAGAAAACATTTTTCATCATTTTGTCTCATTTTTTCGATTGGTGCTAAAATTAATGATACCACTTGATTAATCTAGAAGCCTTTAAAATCATTTTGTTCAATTTGACATCATATCATTTTATTTTTATTTTTATTTTTTATTTTGCAAAAAAAAAAAAAAAGGTCTTTTGACCAGGGGATTTTGTTTGTACATATACAAAATTTTAAAATGTTTGGATAGATAAAGTGAAATTTGTCCTCTTTATTTACGCCAAAATCCGAACTTTTTTGAGAGAGACGCCAATAACACTCTGTTCTCTCAATAAGCCTAAAAAACAGAGCAAACAGAAGCTTACAATATGCAAGATCCATCATCAATATATTCACAGATCAATCCTCAGTTCCCAGATCAACAAGTCCTGAAATGCCCTAGATGTGATTCAATCAACACAAAGTTTTGTTACTACAACAATTACAATCTTTCTCAGCCACGCCATTTTTGTAAGAATTGTAAAAGGTATTGGACTAAAGGAGGTATTTTGAGGAATATTCCAGTTGGTGGAAGCTCTCGTAAGAACACAAAACGATCTTCTTCGAATAGCTGTAAACGCTCAACGATTTCATCTTCAACTTCATCAGAACAAAATTCAAAAACAGAGCATTTTGATACCCCTGTTGTTCGGAACAGCCCGATTGTTGACGCCAACGGGCCTTTCGGCTCGCTAATGGCATCAAACGGGCCGGAGATGGGCAATTTTTTAAATGTTTTGAATCATAACGGGCCCGATTCGGGCTCAGACGCTGCTGCCGCTCAAAGTGGGAATAGTAATAATAATCATGAATTTTTGGGTGAAGATTCTAATTGTTGGAATGGTACTAATGGTTGGGCTGATCTTGCTATTTACACCCCAGGTTCAACCTTTCAGTAATTAATTAATTAATTAATTACAATAGATTATTAGAACTTTGTATTAGTATTACTAATACTTATGAAAATGCACTTATATTTTTCTAAGCATGAATTGTGGAAGTGTTGTTTGCGGATTGTATACTATTACTAGTAGTTTTCGGATCAGCTTATCGTGCATCTCAGGTTTTTATTAATACATGTACTGAGTAACTCAGTTCATGTTTACGAAAACTTAATATTGTTACTTTGCATCAAACTAGTTTTGTTTGGGTAATGCTTAATGTACGTACATAATTGTGTGTGATTTGAGATTTCATGTATGTTATTCCAAGGCAAATGATAAATTATGAAATTTATTACTTTTGTTTTTTATACTGATATTTTTCTCTTTTTTTTTTTTTTTTTATTATTAATGACTTGAAAGATATTTTTGGTGTATTGGTGACGATTATTTCAAGATTTGCCGTTGCTCCAATAATGTAGGCAAATGTATTAGGCGCAGTACGTACGTAATGGCAGACGTCTATTGACCATAATTACCAAATATTAGTTAGAGTGGTATGTATTAATAGTATAAATTACAAGTAATTCTTGAGATGGTAAATATTAGTTAATGAACTGATAAAATTTTAACTATAACTAATTTAAACCAGTTGTTTAGATAAATATCTACCTAAAAGTGGACTGAAAATTAAAAAATGAGATCTTTCAATTTAGTACATCCACCTTAACTTGGTAATTACCTTGTAAACAATTCAATAGTTATAATAGGCGTTTGGACAAAAAAAAATGAAAAGTTAAAAAATATCACTATTTGAGAAAAGTCTTTTTTTTAAAAAAAAATAAAAAAAAAATTGTATGAACAAAGGGTAGCAAAACCGTTTTTCTTTCCTCTAAGGTTGTGTTGAAAAGAAGAAATAGTGAGAAGCACATTGAATTGTGAATGTGGTAGTTGGTGGAGCTGCTAGTCAGAATGTGATGTGATGATTATCAACTAAATAAATTTGTCAAAATGAAGAAATTTTTTATCAAAATGGTCCACAAATCATGATGTACAACTCCTATATTTGGACCACTTCTAAGTTCTGGGGAATTTATATTTGATTAATTCCTTCCTATCTTAAACCAACTCACATGAGAATTGTGGTCCTATTATTCACTTGACCAACTCACCCTTCAATATTATATATCATAATAGGCGTGTGTTTAATTCTTACGACTCCTTAATCCTTAATGTTAAAAAAATACCATATATGTGTATGTGTGTGCGATGACTAAATTTCAGTCATGAATGAGTTATGATTCATGCAAAAGTCAGAGTGAATGTGTTACAAAATGGTGTAATATTTCAATTAATTAACTACTTCAACCCTAAAGCTACTGCTAGTGTGAGTGATTGGTCTCTGTTTGCCAACCAAATTTGCAGCCTTCTGACTTCAATTTCTGATATGACAATAAATGTAGTGGTCTATTTGTAAGGTGGAAAATTCATCATATTGTTTCTCATTTTGAAAAGAAATGAATACATAACCATCGATTTGTTTTGAGATCTTTAGGCAAAATTGAGTTGACTTTCAGTTCTTGAGGAAGTGATATGTCCTTGTGCCACTAACTAGTGGAGGGACTTAGCTTAGTCATTACTTTTGATTACTTCAAAGAAGGGGAAGATTGATTGAGGGTCCGGATAGTATTATTATAATTTTGATCTTTTATCTATTGTTCGTTATTATTTATTGGTTACGATTTATTTGTTTGCATTTAATAAAGATTTGAATTCAGATCTTAAGTTATTAAGTTTAATATTTTATATCGAGACTTGAGGATTTATTTGGTTTGAGAAGATTTTAATCATTGAGCTCTCTTTATATCATTAGGAGATAATTTGTGTGGAGAATTTTTATCACCGATTTATTCACAATCACTGATCACCATCACTAACTCACAATCATTATAAACCATCACTATTGACACCAATAACCTGTGTCATCACAATCATCACTGACAACCACCATCATTGTCAATCACTATTGTCAGTCACTATCACATTTATTATTTTTATTATTTATATCATATCCTTGTCACTACTGCCGCCTTCACCACTACACTATTACGATCGATCCCTACTATCAATCACCCCATCATCTCAATTAACAATGTCGGCAATGACAACCAAACGCATCGTCAACCACAATCACCATCAGTTTTACACTATTGTGTAGTGATTATTCATCAATTATATACTATACATCTATGTATAAGAAGGCTTACGAGTAATTTGAAATTGTTTCAAACGAAGGTCAATATTTAAGTTTGAGAATTTTGTGCAATTTCTATTGTATAATCAATATATAGGATATACATATTGATTATACACAAATTATGTAGTGATTATTCATCAACTATACATTATAACATTATGCATAATGTTTAGAAGTAATATACAATAGATTCAAACGAAGTAAATATTGAAGTTCTCTAACTTCATAATGATATACTAAATGTACTTCGTTTATATGGATTTGAGCTCAAACTACCCTCATCGGACCTAAAACTTTCATCTTTGCAAGAGTTACACCTTGAGGAATCATTTCTGGACGAGCAATTACTTCAATATCTATGCACAACTTGTAATCATTTACAAGTTTTGTCTTTCAAGAGATTTCTGTTGCTAAACACCATGAAGATCTCATGTGACTGTCTCGAGCGCTTGGCAATCGTCGCGTGTGATAATTTGGATGTGGATGCTCCTAACTTAATGTTATTCACATATCATGTTCATTATGGAACCACACTCAAACTGAAAGGTTCACATTCGCTGGAAGCTCATCTCACCTTGATCCCAGAAACCATTGAGTCTCATTGGTACTCTAAGCTCACAAAGTCTCTTGGTAACTTTAATCATTCCAAGTCTGTTATCTAAGCTACGATTGTGATGAGGTACATGGAATAAAACTGTCTACTTACTACTTATTGCCTTGCCTGAATAAGCAGATCAGATGTGAATTTCTAACAGTTCTTTTTGTTTGTATAGGTGATAGTTATACCAAAAGACGTGAGAGGAAACTTCAATTAACACTCCATTTTATGCTACTAATGGTTTCCATGTAAACATTCATAATCTAGTGAAACATTCAGTTGTGGACGTTCTTGATAGTTTGTTTTGGATTTCTCCCCAATTGGGCACGAATACGATTCATAAGCTGATAAAAAGAGCTTTAACATTCTTTATATAGGTTTCATGATTGATCGTCAATGAAGACAATTGAGTTCTTGCAGGTTTTCGTTGTTTTGTAGTTTATATACAGATTACAGAGATGCATCAGATAAGGATGAGAGACCTTGTTGTACATGCATATCTCTACCTTTTAAGTGTTGGGAAGCATAAGTTAGAGAGAGCCAAATTACAAAATTTTACGATCGCGGAGCTTGAGAAGTTGAACTACATTTACATTTTCACAAATTTCCTTGTTTTTTTTTAGTGTTGTTGCGTCTTGGCTTAATTTGAATAAACTTAGCATGTCTTCTTGTGATGACATACTATCAGCCCGTGTAATGCTATTACAAACTTTTTGCCTGCATGTTCATCCAAGGGGATTCTTAACCTTGAAAAGTTACTGGTTAAGAGGTACGTCATACAAATGCAAGTAAAAAAATTTACAAGATGTTGATTGAGGAACATGCTTTTAATGAGCTGGTGTTAGCTTGTCTTCATTTTGTGGGTAATACCTACTATGATGTCCGATGGAAGATTGGGAGGGTGGACTCCAAATGACCCACTATAGTATTTCCCAACTAAACAGTCTTCCACACCTACGCTGGGATAATAAAATCTTGGGCTAAAAATTCAACCGGTTTTGGTCTATCATATCATATCGTCCATTCCAACTTCCAAACGATGCACCAATATAACAGGTGAGTAATACGATTTAGAAGAAACAAACAATATGTTGTACTCATGATCCGCCTTGCTGAAAAGGTTTGCTCAATTTGTTCCAGTCCAAAAAAATGCAGTCAGAATAGTTGCATATTAGCAAGCTGGGTGCAACAACTTGCTGGCAACAAAGTTGGGATATGAGTACCTGACCATCGCCTCATAACTTCAATTATTCAACTTGAAGTGTATATGGGTATTTTACATATCCCTCACATGAAGGTTTTCAAAGGAAGAACTTCAAATAAGTATAAGATGAACAGCAGTTATCAAGACCAAAGAGTGAGTTACATTAAGGAAAGAATAAAGAACCACAGTTTATATCAGAGATTTCAGATAACTAAGTTTATAGATGCAGCACAACAACGAGCACATTGGCAAGCTGATCAGAGTATCCCAAGTCGACTAGCAATGTTCTGAAAAGTCTCATGTTTCCACTAAAACCTACTTTAAGGAAACACAGACGGTAGAATTTAGAAAATTCCTAATACACAGAGGACATCCCGTTACGATACTCTCAAGCCTCAGCTGCTAAGGTATATAGAGTTATAAAGGGTCGTCATCATCCCTAAGGACCACAACTACTTCAGAAGTTCATATCATTGGACTTAGAGAACCTCAAGGATGACACAAGTTTTGTTGAAGAGGTGACCTTATGTGGGTATCAAACTCGATAATCAACTACATTTAACCTCACATCTTCCTTAAGACTTTGAGAATTCTGGGATGTACCAAATGTTCAGCATTTGGAACTTAGGCGTATGGTACACATCCCATCAACAACAGGGAAAACACCAAAGCCAACCCACAGCTTCTTCACAATCACATAACATCATAGATTCTCAAAAATATCAGCCAATATCAGTTCAAATCAGACACTAAGAATCCTCTACTATTCTAAAGAATAAGTTAGCATGGACATCTCCAAATCTACATGAGAAATCTACATGAGAAAAGGCTTAAGATGCTGCTGCAATGTCTAATAATGCAAACATACAGATGTCACAGGCTCAATTGGTAAAGCAAATTGACTACACAATCACAAGAGTAAAATGTACATAGAAGTGTTCAATCTTAATGTATGCAACAGATAAAACTCCACATACTGTATCACATTACACCAATACCAAAGATTCTATATTAACAGAAGAATCTTTAGTTTCTCAATTACCCACGCGCCTTGAGCTCGGCAAGACGCCTGGACAGATCATCCTCACTGACCTTCTCCTCATCCTTGGAAGATATAGCATGGCCTGCTGCTTGTGGGAGCCCCACGGACACCTCGAGTCCATAGTCATCAGCCACCTGTTGCATCAGGCTGCCCACCTGGTCCTCTGGGGTCGATAAAGAAGTACTTCCAGCCATAGAACTCTCCATAAATTCAGCTTGAACCTCCATATTCACAAACTGACGCTCGAATGAATCCATTGTCTCTGACATTTTCTGTAGATTCCCTGTGTTGAGTGAAGACTCCAGTGATTTGACGATCGAGGACATTGACTTGCTGATTGTCGTCATCTTCGCCTGCGTACACAAAATATATCACAATTTACTAGTTATATGTACAGAATCGAGATGTGGACGCATCTGCGCCACTGCTTAAATGTTGTATCGATCTTTACCTGAGTATCTAGACGAGCCACAACGGCGTCAAGGCGAGAGGAGAGACGGAGATAGTTCATCTGTTCGCTGCGCTTGCGGATGGCGTTTTCAGCATAAATTCTAGCGCCGTCCATGTTACCTTTCTCGATGGCCTTCTTGACCTTAAGCTTCTCAGACTTTTCGTCTTTCTCGCATTTTCGGGCTTGGCGTTGGAGACTCTTCGACGTGAACTTGAGCTCCATGATCTGATTCATCAATTTCTCGGCGTTTCCCATTTTCTAACCTTTGGTGATTCGATTGTTTTTGGCGATTCTTCGCCTTTGATCGATCAATCACCTTTTCAATTTCTGAAGTTAGGGTTAGCAGTTCTCCCTTTCCGATTTTGGATATGCCCACTCAATTTTGTAGGGCCAGGGGCAATCGGGTCAAGTTTCGTTTCTTCATTGCTAATTCTTTACTTAATTTTTTGATCCCTTAATTTCTGATGAAATTTGAGTTTGCTCCTCTTACTTTTTGATTTAGCGCATTAATCCTTCAATCAAATATCAATTGAAGTGTGCCGTCCTAGTCCCGAGTCGAGGCAGTTTTTAAGATTATATTACTCTCTTGAATGAATTAACAACACATACTTAAATATATTAGAAGTAACTTTAAAAATTCTTTCATCTTTAAATTAGTCCCTAAAGTATTTCAAGTTTAGAATTATTTACCATTAATGACACAATTATATCATGTATTTGTTCTTGTCAATTGAGGAACAATTTTAAGCTTAAAAACAACGTTAAATAATGTAAATTTAATTCAATGAGTGGAGGAGTAACTAATGACACTCCATTTTGCTCCATTTCTTTGTGGACAAAGGTAGGCGTTAGAAGCACTTTTTAAATAAATACCTGATGTAATAACAGTTAACAAATTGTTAAACTTAAAAATATTTAGCCTATAACAAGAATAAAGTACATATTTTCATTGATTGAGGTTAAATAGATGTAGTAAAAATATCACAATGACTAAATACAAAATGAAGGACTAAAAATGCAATTTGCTTACTCGGTTATATCCTATGCGTAGGATTTAAGAAATCAATTTCTTCCGCGAGTTCATTTTTTGCTACACTTCCTTTCCTTTTATTGGGTCCACCATGAATAGTAGTGAGAAACAAAAGATTTTTATGAAAACTGGAACTCATTAATCAGAATAACTGCCATCTTTATAAAAATCTCAAATAGAACGTACGTTTTAGCCAAAAATCTAGAAAAATATGACTCAAATAGCAAACTTTCGGGTATTCAGAGGACATTGGGAAGAAAAAAAACTCAAGTGCAGCTCATACAGCCTAGCCTAATGTATTCTAGAATGGGAATCTAGGCCTGCCTGTTCCTCTTCTTGACACCAGATTTCGCAATCTTGAGACTCTTGCTCACAGCACTCAATCTTGCAAGGGATGCCTTCTTCAGATCTGGCCTGTAATAGTTATCTGCTACCTGTATCACACACAAGTTTATGCAAATTCAAGATAGCAACATCAGAAATAGTGAAGGCAAAGAAAAACCTGAAAAAATAATCAAATTATCTAACAAAAATACTGATGCTATGAAGGGTAGAGGTATATTCAACAACATACTCCGCGAGCAATCTCACAAGTGAGGTCTGGCAAACCTTACCACCCTCACAGCTTAAAATAGAGAATAGCAGTTTGATAAGGAATACATAAATGAGATTAGTAAAACCAACGGAATAACGGGAAATGAAGAGCAATACATAACCTACAACAGAAAGGTGGAGGTATATTCATTACATAGAATATGTCAAGCACAATTTGGAGAAATGGTAAACAGTAGACAGTAATAAATAGTCAAGACATATTTTAATGCTCAGATAACTCCAATTGCCAGCTCTCTAGAAAGTGAAAATTTTTAATCCGTTTACAACTTTTTGTATTCATCCAAAAAAAACGTCAAACAAATTACAGAACATATACCAAGCCTTTTGAAACAAGCAAGAAGTGAACAATCAAACCCGTGATCATTATAAGCAGCTAATATGCAGCTTAAGACCAAACAAATTCATGTAAGTATACACATTCTACTGGTCAAAAAAGACAATCACCTGGTTTGATACAGCCTTGGCCATGCGCCGAAACTCCTTCTTCATTACAGATTTATTCAGCAAACTTGAAGGCTTGTTCTGTTTCTTGGTCTTTGAAGTAGCAAGCAACACTGATTGATCTTTGCCTCCAGGCTGGATGGTCACAGTCTTCTTGTTTGCTAGGCCTACAAAGTCATGACAACAGCAGTTCAACTAATGCTTAACGCGAGCAATGGAAAACCAAAATAGCTAAAACTAGAAATCTAACTCATTCAGCAATGCAATGTTCTATTCAATGACTATAACAAATTCACATTATTCTTTCATGTAAGAGTATTCCATACGACATACTAACGGGCTTAAGAGGCTTATCCCACGTGCTAGGTGCTCTGTGGTTAGTTCGGTGTAAGGGGACAGTGGACAGATACTACATGTAGCCTTCCCCTTTCATTTCTACGAAGAAACTCAAACCCTTAACTGAATTTAGGTTCATCAGAAAGGTTATTCCATCATCGAGACATGGCTTGCCCACATAAAACATACTAATGGAATATGAAAATAGCTGAACTTCATTACAGTTTGAATGCACACATAATATAAATCCAGTTTTCCAACATCACATTAAGTGCAAGTAGTAAAAACAATATACTCCACAAAACAGCTATCAGTTTAGCTTGAAAAATAGCATTTCCCCAAAAACCTATTAGCGTGTATTACCGTATAAGCTCAAGGTACCACTATTCGCAACAGAAACCAAATTTGTTAAATCGACATAAGCACAGGGTAATGTTAACAATACTAACCAGAATGCTTGTAAGAGTGAAGATTGTAAAGATTGTTAGGCTCTTTACTGAATACGACACCGGCGGTACCATTACCAAACTCCTTCACCAAAAATGAGTTGTTTTTCTTGACGATCTCCCAAACCAGTTGCCCTGGAACTGCCGTCATTTCAACACCACCTACCCTGTCAATTGGATCACAAATTAAGCTTAATTAATCACGTCGATTGATCTGTAGAAAAGCAAAGATGCATTTGGGGCTTACTGTGAGTAGCAAAAGGGTCTGTAGAGTTTCGATTCGACGGCCTGTGCAAGAAGACACAATAAACTTAAAAGGAAGACGGCAGTGAAACCCTAACAGGGAAATTGGTATAAAACATTATATTATCGGAACTGCCCCTCTCTATTTTATTCTACTATTTTTTATTTTTTCCAATGAGAAAATTATAATTTTTGTCGCATTTATGTTATTTTCGACAAATTTTATTTGCAATCTTATTTATGCTGCTTTTTTACAAATAAAAAGAATTGAATAATTAAAAGAATATTTATAATGAAGCACGAATCACTTAAAATTAAGGTGTGAGATTGGACTTTGTAGTTCATTAATTACATATTTTATTTTAATTATATAACACAAAATATTGGAAAGAAAATATTGTATTTATATAATTATATTTATACGTAACATAGATAATTTTTATGTGATCATATCTTTTATCAAAAGTATATTAACTTAGGCACGGAGAATATTTCCTTGCATGATCATCTTTTGCGTTGTTATTATCATTAAAACACATAAACTTTGTTATGACACGTGTTTTGGTTGTTGAATTACTAATTGAGTAATTTATATTAAATTTATATGAACTTTACTGAGTAAATAAATAATAGTATAACAATTTTTAAAAAAAAAACAGATTACTCATTTAGATAACATCTAATTAAGTTTATTGGTGTAGTCTAAAAGTCACGCGATCTATTTAATTGTTTTTTTCATTTAAGTTTAACAATATGAATTTTACTCAAAACTAATTTCTTTAAAAAATAAAAAGAAGTATATTTAAACCATTTTAATGACTAGACCCATTAGAAATACAACATGTTTTGTGATAATGTACCAAGATAAAAACAAGATTTAGATTAAATTTTATATACCAAATTGAGTTTTGAGATTTGGAACTACAGTTAATAATAATATACTAACAACTTAATAAAACTTGAATTATAAATGATTCGTTAGGATAATGTTTAACCAAATTCAGAAAACATTGACATCTTACTTTTGGAGTCAAATAACAATAAAGAGAAATTTATTTCAAAGAGATCACTTTGCCTTTCCAAGGATGAATTTTTTTGAATCCAGTTGAATAACTGAATTAGGATTAAGAAGTATATAAAACAAGTTTAAAAAACCATGCTACAAAGTAAAAATAAATAGATTGAGTAACTTTATAAGTAAACTTTAATAGTTGAATAATTTTTGAGTTAAAAATCAAAATTAAATGACTTTATAAGAAAAATTTATAGTTGAACGACTATATAAAATGTGTTATCTCAAAAAGAAATACAACTTTAAGATTAAAATTTGTACTATTACAATTGCAGATACAATAGTGCTTTCTTTTTTGTTATACCAGAAAAATACACTCCAAATGTTTGTTAGGTTTCTTTCCAAAAGATCGATAATTGGCCAAACTAGTTAAATTGGACCATAAATTAGGTAAATGGAAAAGTATTCGACGGCTAATAATTAGACACGTTTAATTTGGGTAATTAATTGTTCTTAAAGTCGTTGCCCGTATTGGAGATTTTACAGTTTTCTCTAATTTCCTAGTAAGTACATGTGGTGCCCAAATAGATGATCTTATCATCTTTGCAAAAGGACAATTCAAGATAAGTCTGACAAAATTAAAATATGACTTTCCAAATTTTGGATTTGAATCTTCTTGAATATGAAGCAATTTTTATTAATCAGTGCTTATTATTCAAAGCGAAATTATAAAATTTAATGACTATGTGACATATATAAAATGTATTACGTAGATAAGATATTTTTTATATATTTTTACAAAGTCACTCTTGACAAATGAAATATACATAAGAAAATTCGCCCAATTAGATTATTCAAATGATCCTGGCAATTAGGCGGAAGCAACAAGATTAATATTCACCACTGAATTAATGCTAATTAGAAGAATAACTTCAAAAGGAAAAGTATTTTAAATTTACAGTCAAAATTTCCAGAAGATAATGAGATATATATTACTGAAAGAAGTACAAAAAAAAATAAAAATTGGAACTGAAATAGTGAATTTTTGGCTAAAAATGATTTCAGGTTTAATTGAAGGAGCCGTTCTGGTTGATTGTACTTTATAGTATAATTAAGTCATAAGATACAGCATAATATAATGCAATGTTTAGTTAGTGGTAAAAGAAAAAATGATTATCGCATTAAGTTGTGCATAATTTTATGTATGTGAGATTAAATATGAAACAAAAATATGTGTATTAGCAATACACAAATTTGACTATTATTTAAATTAAAGGACAAGAATGCTTTTAGAGTAAATAATTCTTGTATAACATCAATCCTTTCTTTGGTCCATTGCATAATGATTTTTTCATTATTTACTATTGTATAACAAATATTTCATTATTAAATTCGGATTTCGCCTCCAAAAAATTAAAGGATATTCTCATATTCATAATTTGAAAATAATTTTCATAAGTTAATATTTTATGATTACAAAAGATATTGATCAAACAAGTTAATTACTCATTGATTCGTATTGATATTCTTTTTTTGTGACTTTCATCACATATATACTCTAAATTAGCTATATATTTTTAAAAAAATATTAATTCTAATTAATATGAAACACATGTGCTAACACTTCCAAAATTTAACGATATAAACCGAATGATATTTAAGGTGGAGGTAGAGGAGTTTTATTTCTATTCTAACTTGTAGGAAGTGACAGTTGACACCAAGAGATTGAATTCTCCATGGACTTTTCATCCACTCTAGAAAATAAAGTAAATTAGGCACTTTCTCACCGTTAAAATATGGAGAAAAAAATATTCTCCGTTTATTTTTACTCATTATTTTTTTTTAAAAAAAAATTATTTTTATTTGTTAATATCAATTTCTCAAAAAAATCCTATTTTTTTAAAAAATGTTTTAATTTCAAATCATTTATTTTTTAAAATGTAATACTAAATATTAGTTTGTCAATCATTTTTTTTAACGTGTCTAAAATCCCATAGATAAGTAGGAGGGAAAATAGAGAGTATACTCTACGCCCTAAATATAGATCATGCATTTCCAATCTTAAAAGGATGACTTTTCATGTAAAAAGCTTATGGTTTTAGTTTATTTATGTTAGCAACTAATTTGGTTCATCTTGACTTTCTCTTTATCCATGTTTTTTTAAATGTTCGTTGTTATATATAATGAAATTTGATTAATTTGAATTTATATCGTGTATAATTCACTTAGAGAAGTGTTTTCTGTTAAGAATTTTTTCATATTTAAAATTTAAAATAAAAATTGAAATCAAGAGAAAAACAATCTCATATGTTATACCGTATTCTTTGCTAATATTGCACATGTATAATTAATTAAATACTTCAAGCTAAAATTTAACTATGACTAAAAAAGGAATACAAAGATACGTGAATGAAACGAATAATCAAAACATAATTAATTGCTTAGAAGCCTCTTGTTTGAAAACAATGACAAGACTAAATTATACATGAGAATCAACACTTCTAATTTTTTTCTTTTATGTGAATTGACTTATTGATCCTTTAACTAAAACCCCATATCACAGTAAAAAATAATACGAATTACAATTTTATGATCAAGAGAATTTGATGCAACAGTTTAAAAATATAATTAATGGTTACAAATATAAATGCCTTCATTTGATATTAAGGTACCTTTTTTGTTTCGGAAATTTTCTCTCACATTTTAAATATTTTTTTGGCCTAAAAAGAAAGTGAATATTTCCTTCCTTTTTGTTTTATTCTTTTGAGAATTTGTTTTTGCAAAAGAAATTTTAAAAATAGTAAGTGAAGTTTGGTTTGGTAAAAATTTAAATTTTAAAACCTTTTTTTTTTGTTTTACTCCCTTCAAAATATTTTTTACTTTCGTCTTTTGAGATTCAAATAACTTGTTCTTTAATAGTCTATTTCTAATTTTATCAACAAAAAAAAAATCTATAATCTCTATTTAAGCAGTTTATATACTCGCAAACAATTTAGTCAATGTTTTAATATTATTTTCCCACCATTGTGATATAATTTTTTTTTTGCAATTTATAGTAATATTTTTATTTAATTTAAAATATTAAATTATTATAATCTTAGTTCCCAAAAATTAGTCAAACTAACCTAAAAAATATTGATTCTGAAAAGGCTAAAAACATTAAAATTTTGGACAAAACGCCACAAATCGGAAATTTCAAAGGCAAATTTAAAAGACAATTATGTGTAGAGAAAAGGACGCCTCCATAATAAAACCCCATGAGAACAGAACATCAACATAGGGAACTGTGCACAGACTTCCAATAAATTTTCATAAGAAATTTTTATTTCAAGATTTTGTCAACTCTGTTGAAACAACAAGAATTAGTTTTCTTCTTCAAAGTTCAAACCCAAATCGTCTCATTATTGTAGCTTGGATTTTAGTTTTTTATCTTCTTCTTCTTATTTTTTTCTTGTTAATGACAAAATAGCAGCTTCACATTTTGATAATATCTGTTTTAAATTTTAAAAGCTTTTGCTAATTTAATTAATTTTCTTAATGAGTAATGGATTATTTTTTTTAACTACATAAGAAAAAAGGAGAATTGACAGATTTTTTTTTCTTTTTGCCGATTTGGTGTTTGATTGAAAGTTGAGTTTGCGAATATGGGGATTTTGGAGAATGGCAAAGACAACAAGCCTTTATCATTAAAAGTGCTTCAGTTTCTCTTGTTGTTTTTGGGTTTAGGAATTGCTTTATCAATTTTAAGTATGTTTATGCTTAGATTTTCAGAATTGAAAAATGTACTCCCTGTGGTACAATCTAGAATAAATCCATGTTTTGAACAACAAAATAGTTTAGAGAATTGGATTAAACCTCTATCAAACTTGCATCATTCAATGAATGATGCTGAGCTTTTTTGGAGAGCTTCATTCGTTCCTCAAATGAAAAAATTGCCTTTTCAGAGAACACCTAAAATCGCGTTCTTGTTCTTAACGAGAGGGCCTCTCCCTTTGGCTCCGTTGTGGGAGAGGTTTTTCAAAGGGAATGAAGAGCTTTATTCAATCTACATTCATAATTTGCCATCTTACAAACCTGATTTCCCAACTTCATCTGTGTTTTATGGCAGGCAAGTTCCTAGTCAGGTAATAATGTTATTGTACAAATTTTATTCAAAATTATGCAAAAAAAAAAAAAAAAAAAAAAGTTTCCCTGAATAAATTGTGTGAATCGTTACGTCTTCAACACGGTGATATATATGTTCTGATGTCATGTTGAAGATTGTTACTAGCTCATTTAGAAATAATAACTATGAGTTGAGTGATCATCTGAGAATTCACCTCGGAGGTTATTATTGTACATGGTAGTAATTGTATGGGTTTGATTTCGCGTAGGTGGCAGAGTGGGGGAAAATTAGTATCACTGATGCTGAAAGACGGCTTCTTGCTAATGCATTGCTTGATATCTCCAACGAATGGTTTATCATCCTATCAGAGTCGTGCATTCCTCTCCACAACTTCAGTGTTATCTATCGATACATATCAGAATCCAAGACCAGTTTTGTGAATGTGTTTGATGATCCTAGTTCTGTTGGAAGAGGGCGTTACAATTGGAAGATGTCACCTGTGGTTAAAATCACTCAATGGCGTAAAGGATCTCAGTGGTTTGAAGTTAACAGGAAATTGGCTGTTGACATTGTTACAGATGACATATACTACCCTAAATTCAAACAGTTCTGCAAACCAGCATGCTATGTTGATGAACACTATTTCCCAACAATGCTGCACATCCAATCCCCTCATCTCCTGACAAATACGAGCCTCACTTGGGTAGACTGGCATAGAGGCGGTGCTCATCCTGCTACATTTGGAAAGGCTGATGTTACAGATAGGTTTATGAGGCAACTTTCGGAAGGCCAGAGGACGTGTGTCTACAGTAACAAGACGACTTCATATTGTCTACTTTTTGCTAGAAAATTTTCTCCCAGTGCATTAGATCCTTTATTAAAACTATCGTCCAAGTATCTAGGCTTCTGAAATTCCATTGCTTTGTTATCTGATATATCCAAGTATAAAAATCAGCCTTAAACATACATGATTGCTGAAGGCCTCATCACATGATAGACATTGTCATGTTATACTAAAGATATATCGATATTTTATGATCATGATGGTAATATTATATGAAAATCCCAGTATTTAGTATTCGAGTTAAATGTCTACTGTACTTGCATGTATAAACTTTTTCACATCTATCACAATTTAGATCCTCTATTTGCAGTATGTTACGTCAAAATACCATTTGTGGAAACAAAACTGAACTTAATAATTATTTGACACAAGGGAATGATCGACACTAAAGTTTTGTTTAACAAAGGGTTGTAGGGAATCATTTAGATACTAAGACTATTCATGTGTGTAGAATCAGTAAAAACTAAAGAAAGCTACTTACAAGACATTGTATATATTATGCTACATTCCTCCACTAACTTCCACCTTAATTTCATTTCAGAGAAGTTGATCTCTTTCTTATTTTTTAATCTAAGAAAACATGTTTAAAACTATACATTCTCATGTATCCTTACCGCCGTCCAACACATTTAGCAAGTTTCCGGTCAATTTACAGAGTCGGAGAGTATGATGGAGTAGGATGATTGAAAGAGAAAATCAAGAGAATGAAGAAGTAGTAGAAAAAGAATGAACCTGTATTGCTTTTCACTTTCAATTGAATATATTCACAGTAAAGAGCCTTTTAATCCAAGAAGTAAACTATAAAATGAGGGAAATTTAGATGAGGGAAAACATACAGAAGAAAGGGCTTTTCTTACAACATTAAGTTGTAAGGTTTTGCATACTAGTAATTCATTTTCCTTTCTTCTTGTATAGATCTAAAAATCCGCGCTGCAGATTCAGATGCTGACTTTGGATTATGGGGCACAACCTTGATGACTTGAATTTGCTGCTCCGTGTCGTTATCTTGAACTGGTTGATCTGAACCTTTTGCAGTTGGTGTGACAGGAAAAAGAGAAAGTGCACCCTTTTGCACCCTCTCAGGAGGACTACTTGCGGTACTTCCTTGCATGTCACTCCCTCTATCCGCCTGAATAATTCGATCACAATCTGACATGACCGCATTCTTCTGGCATGATATGTTGCATGATTTTTGATGAGGCCTAACTAAGTTGACTTCATGCATAAATGGACTATTCTCCTTCTCACTTGACCTGATCCTAGAAAGTGGATTCATTTGCTCGATAGCTGAACTTGAAGCAGATGGCTTTATCACAGGCATGGAATACGGTTGAATGCAGGATGGATCAAAGAGTGCAGGACCAGGAAAAATCCCAGCACCCTGCTTGTGGGAAGTCGGTACACTATAAGGCACATTCGCGAAGTCTCCACCTATAGGTGGAGATAAGGTCACAGGCCTGCAATTACCATAAGCTGGCGCTATGATCCCTCCAGGCGGTGGACAAGGTCCTGTATAAGGTTTATAAATAAGTCCTTCAGAAGGTGACCTTATTGGAACTAACCACTGATATCCAGGAGGTGGTTGGAAGGATCGAGGTGCTAATTTTGGATCCGATAAAAAAGATCTCGATGTTGGTGTCCCTACATTTAGTTTTTGAGATGACTGCTGTGGTATATTCTTCTTATCATTATCTTTGCGGAGGGGAAGATAAACATTATCTGTCGTAAGCTCAAAATTGTTTGGTTTTGTAGAAATTTTTTGTTCCACGACAGGAGGTCCAAGAACATCATCACATGCTAAATTCTTCAAAGAAGAAAATTTGATAGAAGGTTGGTGGAGATAAAAGTTGTCTTTGAAAAATATATCTGGTGATCTGGCTATCATTTTCTGAACCTGCAAAGATGCTAAAATAAGTAAGTTCTTTCAAAATTTAAACAAAACACTAAAAGACCTCCTTTACCTATTTTTTACTTATTGATTTTATTGCACTTGCACTTTGTCTCTTCAAGACAACAAAAGGAAAAGGCAAATCTAACTGATGAAAGTCTTTAAAGTACCTGTGTTAGTCTGTGTAGCTCAAATAGTTGTATTGCAAAGATCCGCTGCTGGCTGAAAAATAGTGAAACACAAGTTAAAAGGTAAATTTCAGAAAACATATTGGAAGAGGAAACAGAATAAGATCAGCCTAACATAAATAATTGTTCATCATTTCAGCTAGTCGTCATAGGGGCAACAACTATAACATAGTAAAGATGGGATCTCTGTCTTGCAAATTAGACATTATTATTTCTCAGAAATTTGTTGAAGAATATGATTTTAAGGTTTATTCAAGTGAAGCAGTGACGACAACAAAATATAGACCTAGAGGCTGGACTAACATGAAACTTCATATCGATATTACAAATTAGAGGTCCTTGTATAAGTATGAATATGGTGTTTATGCCAATTTGAGTACTTTAGATTTCATCTACTTTTATATGTCATAGTTCCCGAAGATAACACCTTTATAAAGATGGAACAGATGTAATGGAGCGAAAAGAGAAATATATGATATGAACATGCATGATATAGGTTGAAAGTAGACAAATTATGATCAGCAGACATCTTCGACTAACCCCTAGATCAAGCCACACGTTTTCATTTCTACTGTAACGATAAGTTGAATATATACATAAAAGATGACCAGTTAAAGAGACTTACTGTGCAATGGTTCTTCTTGTTTTCCAGAATATCTCTTGACCTAACAATGCTATGATATTATCTGAAGACATTTTTTCTACTAATCTAGAGTTCAAGGAGGAAGCTTCTGAGATCCCTTCACTTCTGTCTTCACCTGCTACATCTGGAGCCCCACTAATCTGGTCTTCAGGACAGTCAGAAGAGGATTTAGCTCTCTTCGGACTCTGATGGCTGTTTCCGTGAGGCAGAAAGGAACACGACGGACCTTCCATTATTGAAGCACATCTCTTAGTCGAGGCATCTTCATGCTTTGCATTAGTAACATCTTCTGCAGCCTTCCTTTTGTGTAAAATCCAAGAGTCTTCATCAGATTCAGAATTAGAATCACTACATCTATTCAAGTCACCTACTAGACCACATCTATTTTCCGGAGCACTTGATACAAATGATTTACTAATATTTAGCTTGCTATGTCCTGGAGTTGGAGCTTCATGCACCACAGTTGTCTCTATAGTTGACAGATGAGGAGCAGGTAGTTTAACACAATGTTCTCTCTTTTGGTACTTTGCTGGATCTCCAGCTTGACTTCCACTATGCTCCCTGCAATTTAGTTGCATCCTGTCTGTATCCTTATATTGCTTTTCGAAAACGCTTTGAAATTTCAAAGAAGGTTTGGAGTTTGTTATAACCATTTTTTCCTTGTCTGCACTTTTATGTATGTTACCATGATATAGAGGTTTCCCTGATGTGACGAAATTTGGACCACAAAAATCATTTTCCCTTCCTAATTTATTGGCGGAAGGGTTACTATTATAGTATGATAAACTGTGTCGTTGAATGGGATTAAGCTGAGATGTAGCATGCAAATTCCCTTTAAGACATAAAACTTGAGGATTTAGCGACTTGACTGGTGGAACATCAGGATGTCTCATAGTAAAGTTTATCCCTCCAGAAGAAAAGGGAGGTATCTCAACCAAATGAGAAGACTCAGATGAATTGTGGAGAAAATAATTCCTTTTGTTGCAACCAACCTACAGGGTGTTCAAGAGCTCGTGTGAGCAGATCGAATGGGACAGCATAATGAACTTGTTGGTGATAGCAGTCATAATTGGTCGTAAGACGTTAAGTGTTCAAGAAATTCTCAATCTAAGGAAGCACACTGCATAATCTATGAAGCAAACGTACAATTTTCTAATACCTTGAGTTGGCAATGAATGAAGAGGATAAACAGATTCACTCATCTGAAACAGGACAAGCAATAAGTAAACAAAAAGGAATGGAAGTAAAATTGAAAATCCAAAGGTTTGGGATGATTAAAAACAGAGAAATATTTCAGTATATGATCTTCTAATATAGTTTACCTCCTATTTCTAAGACCCTACGAATTGCATAGATCATACAAAACTCAAAATGACAAGTAGATCGATGATAATTTTACCAAACAACATACTACCAATACTTGGACCGTACAGAAGAATTAGTACTTACAAGAGTAGAAGATGCTGCAGAAATAGAGTTTCCACTATTAGGTAGCATTGGCATGGTTGCAGGAGTAGAACTAGAGGTGAAACTTTGAGGCGATCTTGATGACGACTGTTCACAAAGAGCCATTTTGTTTCTAGGAGGTGCTCTTGGACCTCCTTTATCTGTATCATTTATATGTAATCTAGGAAACAAAGGATCCATATGCCTCTCTTCCTCTTTTTCCGTCTTCATTTTTCACTGCTTGCTTCGCGTGTTAATTAAGATGAACCTTAACATAAAAGGATGAACCATTTCATAGCTGAACACTAACAACCCAAATCTCTGTTCCACTAACCGCAACAATTAGTCATCCCACCTCAAAAGATTGATTCTTTTGACCGTAAATCAGTAGTAATAAGCAAAACCACATGGAATTACAGTTTGATAGGCGAAAACTGAATGTTCATGTGAGCAAATTTTCGACTTCCTGGAATAGAGGATCCCAATCTAAAATGCTTTTTAGCACATAAAACAATATGGAAATATAAAGAGGAAATCTTAGAAGAAGATCACATCAAGAAATAGATGAGAAGGAGAATAAAATGAGGGGAATGTGAGGTGGGTAGAGAATTAGTGGAACTTCCATGAGTAAGGGAAGTTAAAAGGCAGAGAATTATTAGTTAATAGCAGTAGGTAAATATTTTTATTGTAATTAAAAGGAACAGATTAATAGTGACTGACTCGCTCTCCTTTTCTTTCTCTCTTAAATGCAAATGCCGAAACAACTGTGTACGCGTTGTTAAACCACATGTAAGAAATTGTCCAATCTTTTCACGAAATATCTGCCAAATCTCACCATACGCTTTTTCCTCGACGGTCTAAAAACTTACCCGAACCCGTCGCTTATTATATCGCATCATCCATCTCAAACTTTTTTTTATATTTAATATATCGTTATTCAATAACACGTCTTCTAAAAATTTTATGACGTGTATTTTATTTTTTAATTCTACTTAAAAAAGGCTATTTTGCAACTTTTTTAATCATAATAAGCTCATGAAAATATGATTCGTTCAAGCCATTCATGTTAACTCGTTAATTTTGCCGTCTAATCGTTGAGTTGATTCGTGCTAGACATGTAGCCCAAATACGAGTGTCAATAAATAGAAGGTTGAATGTGGAAATCAACAAATAAACTCATCAAAATATGGCCCGTTCAAGTCATCCATGTTAACTCGATCGATAATTTGCCGTTTAATAGCTTATTTCGGCTAAATATGTAGTTGAAATATGAGTGTTAATGAAGATAAGGTTACGTTGAATGTGGAAACCAGTAAAATAAGCTTATTAAAATTAAATATAACTCATTCGAATCATTCATATTAACTCGATAATTTATCGTCTAGTAACTGAGCTGATTCTGGGGTAAATATGTATGAGTTGATTCTGGGTAAATATGTAGCCCAAATATGAGGGTTCATGGACGTGCATCAACGCTACCTTTAATGTGTTTTTAAAATTATGATTCGTAATACTATACTTGATACATAAAGAAAACCTGTTCGGATGCTCTAATCTACGTATTATTTAACCAGTATCCGCTTTTGATAAGTTTCCATTAAACCTCTATTGACACCAAATTTTATATGTATATATTTTAACTTCAAAATTTTGATGATATCACTTTGTATCGCTTGCTCTTTGCATTATTTCATCACCATGAAAGAGCCATAATCACCAAATAAGATACAGAACGTTCACCTTAACTAATAAATCATTGATCATGGACCAATTGACAAAGAAAGTCATTGATATAGCAGTTATAATTTGAAAGAGAGCTAAAAGTTGAAAGTTTGTACATTTCTTGCAAATGGTAGTATCAAACATAATTCAACTTATTTTATGCTAAAAAATTTAAAGTTTAACCTTCAAATAAGAATATCTATATTTAAGTGGTTTAAGTGGTCTTGTTATTTGGTACTCCAATTTTGATCGAATTGAAAAAAAAGGTATTTAAAAAGTTCATGAAAATAAAATAGTGTTTAAAAAATCGGTAGAGACTTTCTCCCAAATCCACAAGTTTGTAAGCATTATAAAATATAATATTTAAAGCTTTATAGGTCATAACATCATATAAAAATATCTCATTTAGATGAAAATGTTAAATATTTTATGGTCAAACTTCAAACGAAAATTTCCAAAGTAATATAATATTTTGACTAGATATTCATAAATTTTTTAAGCAGTGAGTATAAATTAAATAGAGACTCAAAAAAAGTATTTGGAAAATTTTATCACCTTATTAGTCTTCAACTAAATACAAGCGCAACACTTAACAACTTGTGCATAAATCGCTAAGAAAATAGTAGAAAGAAATTTACTCACGTATCGCTAAAAAATGATGAAAAAAAGGATTGATAGAATTAATTAAGTTATAGAACACTTGATTCATTTTTGCCTGATGATTTTACAAATAAATATTCAAATATATATGTTATCCGTTTAGAGGCTAAAGTGTAATAATAATTTTTGCATAAGTCCCTACATAAATACATTTAAATTCTCTCTCTAAAAACTCTTTGCATGCCTAGAATATTCTAAAAACCTTGTATGCAAATCTATAATCTTCTATGAAATCTTTGTATTTGTCTAGAATCATTCACAAAGACTAGTCTTTTTCTTATGCAAGCCCTCTACATGGACAATTTTATGTGATATGGCACTTATGTGTGAAAGATGAACAAACCAATCAAGCGAATTGAATGACGTTATTTGCACTTTTATTCTTCGGGTGGATTCTTGTTTTTTAAATATAAAATCAAACCATTTCTTTCAGTTTTTTAATTTTATAAACTAAACCAAATTAATAAAATTTGAATTTTTCAATCTCAGATTTTTTTAGATTTTTCGGTTTCTCAAATTGTTTTGGACTTTTTTGATAAAGTATTCATACAAATATATAATTTATTTGCATTTCAAATATTTCTTTAGTCCTCCCAAAATATAACTATCTAAGGTATTTCTTAAAAAAGTAACACAAAATATGATATTTAATAACACTAAATTATCCAAAAAATAATAATAATAAAATGGAATAAAACAAATATTACTAATTAACAAGTCATAATGAAAATTATCATAATTTAAAAGTACTAAGTTATGCTAAAATAAGTTCAATAAGTATTAGTTACATGATTAATTGTTAAAGAAAATTAAAATTATATTATGTATTTTAATTGTCTAAACCAATTTAAAACTAAAGAAAAAATATTCAATCTTATTGTCATTCTTATTGTTTAATTGATTTTCTTTTGCATTAGTATTAATTTGATTTTGATTTATGTTCTATTATAATTACCAATATCTGTGGACTATAATCTTTATTGGACCATTCAAAATTATAAATTCAATTTTAAAATAATATATTAAAAGATAAAAACTATGAAAAAGTAAAAAAAATATTTAAAATTATATTAAACTAAATATTTTTATGTATAAAATATAATTTTAAAATTATATATATGATGTCGGGTTGGTTTGGTATCTGATTATATCTTTTTTTGTTAAAACCAAACTAAATATAGCCAGATTTTTTTTCAATACCAAATCAAGTCAAATCAAATCATCGTCAAATTCTTTTTTATTTAACTCAATTTACAATTTAATTTGATTTTTAATTTGATTTTGTATAATGCTGATGTTAATAACTTGTTTTTTGTCTCATCATAATTGCACAAGGTATGCTCCATCTCATTATAAAATTATATAAACTCGCTAAGACATAAGTTCAATTTTAAATGACAAAAATTAAAGGCGGCCTATATATAAGATGGATCAAGTCCTTTTAAGGTTATAGACTTATAGCCCACTTCCCAATTATGTTGAATCCCTTGGAAAGCCCAATTTCTTTGCAAACAAGAGCCCATGTATATATGACATCAATCACAAATACTAAATCTTACAACTTCAAATACTAAATCTTTCAACTTCAATCACAAATACTTGAAGTTAGTTTTGAAGCAACTAACCTTAGCATATCTATATATGACCACATTTAATTAGCTACTTTTTAGTAGTGTTAATTATCATCTTTGCTTTCTTAGTAACTCGTAGTTATAATTTTAAAATTGAAAGTGAAAAATGTTTACCATCCAAGCAACTCTGTTTTATCAGATATAGGTCATTAGATATTAGTTTCATTACTAACTCCTTCGACTCACCTTATTTTCCTCCCACGATTATTTACCGTACACCAAGGTAACTTTAAACCTAAAAGGACTTATTTTGTCATTTTATTGAAATGTCACGCAGGTGGTAGGTCCAATCACACTGCCAAGGAGTGGGCAAGATTTTGGGAATTTAGGAATACAACAGTAAGTAGAAATATGCAGTGAACTAATAATGTACTAGCAAACAAGATGTAGTTGGGATAGGGTTGGTGTTTAATTAGCTAGGTTATTTCTCTAGAAAAATTTTTAAGAAAGTGACTGAACCAGATCACCCACCTACAACCTGTTATGGACACTGAATATGACACACTCTGACTTTGTACAATGCATCTTCATCAAATCAAAGAACTCTCGTGAATTCATTTCATCTCTAAGGAATATCAAGTAGGTCTGTTTAAAATCGAATTGAAAATAAGTTGTTAGGTTAATGATAATGGGTAATTGGTTGAGTGGTTTCACTTCACCAAAGGTTTTGATTTTTTCTTATTATCGGGTTATCGATTTGAGTTTTTTCTTAGCGGGTTAATTGATAATTCAATAGTAAATTAAATAATTATATTTATATCATCTGGAATATAAAGTCCTTGACATAGTGTTCGGTTTCATACTCTTATTGCTGGATGTCTTAAACTCTCGGTTATTCTATAATGTGATAAAGTTTGAGCATTGTCAACTCATATGCATGATTTAATATTCATTTGGTTTGTTATCTTGTTTTTAAGTAAATTTTAATGGTTTTTTTTGTGAAATTTTAACTATTCGATCGATAACTAAATTGATAAAAATGATGATCGATAAATCAATACCAATGAGTCAATAACCCACAAATTAATAAACTTCAAAATTAAATCACACGGTCATAAAAGTTACAAGTGAGTCCATCGGCAGATTTGGAATGTTGTTAATGTGCGTTTATCACAGAAAAGTCCATTATTAATTATATACAAATCGAATAAATCAAATCAAAACCATCTAATAAGAAAATAGGAGTCAATATTGAACTATTTCAGGATCAGCCAGCTCATGCTTATCATCGTATCTGCCAACTTCAAGCAGATCCTTACTATAATATGAACAAGCACGGGCGCAGCTATGTATGTCCAAGTAGTAATGATATTATGTATGTAAATTTAAATGTTAAATATTTTATTATATATATATTTTCATTTTAACTTTGAGATATTAATTTAAATTATAATATTTATATTTAGTCGAATCCTAAAACAAACAAAGTCTCGAAAAAGAAAACTCCAAAATTCTCATGTAACACGTTAGCCAATATCTCTGTACGTGGCATATGAGATAGTCCAAATCATTGATTTCCCATGTGGTATAATGCTATCTGATTGTGTGATTGACCAATTAGAGTCTTCCACGTGTGCATTAGGCTATTGTCTTCACGTGTAAGTGGCAATAATAGGAAGTGTTGAATGTAGTGAGGAAGTGAAATGACACGATTCAAATCAGTAGTGCACTGGTCAGAGTGCTTTATACTTAATTAAAATTTTTGAATTCAAATTTTATATATAGAAAAAATCTTGTTGAGAGGGTTATTTTTAAATGAATTCTGCACTGTACGACTTAAATTTAATTAAAAATTTAATATGAACTCTAAATATTCGATGAAAGAAAAAAAAAAGGTGATAGTATTGAAGCAGACAAATCTAAGACTAACTGACCATTTACTTTTTGAATTTGACAATAGTAAGAATGATGGAAGTATGTGGATGGACCACTTCCTTAAGTGGGCCGACTTAGTTAAATTCTGCCCCAACATTAAGGCCCACTATGTTTATAGGCCCACAAGGAAGACTCCAAACCTAAGAATAAGAATTCTTTTATAAATAATTACTCCGTTTGTTTAGTTTGTTCGATTTATTTTGTTTTGATATGAAGATGAATATAGTAGAAAGATTGATCTTAAATTTAAGAAAGAAGTATTGAAAATACTTTTAAATTTGGCATAAATTATTGATTTCATCTCCAAATTATTGACAGTTTTAAAGATATCTTTTTACTTGACTAACTGAAGTAAAATATATCACTATTTTTCAACATTAGTGAAATACACCCTCAAATTCTCGTCAAGTTTAGAGTACTTCCTTTGACTTTTGTATTAAAAGTCTCATGCTCGTACAATAATATGAGATCGCTTGCTATTTCATGTGACATATCAGGTGTGTGTCTAAGTTTAGTTAGTCAAGTAGAAACGTATTTATTATATTGTCAATATTTCGGAAAGAAAGCTGATAATTCACATCAAATTCATAGATGTTTTCAATACTTTTCTCTAAATTAAATAATATCACAATTGTGTAATCTTAAATATACTATGTAAAAGATTGAGATAAAAATTTATTAAAAAGAGAAATATATTTTTTTAAAACAGAGTAAAAAGAAATTGAAATGTACTCTTACCTAGCATGTGTACTTTCCAATAATAATTTGCTTCTTCTCCAAAAGGAATATATTTTTAATTTTCTACTTTTCTTAGAGTGATAGAATATAATGATAAATTTTTTAGAATAATATTCCTTTGAAATGAAGAAGAGACAAATGAAATAATACTTGGTAGATTTGTGGTCCTTTGAAACAAATGTGTCCTTTTCTCTTCTTTAAGGATTGTAGTTTTATTTTCCCTCGACTCGATCTAGCTTATTTATAGTAGAGTTTATCAATTTTTTATTTCCTATTTTTGAAAAAATTTCTCCTATTCCTTAAAATACTTATTTTCTCTAAAAATGTTTATATCTCATTTGTTAAAAATAATATTTTTAACCTCTCCAAAATTTGACAAAACTATAATCTATAATGTTAATATGATCGACGTTATCCTATAAAATGTGCAACTCATGTGAAAGTATTTGTTGTATTTGATTTAGTTGGAAAGTGTATTTGCATCAGTGAAATGATACTCACGTGATTTCCTTATTTGGATTTTTCAATACCTTCGCAAAAAGATGAGAAAATAAAGAAGACGATAATTATGACTTTAGTCATGTTATATTCGTGAGGTTGTTGTACATATAAAAATATCAAAATTATTTAACTTATAGATATGCATATATTGTAACAAATATTATTATTTACTTTATTATAAGTTTTCGTTTGATTTTAAAGATTGAACTTAAATTTAAATGGCATATAGATAATATTATATGTCCAAGTAAAAATACTCCCTCTCTTTCACCTTTATATTACCTACTAGTTATTTTATTTGAAGAGTCAAAAGTAGTCACTGTTTAAAATCTTAGTTTTATTTGATGTATAATATTTTTACGTAATTTTTAAATTTGTTACTTATTTTATTTTTTTAGAACTTAAAAATTGTATGTTTTAATTGACACAGAAAAATTAAGTTGTTTGACCCTTGTGCTAGTCTATATAAGCATGTTTCCCAACCCACATATTGCAGCTTAAATTAGAACAATCTCCTTCATCAACAACTGGGCAATTCTGTTACATCTCTGCTGCTAGTTTTTCACTTATTCAGATTCTGTACACTTTTTCAAGCTTAGTGTTGTACAATTCATACCGTTTTGGCCCTTTCAGTAGCAAAGCTAATCCTTTAATTTCAATTCAGCAGCAAGTTGATATTGGCGAATCAAGCCATGAATTTTCAGGAATTTGGAGCTGCATTTGATCCAATCGATATCCTTTCTAGTTGGAATATCTCTCAGCGTCAAGAAGCTGCGACGAGATTGGCTGCGGACTCTGTTGCTGCTAAATCAGGAGCAGGTTCAATTGGGGATTGTTCTAAACGTAAATTTGACTCTTCTTCTTCTAATTTTCCTCCAGGGAACAATTATTTGCCTTATTTCGGTAATAATCAAGTCCCAGTTTGTAGTCTAATGGCGGATCTTAGTTCTATTTCCTTATTCTCTAAAACCAAATCCCCTAATTGCTTGCTCTCTGCAACAAATACAAGCAACACCGACACATCAGGCGAATTAGATGATGTGATTTTTTCTGATGATTCTGAAAGCTTGTGGAATATCCACACTAGCAATGTAGTTTCATCTGGAGAATCTGCAATTGATGCCTACAAATCGAAACCCATTGATGCCAATGACAACAACGATATTCACTACTCTGTTAATGAGCTTCATGCAACAGTCTCGTGTAACAATTTAATAAGATCTTCAGAAGCAAAACATTACAATATGGACAAGAGAAGCCACGATGCTCTGCTCGAATCCGGTGAGAACACCTCTTGATTCTCTTTCGGCACACTTTTAATTGCTTAAATAAATAGTACATTAATTTCTCTTACACTATACTATTCAGGAGTCAAAAAAATAAATAAATTCTTATTTGATCATGTTTTTTTTTTAAAAAGTATTTTGAATCAATTTATTAATTATGGTGACTTACTATATTAATTTCGTATATATAAAATTTTATTGAGTCTTTGTCTGAATACAGACTAAAAATTAAGTAATTTGACATTCATACAAGAAAAGTCGCCACTTAAAATGGAAAGGAAAGAATCTGTCCAGATAGGCCCCTCACTTGTCGGATTACTAATTTTGGATGACAGTGAGATTCGAGTTTAAGACCTCTAGCCAGCTCTGCTACCATATTGAATCGTTTAAAGTTGTAATTCGTTATGAGAGTTGAGTGCCAGGCCTCTTTTGTCTGGTTTAAAACTTTTTTATGAAGAATATGATACACTTTCAAATACTTAATTATATTATGTCACAACAGATTCCTCGAACAGAGACTATGTAATCCAGCTCATTTCGGAAAATTATCAACCTAAGTCCAAGAAATCCAGATCAGAATACAAGCTTCCAAGTTCATCAAACATCAATTTCCAGCAAGCAAGTTCTTCGGCTTGTTCAATAGTTGATCGTGATTCAGAAGCAATTGCACAAATGAAGGAAATGATTTATCGCGCAGCAGCATTCAGGCCAGTGAGCTCTGTCACAGAAGATGTGATGGCAGAGAAGCCGAAGAGGAAGAACGTAAGAATATCAATGGATCCACAAACAGCTGCAGCGAGACGAAGGAGGGAAAAGATAAGCGAAAGAATAAGGATATTGCAGAAGTTGGTACCAGGAGGAAGCAATATGGACACTGCATCCATGCTTGATGAAGCTGCAAATTATCTCAAGTTCTTAAGGACACAAGTGAATGCCTTGGAATCCTTTGGCTTTAATATAGACCCAATTATCATTAACAATAACTTTACTACTTCTTTATCTTCAATACCATTAATCAACTACCCATTTCCCTTGCAACCACATTTTCCTATGCAAAACCTCAATCCAATCCATCACCCTAAGTGTTGATATACGAGATCCCGGAAAGAGTTTAATTAATATACGTTGGCAGTGTAAACATAAAAACATATTATCAGGTCAAATATACATGTTACAACAGGTAACATGTTCTATTATCAAGATCATAAATCTCATATTTTAAGGAGGCTTACTTGTAGATATCATTTGCGCGACCTGATAGTGTATCATATTTTGATGTGATTACTACATTATATATTTAGTTTTGTGTTCACTGTATTTTGGGACTTTATTTAATATGAATATGTCAGCTAGCAAAGAAACATTTCTCTAAATACTTGTGGATTCGAATCACACTTACTCTAAACTAGTTTAAATACTAAAATTCATTCCTAATTACTATTTTTTGGTTCTCCATCTGGTGTCTAGTCCAACTAAATTCAAAAGTATGACCCATTTCAAAGATTATTAGAAGCATGTTTTACGCAAGACTAGAAGAAGAAAAAAATTGAAACCAGAAGTGTACAAATTTTGTTGATGAAAGATGTGATGGTAAAGGAGAAAAGGATGTTGGACTTTGACAATACATTAATGCTTGCTTTTGCAAGTTGTTTTTGGGATGGTAGAGGAATTAACTTTGATTAGATAGAATAGGTTACTGATTTTTTTTGGCTAAAAATAGGAAATTCTGTTAAAAAATAAAGAAGTATTTGAATTCTTGGCTTATTGCTCTGCCAACTTGCTCTTTATTTTTATTTTTTCAAGTGGACAGTGTCTAGAAAGTGATTTCAACAGGAGCAATATGTTCTATTTTTCAACATTGAAATTTGTTGAATCTCAGAAATAATAAAAGGAGTGGAACATAGATAAGTAAATTCAACAAACTGTACAGTAAGACAGACTCAAAATTAGCCTTAATTGAACTAGCTTTCATCCACATAGATGAGTAAATTCAACGAAATGTACAACAACAACACGCACACCCAAAAGTTCTCCATCTCGACCTTCAATTTCCTTGATGAATAATTCACTTTATTTCACTCCACCCCATGGTCAGATGCTGATTCATTTTCGGTTCTGTATCTTAAGTATCCGGTTTATATCCTCTTAGCTCTCTAAATATTTCGATAGCATTAATGAGTGGCGGAAGAGTTGAACTCTCAGTTTTGTTAATCAACACATCGTACCTCTCGATACCACTGCCTGGATTCACTGTGTACACTGTGGTCGTGGACAAATAGGCAGGAGACATAGGTCCATAATAAAGGTTGTCATTGACATAAATACTAAATTCCCTTGTCTCTGTCTCTGATAATTTAACAACTTCGGCAAAGTGAAAGTATAAGTAGTACTTGTCCGTGGCATTAGTAGAGTACCAGAAAAAGGTCAAGGTATCGGGACTGGGATCAGTCTCCGGATCAGGTATCAACGCCGTGCTCATTACTGACAATGGTAATTGGAAAGTGTTCTGAAGTATTTCGTCTGTTGTATTAATAATTAATGTCCCCGGCAATTGAAATGGTCTCCAAACTCTATCCCATGCATCATTGCTGTACCTGTTATGTGATTAAAAAGAAAAACAATTAAGTGTTCACTAGAACATCTTGACCTTCAAGTTAAAATAGATTGAAATAATAAACGTATAGTACCTAACGTACTGATTGGTTAAGGAACCAAAGTCAAGACGGATAAAAAGTTCCATTGAACTGTTGAGTATTGCTTTGTATATGGTATTATTCAAAGGCCTTAACTCTAAGGCTGAAATGAAAGGAGTTGTTGTATCTAACTTGACAAGGCAAATATTTATAGAGGCATTAGAAGGGGTGTGTATAATTTCCTCTTGAATTGGTATAGAAGAATTATAAATTGAGATTGTGATCCAATATTTTTCTTCAATGTAAAGATCAAAATAGGGGAATCGATCATTTCCATTATCATAATCTCCGTAGAAAAAACTTGCCCTTATCAAGTATCTGCCAGAGTTCCCTTGAGCTGGAGTTAGAGTGTAGCAATTTTTGGTCCCTGTTGGAAAGCTTGTAACTGTGAGAAATTGTCTTTCTAGGGAATTGGATTGGTATGTTGATGATATGTTATTTTTCACTCCACCTTTGACATAACCTACATCTGAAGTGTAAAATAGTCCTGTTGTTATATCTGTATAGTTTGAACGTGCTGGTATTCCACAATCTAGGCTTATGAATCCTGTAAAAGATGGACATAAAACAGAACATGAGCATTTAACTAGGTGTAAAAACACAGATGGATCTAGAATTTTAAATTTACTCATTTTTTTCCCACAACCATTCAGAGTTGGCGCTTGTACTTAAAGTTTATGAGTTCTGAATTAGTAGGTTGTACATGTTGAATGTATATACTTGAGAGATATATGAAGTTTGAACCAAGTTAACAAGGTGGATCGAACCCATAGCTAATAAGATCTGAGTCAAAGTTATTGAGTTCTTTCGGACCTTGTGCAAGCGTAAATTAAATGTACATACTACTAATTAACATTATACCTGTTTGGTTGTTTTGTGCAACAGCTATTGTTGCTAAAGAAAAAGCAATAAGCCAAACAAAGAGGAAGCCTTTCAACATCTGGATTAATCTGTTATGTTGAAGTTTTGACTTTTAGTTGTTTGAGTGAGAATAACTTTGAGGCTTTGCCTTATATATTCTAAGCTGTTTCCAAGTGATTTGGTAAACGCCATCATGATATCAATTGCTGAGCAAGGTGAATGCAACACTTATATTATCTTAAAATGCTTGTGTCATGAAGTGTGCTTTCAATTTTAATTGTTCAACCAGTTTACCTTGCTTTATTAGTTATATGATAACCGTTTAAACTAAGTTTAACAATAAGTTTTATTAGTTTATGTCCAAGATGTTATTCCACCAAAAATTGCAGGTTATAGAATTCAAAAATTATTTCAACTATAGATCATTATGTCTGTGATCTTGATTGCTCCCGTGTTGTACATATAACAATTCTTGGAATAAACAACTTAACCCCTTCAATTATGAAGTTGTGGAACTAGGGTACGGTTCAGTCGAATTCAGCAGGTTTTGCTCAATTTTATTTGTGTTAAGAGATCCGTTAAATATGTAAGTATCCGATTGTGAACACTTGAAGAGTCATTCTGGAATGCAGAGTTCATAAAATTAAAATTCTATCTCCGATTATTTATTTAAACTAGCTGATTTATCTGGATACTGACTATGCCTTGAAGGAATGTTGTACTCGTTCAAACTGATCTCAGCGAACATTATTTTTGGGCCACAATCATATTCTTAATTCCTTGAAAAATAAAATAAAAATATAATCCTATTACAATACGTTATCCAAGTCAACTCATTGTGGCTTTTGCTCATTCCAAAGGATAGCAATACAATATTTTCTAACGAACAAAAATATATGCATTATCGACAATTTGGTGCGTCTGCCACTTCACTTCTCGCTATGTTGGAGAGCAGCTATTTTAGTTGCCACATGTTCACTGCTATATTATACGTCCATTTATACCTCAACCGTTACAAAACTTATAACCCGTACCTGTCAATTGGATCGAAAGCCCCAAAATGAAATTTGATGTCAGGGTGGGTGGTCTTTAATTTTTGTTGGTTAATCCTTAGAAATGCCTCCAACATTTGAACGTCTCGAGTCACAACAGATAGGAACAATCTCTCTTTGCATTAGTTTCTCCCTAAAAAACTATACCAAAAGCAGAACAAGAATCACAACATTGATATTCTTTTACAGTAGAAGAAATAAAAATTCTATACTCTATATTCTTAACCCTTTGTTTTTTTGAAGCCCAAAATTCTATAACAAATGGAACATCACATCAAGGAAGGCAATATGATGGTGGTGGGGGTTATGAGTTTGACCTTAATTCGCAAAAAAATCAATTCTCTCCACTCCGCGTTGCATAATAATTTTTTTCATTTTCTATCAGCGAGGCCCCGTCCCCACATTAATTCTTTAATTTGTAACCCCCATGTGTATATATGGGTTTAAAATTAGTTTTAAGTTGATTCATTTTATAAAACCATTGAACTAAGTGGATTATCCATTGAGTTTATTCATAAACTTATACTTATCATCTCTGTTATTTTCTAGGTTTTATAAACCTTTCTAATGTATCTATTTTGGAGTAACAATCAGCGATTTAGGGATAAATGTTCTGAAATTGGGTGGTTTAAGCTAGAGTGCCCTCTCATTGTTGATCCTATGAAGCTTACTAAATTGAGAGAGCTATCCTAACTGATGCATTTTGGGAAGAAGGGACAATCTTGGAAACTTGTTCTACTTGTCCAGCGGTAGAAGATTTACCTCTCATCAGGTGTCAAGGAGTATCTGATCTCCCTAAACTTCTAAAGCTTACAATACACCAACCAGATGAAATAGGATATATACAAGCCTTATCATCTCGAGCCTCGACCATTTGTTTCAAACAGACATGGTGACATTGGAAGCGCACTGGAAAATTCATTCTTTTCTGTTTTGATTTGCTTATATTCCACATGAATCTGCTTCGTCATTATTGACATCACAAAGTTGGATTATGGTGTAGTGATAATGTTTTTGCCCTTTTAGTTTTTAACCAGATAATGCTGTGTCTTGTGTTTTGGTCTTTCCGTCTTCACCATACTAATAACCTTATTTGAAGCAATTGCTCTAGTGGGCGCATGTAACAGTAATTTAAAGTATAATTGTTTAAAATTTATAAATATACACTTCTATAAATTGCAACAAAGAAAATAGATAAATCATACAAATAAAATATGAAGAAATATAATTTTATTGTTAAGCTTCAAAAGACGTTCAAAATTAAGACAGAGTCTTTTGAAATTTAATTATTTGACAATCTAATAAGTTTGAGCTTGAATTGTTTAAGCAATCTCAGAGAAATGAAGAACAAATTTCAAAATATAATTGATTCAAATTGAAGTGAACTAAACAAATTAATAAGTAGAAATGTTAGGCCTTGTTTTATTGGTACCTAAAGCATTGCTTCTGTGGCTTTAGAGTTGAGCCACCCCTACTTATAATGTCTTAGGTGTTTTTAATGTTATTTTCTGTTTAATATGTGATGCAGTGGCTACATGTCCACAGAGTATGTAGTCCATGGGAGCTAATTGATGCACATCTAATGAGTTCTTGTTATACTTCTGGATTGCTACGGTTAATCCATGTCGCTCTATATTCTTTAAACAATAAGGTCACTAATTTCGAATTGTCATGGTTTTCTTTACTGGAATTGTAAATCAAGAGTAGAAAATGAAAACTAAGAGACTTTCATTTCATGCACAGAGATTAGAATACTTGGTCAGTGTGAAAGAACACCCCTGATTAGTAGCTGGTTTGAAGGTGAGTTATGTATATATTTAATTCTGTATAAGTGAATATTTTAAAATACTATCACTACGAAAAAAATAAAATTGGTCTTGGCGATTGACGAAATCCATGGCTAGAAAGAACTTGTTGATTTTATTTGGGGGAAATGTTATTAAGAAAATGCAGAATGAACTCACCAAATTTGTCGCTATTTTGAAGTAAATTTACAAAGTTATATCAATGAGCCATAAAGCAGTCACATGGATCTCTAGTTATGCAAAGTCATCTTCATCCTATAATTTGCATCTATAGTGATATAATAAATATTCTTCCACTTAAGATATTTGGGAAAATGGTTCAAAACATATAAATTTTAATCAAATTTATTATTATATACTAATTTTGTGGGTCTTATGACCCCCTAAATCATATTTTAGTGTATTATTAAAAATATTATCAGACTTGTTGGATGAGCAAGTGTGTGATCATATTTTAGTGTATTATTAAAAATATTATCAGGCTTGTTGGATGAGCAAGTGATCACACTCACAATTAGTGCGTAAGAATGAAATCAAAATAAAATAACCATATTTATTTATCATTTGGCAGTCCATATCATTCGTCTTTTTCTCTCATTTAACATCATTGATTTTAGATGTTAAGTTAATTACTTAATTTTAATTTTTAATTAGGTAATATATACACATGTCGACTTTAGATGTTAAGTTGATTTTATTTTTTTTATTAGGGAATGTACACATTTGTCATAAAAGAAAGACTCGATCTGATTATTTAAGTCACTCAATTTTCGTATGTATTCACCATTAAAGCTCTACTTATTTATCATAAAAGGGACACTCAATCTGATTATTATGTCACTCAATTTTCATATGCATTCGCCATTAAAGCTATTTGTCATAAAAGAGAGACACTCAATCTAATTATTTTTTAAGTCACTTAATTTTCATATGTATTCACCATTAAAGCTTTTCACATTTGTCATAAAAACTACATGCTCAATCTTAGTAGCTCAATAAATTCAAATATTGAGTTGTATATTGTAACAAATCGAAATCCTCACTATA
Source organism: Solanum peruvianum (assembly GCA_027705065.1). Lineage (NCBI taxonomy): Eukaryota > Viridiplantae > Streptophyta > Magnoliopsida > Solanales > Solanaceae > Solanum > Solanum peruvianum. Next base: position 41,096,769 of record JAKWJD010001760.1, on the reverse strand, counting down.
TAAGAGCATTAAAAAAGGATTACAATCTTAAGATTCAAATTAAAATAATCAAATTACGAATTACAATGGAAATATTGTGAAAACTCTATCTAGAAGCTTGGAATAGCTTCATTGATGCTTCTAAGAACAAGTAGAATCGAAGGAGAAGAAGCAGAATTTGAAGAATAAGCAATGTTGTTCTCTTATTTCTCTGTGTTTACAGATGCTGCACATGATATATATATACAAAGTGCAGTAACTAACTTCTATTCCTCCACTCACACTTTCCACACATACAACACACACACACACACAACTAACAGAATATAATCCTAACTAACCACGTGATCACCCTAACAACTAACTGAATTAACTAAAAATGGGAAAGTTAACACTCCCCCTCAAGCTGAAGGGTGCAGAATGTTGAGCACACCTAGCTTGCTTAACAGGTGAACATGTTGAGCTTGACTCAATCCTTTGGTTAATAGATCAGCAACTTGTTGATGTGTGTGTACATACTCTGTTTGAATCAACCCAGCCTTAACTTTATCCCTAATAAAGTGACAATCTATCTCGATGTGCTTGGTTCTTTCATGAAACACAGGATTTGCAGCTAATTGAATAGCAGATTTGCTATCACTCCATACTTTTATTGGCCTTTGTATTGACACATTGAGCTCATTGAACAAGCCCATCAACCATGTTACTTCTGCAACTGCTGAAGCCATGCTTCTGTATTCAGCTTCAGCTGAACTTCTAGACACTGTCTGCTGTTTCTTGGACTTCCAGGATACTAAAGAATCTCCAAACTTTACTACGTAGCCTGTTACTGACCTCCTAGTGTTGGGACATGCAGCCCAGTCTGAATCACACCAACATGTTAATGTTGTGGCTGATTGAGCCTTTAGCCATATGCCCTGACCAACTGTCCCTTTAAGATATCTCACCACTCTGATAGCTGCTTCCCAATGAGATCTTTTTGGATGTTGCATGAACTGACTTAGTGTTTGCACTGCATAGCTAATGTCAGGTCTTGTGATAGTAGCATACATCAATTTCCCCACTAATCTTTGATAAGCTGAATTATCTGTTAGCACCTCATCTTCTTGTGATCCAACAGCTTGATCAAACTCTACTGATGTCAACCTCAAATTAGTTTCTAAAGGTGTGTTTACAGGCTTTGCACCACTCAATCCTGTGTCAGAAATCAGCTCCAAAATGTATTTCCTTTGATTCAAAATAACACCTGTTTTGGACCTCAGCACCTCAATTCCTAAGAATATTTGAGTTCTCCTAAATCTTTGAGTTTAAACTTCTGATGCAATGCTTCTTTTGCTTCTTTAATCAACACCTCATTGTCACCAGTAATAAGTAAATCATCTACATAGATTAAGACAATAACCATCCCCTCTGGCTTCTTCAAAGTGAACAATGAGTAATCATAAGAGCTTTGAATGAAGCCTGCAGATATCAATGTGTTGGTCAATTTGATGTTCCATTGTCTAGATGCCTGCTTAAGTCCATACAAAGACTTGAGCAATTTACAAACTTTGGTCGATCCTTGAGATCTGAAACCATCAGGCATTTCCATGTATACTTCCTCATCTAAATCTCCTTGTAAGAATGCATTGTACACATCCATTTGATAAAGACACCACCCTTTTGAAACAGCTACTGCAATGACACTTCTAACAGTCACCATTTTTGCTACTGGTGAAAATGTGTCATGATAATCCAATCCTTCTTGTTGACTATAGCCCTTAGCTACAAGTCTAGCTTTAAATCTTTCTATGTGTCCATCAGCCTTGTATTTGATTTTGTAAATCCTTAGAACCAACAGTATGCTTACCTAAAGGTAAATCAACCACTAGCCAAGTCTTGTTGTCTTCAAGGGCTTTAATTTTCTAACTTCATGGCCTCAATCCATCTTGGATCTTTACTGGCTTGACCAAATGTATGAGGCTCTACTAAATCTGAGAAATTGGCTAGATAGCCATGATACTTTGAGGACATATGATCATAACTAAGATGGTTTGCCAAGGGATACTTGCTATTCTGTCCAATATTAGTAGTTACATAATCCTTCATCCAAATAGGAGGCTTGGTGTGTCTAGATGACTTTCTAGCTGAATCAATAGTTGGTTCTGAAACTACCATTTCTTCATTCTGAATGTGCAACACTTCACTTGGAACATCATTCAAGTTAGTGGAAACCTGTGTATCTGCTAATACACAACCATCAGAAGTTGTATTTCTGGATCAGTTTCTTCTTCAAAGCTATCATGTAACAAGTCTTTGACAGGTTCTTGTGAGAATTTTGAAGTGGCAAAAGGAAAAATGTGTTCTTGAAACACTACATCTCTATTGACTAGGAACTTTTTAGTCTGTAATCCATCAACAAATAACCTTTCTGAGTTTCTGAATATCCCATCATGATCACAGGTTTTGCCCTCTCTGAAAACTTATCAATTCTAGGAATAGCAGAAGCATAACCAAGACAGCCCATAACTCTCAAATGACTGATATTAGTGTCGCGCCCCATTTTCGCAGAAAACGGGTTTTGTGCACGACCTAACAACTCTTTTGGGATTTTTGAGTTTTGGAGTCGCCACCTAACGAATTAAGGCGCGTTAGGGCACCTATCTAACCTAACTAAGTCTAACTAAGGTCAACGGGCCAGAGATTAGGGTAAGGGTTCAAATTACCTCGAGGGGAAGGTGTTAGGCATCCCTCGAGGTCCACAAGTGTGGGTCCCGGCCGTATCTCATGCAATCTATGTGGGGTACAAGTAGCAATCAAGATCGTTTAATTTATTAATTTATTTAATCTTAATAAGTGATAACACATATAAAAACAATTAATACTTATTAACTTAAGCATGCAAGGCTAGGTGATAAATAAACAAGTTTTATTTATATTAAGCATGGGACTAAGTTATAAACACAATTTATAAATATTAAACAATTAATATGGAGAAAGTAAGGTTTTGAAAATTGAGCAAGTTTTGAATATGAATTTTTTATATATATAAAAAAAATGTTTTTTCTTTATAGGGATGAGGCCACGATATTGTTGATCGTGCTCCTCCACCATAGAAACAATTTTTTGATTTGAGGTCGGTCTAAAAAATAGTTTATTTAAAAAATGATTTAAAAAGTAGACACATAAACATTTACATATAAATGCACATAATTTTTTTTTTTTTTTTTTGAAATTCATGGGTAGGTGGTACTTCCGAGGATGCGTCGGTTTAAAATTTTGAACTAGACCTCATAGTTCTCTGACTTTCCCACTAACGATAGGTTAGGAGATAGTACTTGTAATTTATTTCAAAAAACGTCATAATCAATCCAAATTTCAAAGGAAGATTGAATGATGACTTTTAAAAATATGTTGCAAAACTTTGTAGTACTAAAAGCTAGTAAACATTAAGGTGGTAAATTTATTAATGCAAAGGTTTTACGATGAAATATATTTAAAGCCAAATAGTTTATTAAATGCATGAAATGATTTTAACTTAGTATTATAAAAAAAAAAAAAAAAAACATATTACATCATGAATGAGAAAGGCAAATGGGATTAATATTAACCAATTTTGGGAGAAGGACACAAATATGCACAAACAAATTTTATTTTTTATGGATATGCTAAAAGTTTATTTACAATCCTATAGACATGATTTCTAGGTGTTTAAAAAAAAGAAAAAAAAGAATAACATATATATGCATGATTTTGTAAGTGATATAAACAACTTAATTAGGCATAATTTCTACATGATAAGACAAATGAAAATTTATAACATTTTTTTTTTATATCTAACAACCTACTAGATTATTAGGATTTGATTTTAACATTTAAAAATTAATGGAATCTATTTATTATTTTTTAAGACTTATTAACAAAAGCGTCAAGCAAAATTGAAATTGACTAGATTATAACACCTATAACCATTAAATCTAGGCGGTTAAAGACAAACTATAGGCATGATTTCTAAAAAATTATAACGAACAAATAAGCATTCAAACCCCCGCTCTTATACGTCCCCCAAATAACTTATTATAATCTTTAGGGTTACAATTGTTACATCATTCGAATAAATAAAAATAGGAGGAAAATAAATAAATAAATAAATACAAATAAATCTTTCTTCAATTAATCTTCAACTTGAACTTCAAGTTTGAAACCTGTTAAAGCAGTCAAATAACGTTTGAGTAGATTAGAAATGGTAGCAATGAAAAGCAAGTTGATCCAACCTTTACTCGAACAAAAGCAAAAAGCAAGGTAACGAAGAAGAGCACTTGAATGTTTATCGAAATATTAATGTGTTGTTTAGAGTAGCAAGAGAGCAATGAGAATGAAGAGTGAGGAGAACTTGTGATTTGGAGAGTAAATAAGTGTATGAGTTCTTGAGTTGATCAGTTCATTCCTTTAAATAAATAAAAGGAATCTTATTTATAGCAAAGAGGGGTGCACTTAATAAGGGAAATAAATAAATTAAGGAGTTAAATATAATACTATTTCCTTATTTTTGAAGGAAATCAAATCAGCCAAATTATTTAAAATATTTTACCAAATATAAGCAAGTAATAAAAATGAGAAGAGTAATATATATTTTCCTTAAATAAAAAGAAGCCAAAATCAGAAAATATTATTTTACCATAAATAAGCAAGTAAGAAATCAATGCAATTCTCTTGACTTAATTAAGATCACCTTTCTAAAAATACAACATGTAAGAATATTAAAGTTAATCAAGGTAATAGATAATCAACTAAAGATGAATATATATTTTAAGGGATACAAGAAATCAACAAATATCATTTAAAAGACACCGTAACAAATCACAATTGGATCAATATTACTACTATAAAGCAATCCTAAGCTTAATGAGCTCAACTAAATAAATTAAATTGGATTGAAATTAAGTTATAACTCAAACTATTATACCATTTCCGATAAGACAACCAAGTGATTCAAATACGAAATTACAAAGTTACTCTAACTCTATAGGTATGATAGATGGAATGAAGTGTCAACCACACATAATGTATTAACAAAATTGAATTACAAAGAAACAATTATAACAACATTTCATTATATGCCGTAATTAAGCTAGATAACCAATTATTCTAATTTCAAAAGGTTTACATCGATTACAAAAAGAGGTAAAATGTCACCAATTTTTTTATTACATCAAGAGGGAATATGTGATAATCAAATCATATGGGCAGCTCATTCCAATGATAATTATTTTGGTAAACCAAATGACATAATCACAATGAACGCACTCTAAGATTAATGACAAATAAAGAAGCTAAACGAAAATACTCAAGCTGAAGCCACTTATTTTTTTCAAATTAAACATGCTGAAAATTTTATATATTGACACAATAATAACATTAGGAGATTGAATAATAAACTAAATAGAGAAATCAAACCTGGACGGATCTGTTAAGATCCGTCTTTGAGTTTCGCCGGATTTCGATGTCGTTCTTGCCGGAATAAATGGCCAAACCTGTCACTGTTGGGGCTGATCGGAGCTGCTGGCGTGCGCCTCTACAGGCGCTGCTGCTGCGTGCGCTGGTGCTGCTGGCGTGCGCCTCTACAGGCGCTGCTGCTGCGTGCGCTGCTGCTGCTGGCTGGAGTCGAGTTGTTGCTGCCGGATGGAGCTGCTGCCAGAGATGGAGGCTCGCTGGGCGTTGGAGTTGTTGGCGCTGCTGCTGCTGTCCGTGGTTGCTGCTGCTGTCCGCGGTTGCTGCTGCATGCTCGGAGAAAAAGAGAAGAAGAGGATATGGGGATAGGGAGAAGAGAGGAGAAGAGGGAGGCGGAAGAAGAGAAGAGGGAGCGACGGCTTGGAGAGGGGGGGAGGAAGAGACGGGAAGGGAGAAGAGGGACGAAGGAGGAGACGAGAAAGGGAGAGACGGGAAAGGGAGAGACGGGAGGGGAAGAGAGAGAGGAGAGGCGCTTGGAGAGGTGGGAGGAGAGAGTGAGAATTATTTTAGGATTAGAGTCTTTTAGGTTAAAATATGTAGATTAAATCTGGACCATTGATTTTAGAAGAGATGAGGGGTTAGGATTCGATCTAGGATTTAGTTATTTAACGGACGGATGAGATTAATAGATGATTTCTTGAAATAGATGAGTTAGATACGGAATGGCTAAAATTGCAATTAAAATTGGCTAGAATGAAAGGAAGAGATGGCTATGATTGTAATAAAACTCTAATTCCAGTGGCTAGAATTGAAAGAAATTAGAATAAAATAGGCTTAGAATTTAAATAATTTTAAGGAAAGTGTAAAAATTATTTAACTTTGAAACGTTTGAAATTCGTTAATAATTTTTAAAATATTTTAAAAATATATCGATAATTTTATAAAGTAGAACATACTAAAATATATAATTTTCAAGCAAAGTCGACTAAAAATTTTAAAGTTTAAAATACGTATTTAATCTAAGAGTATTCCTAAAAAGGGTCAAAGGTCGGTCAAAATTGGGTGTCAACAATTAGGAGGCTTAGAGAACATCATTTCATAAGGACTTTTGTTATGTAGATTGAATGATGGTAATCTGTTAATCAAATATACAGCTGCTTGAACACAAATTCCCCAGAATCTAAGTGGCATACAAGACTGAAATCTGATGGCTCTTGCTACATTCAATATGTGTCTATGCTTCTCTCCACTACACCATTTTGTTGTGGTGTGTGAGGACAGCTACTTTGATGTATAATGCCCAGGCTTGTAAACAATTCTTTGCATTGAGAGTTGAAGAACTCTGTTCCATTGTCTGACCTTACTATCTTGATGATACATCCAAATTGATTCTTTATCAAAGTAAAGAAATTCCTTATAGCTACTATAGTTTCAGATTTGAGCTGTAACAAATGTATCCAAGTATATCTGCTGTAATCATCAACAACTGTAAGAAAATAGTATTTCTTATCAAATGTGGGAACTTTGTATGGTCCCCAAAGATCCATGTGTACAAGTTCAAAGCACTTAGAAGTTTTTGAAACACTGATAGGAAATGAACACCTAGTTTGCTTAGCTAATGGACAGACTGAGCAACTAGTAAGTAAATCAGTGTTTTTATCATGTAACAGATTTAAACCATGTAATACTTGATTTGATGGATGACCAAGCCTTCTATGCCACAACTCATAGTCTTGTAGTGATACCTCAGCAACAATTCTTTGAGGATTTTGAGCTTCACATCTGTCCTTCAAGCTAGAATCATTTCTGAATATGTACAAGCTCCCTTCTTCCTTACCAATCCCCTTCACCCTGCCACTGTAAAGATCCTGAAATATACAGAACTCAGGGTAAAAGGTGACAAAACAAGACAGCTCCCTAGTTATCTGTGATACAGACAATAGATTGAACTTGAATTCAGGTACACACAACACATCTTTGATTACTTCATTGTTAAACAAATGTGTGTCTCCTATGTGTGTTATAGAAGCCTTGTCACCTGTAGGTAAGTTCACCTTGTCTTGATGAGAACCAACTAAACACTTACCATTTTTTAACAAATGCTCATTTGTTGTGATATGATGAGAAGCACCAGAGTCTACTATCCAACAATGAGAGGCAATATTAGTTGAAAAACAATTTGCCATACCTGTCATGTTGACCTGTTTCACTTCCTTTCTATCCTTCCCCAACATATCCATTATTTGCTTGTATTCCATCAGTGAATGCATGTCCTATAGCCATAAAAGCATTGTTTACTTCATGGTGACTAGTAGAAGTTTCTCCAGAATTCTCTTTGTTTACATTGTTAGCTTCTCCAACATAGTTATGACTATTTCCTCCATATGAAGAATTCATTTGGCCTGACCTTGAGTTATTGAATCCAGACTTCTTTCTGTGTTTACAATCAGCTGGATAGCCAATTAATCTGTAACAATTCTCTTTAGTGTGTCCTGTGTATTGACAATGCTCACATCTCTTTCCCTTATTGTTCTGATTTCCTTGATTATAATTGTTTCCTCTGTTAACATTCATAGCTATTACATCAGAAACTTTATTAACAATGGACACACAAGCAGTTTGTTGTTGTAGTTCATCTTCTATAATCATAGCATAAGCTTGATTAATTGTAGGAGTAACACCTTTCAGCAGAATCTGTCTCTTAGCCTGTTCATAGGATTCATTCAAACCACTAAGAAACTGAATCAATCTGAGCTGGTACAGATGATCAGCATACTCTTTGGACTTTGGACAAGCACAACTAGGAGATGGTACAAGTGCATCATATTCCCCCCACAAGTTTTTCAGTTTGGTATAATATGCTGAAACTGATTCAGTACCTTGTGAGAGTGTGTTGATTTCTCTGTGTAATTGGTAGATCCTCATTCGATTGCCTTTGTCAAACCTCTCCTTCAAGTCTTGCCAAACTGTATAAGCACTAGTAGCATACACTATTCCATTTAACAGATTTTCACTAACTGAATTCATCAACCATGATAATACGATTGCATTACATGTCTCCCATTGCTCATGTAACTCATCTCTGTACAAAGCCCTGCTACAAGCTCCTGTAATAAATCCAATTTTCCTCTTTCCTGTCAAAGCAATCTTCATCGACCTACTTCACACTCCATAGTTTTCAGGCCCTGTGAGTTTGATTGGAATCAAAACTGCACTTGAAGCATCTGATGGTCCTATGTAAAGAGGATCATTTGGATCGATTCTTCCTATAGCCATTGTTGTCTTCTTTGCAGCCTACACGATTATGATCTACAACTGCTCTGATACCATGTGAAAACTCTATCTAGAAGCTTGGAATAGCTTCATTGATGCTTCTAAGAACAAGTAGAATCGAAGGAGAAGAAGCAGAATTTGAAGAATAAGCAATGTTGTTCTCTTATTTCTCTGTGTTTACAGATGCTGCACATGATATATATATACAAAGTGCAGTAACTAACTTCTATTCCTCCACTCACACTTTCCACACATATACACACACACACACTAACTAACAGAATATAATCCTAACTAACCACGTGATCACCCTAACAACTAAATGAATTAACTGAAAATGGGATAGTTAACAATATTGAAATAAGAGTAATTTAAGATAGAAGGAGAATGGAGATGAGGACTTATATTCTAGAATAGGAGGAGAAGGACAAACATTTTCTTCAATATGCATAAACCCTTCTTTCAAACTCATTCTTTCTTTTAACCAGATGTTAATTGGATCTAAATAAAACACTCCAACATTTTACTTGGTCCAATCTCATTCACCACTTCTAACTATAGGCCTTTATAGAGCTAATTTGGTTCACAACATATATCAAAATAAGTTATTTTTATTGTATTGTGTAATTTAAAATATATAGATACGTATCTTTATTTTTATTTTTATTTTTATTTCAAGATCCCGTAGCCCAAAATATGAATTAGCTAATACCTCATCTTTAATTAAGGTTTAATGAGACTTTAGTTTGATTGATTTTCCTAATATACTAAGAGCATGTTTAAAATTATTGTTAGAATTTTTATTTTAAAAATTAATTTTTTTTTAAAAAAGCAAAAATTATTTCAAAAAATATTTTATACTATACCAAGTCACCGGATGAATATCCTCCCCGTTACTTATTCTTTCCATTTTCCTAATTACGCACTTGAATGAAAATCGTGCGTCGTAATTAAAAATCCTAAGTCACCCAAGGTCATCTCTCAATAATGGGACATCACATGCTGACGATTTTGACAACGAAGGATTTTTTATCTTACACTCTTTTTTCATCAAATTAGTCATTAATTATACTTTTCCATATCTTTATTTCGTATTTGGAGATGTTCCTTCTTATTTCTGTTCGTCTGATAACATAAAAGTAAAGTTGAATTTTAATTAAAAATTAGATAAAATTCAGTTTTAATTATAAGAAAAGAACTATTATGGTCACCAGTTAAATTTCGAAGAAGTATTTTTTTTAAAAAAATATAGGAAAAAGACTTGTTGACTCGTTTCCCAAAATTGGCTAATGTATCCCTTTAACAAACAAATGGTGGAGATTTCTCTATGCACCAGCAGAGGACAGAATACATCACTGGCTTTTATTTTCAGGTTTGAACAAGTGAAGTTTTGCAGATTAATTTGTTCTTAATTTGGGAGATTTGGTTTTTTGATTTCTCAGTTTCTCTTCTTAGTTTTCTTACCAACAAACTGCAGCCTTGATTTTGAACTTTTGCAGGTTTTTTTATGTACAAGTATTAAATAGTTTCTAACCAGCTAAATTTAGGTAAGTACTTGACTTTTACAAATTACAAATCTAATTTGTACTCTGTTTGGATTGTTGTTATATATTGTTTCACTATCGTATTGTTTATAACGTTTGGATAGATTGTATCGTTTTCTGTTCTACAAAATATGACAGACTATATACAAAAAAAAGTAGGGTAAAAGATGAAACATTGTTATTAAATAATAACTAATTTTTTAAGGTAACTACGTTATTACACTGAATTGTTTGTGAATTGTGATAGAATTCAGTAAAGTTTAAGTAACTACACAATACAACAGGTAATGCTGCTGCTCTACTAAATTGATTTTTTTTGTTTACATTAGATGGCTAATGCTGCTGTGATTTCTCTGATACGATCTTTGGAGCAACTCGTGCAGCGAAAACCACATTTGATAAGTGATGAAACAAGAAGAATGGTGGACTCTGTCCATGATAGTCTTGAATATTTCCAAGACTTTCTTGAGAGCACTAGCAAGAGAAGGCAAAAACATTGTAGAAAGGTTGAAGAGTTGGAGAGAGAGATCAGAATGGAAGTCGAAAAAGCAGAAGATGTGATTGAACTAAAGATCATGTATGGAATAATGAAAAAAAAGGGATTATCCAAGACTTTCTTGAGAACACTTGTAGGAAAGATTGATGCAACAAGGGAAAGAAAGGCAATACGCAAAACGTTGCTACCATTTGTAAAAAAGATTGATGCTGTGAAGAGTAATGTGATGGGCATTAGTTTTGGTACAAATCAAGTTCAAGGCTATGATGATACTACTACAAATGAGGATTTGTTGCCTGGTCATTCATCTAGAAATGTTGCAAAACTGAATCCAGAAAACATTGTCGTGGGTCTTGAAGATGACCTCGAGAGAATAATCAGAAGACTAAAAGGGCCAACATTAAGTCGAGAGATTATCCCCATTTTAGGAATGGGGGGAATAGGAAAAACCACTCTTGCTAGAAAGGCATTTGATGATTTTGAAACTAGGAATCGATTTGACATCCACATTTGGGTGACTGTATCTCAAGAGTATCGGATAAGAGGTATGCTGTTGGACATTCTTCGTTCTACTTCAGAAGAGACCAATGAAGAGTCTAATATTGATCGGTTGATGGATATGATATACAAGAAGTTAAAGGGTTGGAGGTATCTTGTTGTAATGGATGATATTTGGAGTAGTGAGGTCTGGGATCTTATGACAAGAACTTTTCCAGATGATAACAATGGGAGCCGAATTATTTTGACTAGTAGGCAAGAAGAGGTTGCTAGTCATGCAGATCCTGATAGCAATCCTCATAAAATGAACCTCTTAAACTCGGATAATAGTTGGAAGTTAATCCGTGACAGAGTGTTTGGGGTAGAACATGCATGTCCTCCTGAATTGGAGGATATTGGAGAACAAATAGCACAAAGATGCCAAGGACTGCCCTTAGCTCTTCTAGTGGTAGCGGGACATCTCTCTAAAATTTCTAGAACACGAGAAAGTTGGAACGATGTTTCCAAAAGTGTAAGTAAAGTTGTTGCTGATGAATCAGATATATGTCTAGGAGTGCTTGCTATGAGTTACAATTACTTACCTGATCATCTTAAACCATGTTTCCTTTACATGGGAGTCTTTCCCGAAGACAGTGTTGTAAACATTGTTAGATTGATCAACTTATGGATTTCTAAGGGTTTTATATCAGATGAGTTAGTCGGAAGAGATTTTATGGAGGATCTTGTTAGCAGGAATCTGGTAATGGTTAGAAACAGGAGTTTTAATGGCGAGGCAAAAACATGTGGTGTCCATGATCTGATTCGTGATTTGATTTTAAGAGAAGCCGAGAAAGAGAAGTTCCTAGAGGTACTAGAATTCATGAAGCCACTAATCCTTCAGCAGAGAAGCTTAGAAGTACTCGTCGCTACTGTTTCCATTCACACAATCAGGCTGCTTTTTGGAAGCTATCCAGTATCATCCGAACATTGCACTTCTTCGATGGATTTCAAAAACTTTCTAAACAAGTTCCTCTATTGGTGTCCTTCAAATTGCTAAGAGTATTAGCAATCCTAAATGATACATTTCCAACGTTCCCACTTGAGATAACAAAATTAGTACAACTCAGATACCTTCAATTCACTTGTTATGATAATATTCACTGGTCAGTGTCAAAGCTTTATAATCTGCAGACATTCATTCTTGGTTACGGAGTTGCAGATTTATTACCTCCAACCATTCCTGAGGGAATTTGGCAAATGAGAAACCTAAGGCATCTTCATATCGGTGACTTCTTTTCTTTCCCTATTCCATCAAACAAGCTACAAAATCTACAAGAACTCTCTCGTCTAGCTTTGAGTAGCTGCACTTCTGAATTATTTTCTGCTATTCCCAATCTTAAAAAGCTGAAAATTATTGGAAATTATCTGATGGAAATGAAGAGAGAGCGCCTAAATAGCCTTTCCTGTTTAGAAAAACTTGAAATCTTGAAGTACAGGGATGACGGGATACAACCTTCTCAAATCCCTAGTAAGTATGTTTTGCCTGCATCACTGAAGAGGTTGACTTTAAGTTGCACTAGTTTACCATGGGAAGACATGGCAAATATTATAACATTGCCAAACCTCGAGGTGCTTAAAATTAAAGACAACGGATTTCTTGGTGATGTGTGGATGTTAAACGATGAAGAGATTTTCAAGCAACTTAAGTTCCTCCTAATCAGTTGGACAGGTTTGAAGCACTGGAAAGCTGGTTGCGTTAACTTCCCAAAGCTGCAACGCCTATTTCTGAAAAGATGCATGAACCTGGAGGAAATCCCTCAAGACTTTGGGGACATATGTACCTTGGAATCAATAGAGTTGCATAAATGCAGTATATCCGCTGCTACATCAGGCAAAAAAATTCAAGAAGAACAGGAGAGCATAGGGAATGAATGTCTTAGTGTCCTCATCTATAATCATCCGTAAGACTCCTACTGTTTCAAAAATTATTGCTACCTATATCTATGTTATGTGCTTTGTTTTACTTTCAAAATTGTCTCATGAACATAGTCAAGGAAGTCTCCGACCAACTTAGGTTTGTTATATTGTCCTTTGGACATCATTGATCTGATTCAAGAATCATAAATGAGTTCCTTCTGCTGTTGACAGGTGATTAGCAAAGTTGTGGAGAAAATGGCGTGTGTATGATTGACTCGACTCGACTCTCTAACAAGGGGAGATCACTTGTAACTTGTTCATTCTGCAAGTTAAGTCTCTTTTATGTTCCTTATAACAATGATCAAAGGACCTGATTGTTATGTAGGTTGTGTTGCTCTTTAATTTTCCAAGCTAAACATTATATGACTAGAATTACATGAATTTACTACTCTTTAAAAATCATGGTTATAGAATTTTTGTACGTGGCTCATTAAGAATACATTAAAGAAATTTTATAACCATTCTTGCAAACCAACTTTCCTTATGTTGATATATGATATTATTTGAAGACATAACCGTATTAATTGTCTCATATACACTTCAATCATATATATAATAAGGTACGTAGTAACCTTACCCAAAGTTTAGTTCAAAATTTATAAATTGTCCAACATGAGATCAAAGAATTAATCTAAGAATTGGGATGAGATCCACTACTACAAACAATTGCTTTAGTAATTGAGTTTAGTTCGTTGTATTAATTTGATTTAAAAAATGAAATTTTTGAAAGTAGAAAATATTTTTAATTTTGTGGCTTGAATCAAAAATATATTAAATGTATCAACATATTATTTATCTTAATTCCTAAATATGTCATGTGAAAAATTAAATTATTAAAAAAAATAGACATTTTTTTCAAACAAACTAATTTTTAAAAGATAGGAACTAACAAATTGAAGGATAGATTATTAATTTTCTTTTTCTTTTGAAACTTTAAAAGACATCTAAGAGGAATTAGGAATAATCATTATTTTATATACTTGTGAGAGAGAATGGGTACCTCGGACATAGACCAAAAATGCAACAAAGGTTAGTAATATATTAATTTAATTTGAAGGGGGAAATAGTTAGGTCCCACTTGACCAGTTATATTATATTATTATATTTCATTATTTTAAATCGATCAATTCATAATCTCAAAAATAGGGTTGAGACCATTTGACCACGTGTTAAAAATAGTTTTACAAAATTATCGTTAAAAATAATATGGCATGAATAATTTTTTTTTTAACGATAATAACATTAATAAGCTTAAATTTTAATTGATAGCATAAATGAGTCTTTTTTAAAGTTCGATGGCATATTTGAGACTTTTCCCTTTTCAATAATCTGATTGTCTAATTTCTTTTTACACCTTCAATATAAAAAAAAAACTTAAATTTAAATTTAAATTTAAAATAAAATAAATTTAATTTCTTTTACACTTTCGATATAAAATAAACTTAATAATATTTTCAATAATCCGATTGTCTAATTTCTTTTACACTTTCAATATAAAATAAAATTTATTATATTTTTAATAATTCGATTGTCTAATTTCTTTTCACTTTCAATATAAAATAAACTTATTTTATTTTCAATAATCCAATTGTCTAATTTCCTTTTACACTTTTAATATAAAATATAATTGTAGATCAAGTGGAACCTACAATTATATTTTCAATAATCCGTTTGTCTAATTTCTTTTACACTTTCAATATAAAATAAACTTAAAGTTAAACTTAAACTTAAACTTGAACTTAAATTTAAAAACGGTTATAGCACTAATTTCAAAAGAGACCATTTAAGAGTAGTGAACTCAAACCTTCCAAATTAGTTTGTCAGTTTCTTTACACATTCCTTACAAAATTATGAAAGACAATTTATTAATTTATTCCTCAAAATTGTGCATATATATTATTCTCTCCGTCCGATATTGTTTGTCATAATTTTCTATTTTTAGAGTGAAATTATAAAAACTTTAACTAACATTTTAAAATATATTTTTCATCATAGTAATATGCAAAAAAATGCACTTTATAGTACTTTTCATATATTTTTAAAAAATCTAATTTTTTTATTTATATATCAAATTAATGTGATCTAATTTAATTTTAGAAATTAATTAAATTAACTTTCAAAAAATATAACATGACAAACAATTCCAGACAAATAGTGTATTTTACTATTACTTTACTTTACTATACTATGTAGAAGAGGCTAGGGAAGCAGTTGTTTGTCAACATACATGCTTCCCTAGCCAGGGGCAATGTACTAATTTACTAAATGTTATGCAAAATATCATTATACTTAACTGTTTTTGTTGGTGCACTTTCTTATTTAATAGGGGTGGACATTCAGAATTTTGGTTCATTTTGATTTTTTTTTTGTTTTTGTAAATTGTGTATCGAATACCGAATCAAAATATTCTGATTCGGTTCGGTTTTTTATTTTGGTTTTTAATGTTGATGGCGCGGCTGCTGGCTGCTGACTGGTTGAATGTTGATGGCGCCTGGCAGACGGCGCGACGCGGCTACTGCTGGCTGCTTGACGACGCTACTGCTGCTGCTTCTTCTGGCGGACGGCCGGCGCCGCTGCTTCTTCTGGCGCCGTAACTAATTATATATATATTTGCGTATAAATATCTTTTGCATAATACAAAACATTTTATACAAGATCGATACCTTATGCAGTTTTTCCTTATATATAATATCTTAAAATATTCGGAAAAAAGGGTTAAAATATCATTCAATTATTCTATCTTTCAAGCCTAAAATATCCTAAGGCGTTAGAGGGGTACTAGAGGGGTTTTTATGGGTTCACGTGAATCCATGTTTCCCTCTATAAATCATATATAGTATTGTTATATTTTTCAAAATATATTTAAATCTAGAATTATGAACCCACGTTAAAAATATCATAAAACAACATGATGATGATTGGATGCACCTCTCTAAACAAAGATAGAAATTTGAATCTAATATTTATCTTTTTTTTTAGTTAACACTCCTCCAAGTAGTTATCATTTATCTGTAACACTTTTGGCATTTGAATAATTTTATTTTTATTTTGCTTTAGTTTTTCAAAATTTTCAAGTGTTACATTGAAAATTCCTAAAACAAAATAGAACTGAAATTTTTTTATATAATTAAATAAAATGTGTATATTAAAATATAAAACTAATAATATTATATATGTTGGCCGGTAAATTTTTAAAATTTAACGATTCAATGTTAAGAACGTAAAGATCAAATTGATCAAATTTATATTTAATTAAATGCATTTTTTTCGTAACACTACACCCATTCTTTTAAAATCCTAAATATGCCTTTGCTCAACATCAACCTTTTAGCTTTATTTATCCTCGTCTATAACAAACTAAATCATAATGTCAATTAACAAATTAATCATATATCACTATCCTATGGCTACACAAACAATCAATAAAAAATAATTAAAAAAATCTAACCCACCCAAAAGTCCCACCAGTAAATTTGGGTAAAGCTTGTGGAATTTGGTCTTTTCAATTATTTTAATTAATTTTTAGGATAATCAGAATAGTAACACGTCATTAATGAATTTATAATTGAGATTATGATATAATTGATTAAAAATGAGCACAACATAAAACAAAAAAGATTGACGTTGAGACCATTTTAGGCATGAAATATAGTAGAGTAATTATCAATTTACATAGTTGATTGATGTTTTATGCCTTTTTTGTATAATATTATATACACAGCTAACTGATTAAATATTTTCAAAAGTTATATATTTCTTAAAATTCATATATATGTGTGTATAAATATATATATATATATATATATATATATATATATATATATATATATTTGAAAAAATAATGATATTTGACTAAATATTTTCAACTTATGCATGAATTAAATGTGTTTTATTAGTCACTTCATATAAAAATATGTTACGGTCAAATATGTTAGTAATAATATAGCTTAATGTAATACATAAAAAATAAATTAATTAAACATGAGTTATAATTATGATAAATGCATATGTTTAAACTGTGTAATGGTTATATTTAGGGGCGTATAAAATCGAATTGAAAATCGAACCAAATTATAAATTGAATCAAATTAAAAAAATAAATCGACTAGTGATTTGGTTTAATTTGGTGTGGTATTGAAAAAAAAAATCCAATTATATTTGGATTAATTTGATTTCAACTAAAAACAATCAACCCGAAACCAAATCGAACTAGTAATTTGATTTTTTGATGTTTAGTTTTAAAAAATGTGACCAACATTGTGATTTATGTGCTTTAAAGATTTTATCATACTTCTATTATGTTTTTCTGGTGAATCTAATTTATTCTATATTGTGATTAAACATACATACGTTAAAAGTGGCAAGATTAGTTTAGATTGATCACAACAATTCAACTTACGGAAAATATCTTAATTAGAAAGAAAATCCCCATTATAATTCCATCTAAGAAGAGTAAAAATTAATAATTAAAAATTAATTATCAAGGATGGTATTGCATTTATGTACCCCTACATTATGGAAAGTTTTTTTTTAAGAAAATGAAGTACCAAATTGTAAGTAGTGCTCTCTAATAGAATTAAATTAATTTGATTAGGTGCAAAATGAAGGCAAATAATCTCTCTTCTTTGTACTTTTACATGTTTTTGAAATCAGAAATTTGGGAAATGCTTATTCATATTAAACATTATTAACACTCTAATCCAACATTATTTTAAAAATATCTTTTGGAATGATATTAATACATCTTATTTAATATTATTTTAATATGATTTATATCGTCATTCTCATAATTTCATGAATTCTTGTGATCACAAATTGCCAGTAAACATTCCATGGTCGAATGGGCTTGTTTGTATTTTGTCGGCCCAATAGTTAACGGCCAGAAAATTGGCGTGAAGAAATGGTAAATATTACTCTCTCCATTTAAAAATGTTGCGCTTATCAAAAGTTAATTTGACTAATTTTTAAAAGTAATTAAATTATATTAATTTAATATTTTAAACAAAAGAAATTAGATATTCTAAAACTATAAAAAATACTATAAATTATAATTTTTTACATATTAATATGATAAAAAATAAAAATCATTTACAAACAATACACGGATATCTAAAATAAAAGGCGTGACTGGGATCCACCTCATAAGTGGGACCCGTTCCTTGAAGTACGTAACGAAGAAGATATAAAGTATCCTCCTACTCAAAGCTGAGTCAGGCTGGGCCCTCTACTCACCAATATACTGCCAACGAATTACCGCAATACCAAAATATTATATATTTTATTACGTAAGTTGAGAGTTTAGTTTGGTAATAACGCATAAACTATTTTATCCTCTTTTAATTAGAGGTATTAAATATTTTTAGGATTACTTATTATACTATTTATATTATAGTAATAAAATAAACATCAAAATAACTTAATTTAGAAAAAATATTAAAAATACTTTTAAATTTGACGTAAATGGTTAAATTCATCTTTTAAGTTTTTGACAATTTCAGAAATACTCCTTGATTAACTATACCAAAATACAACCCTCAACTCGACCCTAACGGTACCAAAATACAATCCTCAATTGATGAGAACTCAAGTGAAGTCGTAAAATTAAAAGTGAATTTAAGTTCACTTAGAGCCTGTTTGGCTCAGCTTAAAAGTTGGTTAAACTGACTTAAAAAGCTGATTTTTGACTTATTTAGCAGTTTGGCAATACTCAAAATAACTTATTTTAAGTTAAAAAAACTTATTTTAAGTCAAAAGTTAAAAGCTGGGTAGGGGTATTTTTTTTTTAGCTTATAAGCTGTTTTAAGTTGACCATATTTTTACCTTTTTGCCCTTAATATTTTTATACAATCTCTAAATTACTCACATTACTATAATGAATGAAAATAAAATAAATCTTAAATCTTTCAAGTGATCTATTCAAATTATATATTATTAAAATGTAAATAAGTTGCACATATAACTTAAATAAAAATTTATATTCCTTTTATAAATAATTTGTGATAATAAAGAAATATGTGAATGATAGGCAATTATTATTACCTATGGATGAAACTAAAATAAAATCTTAAATCGTTCTTTGATCTATTCAAATTATATATCTTGAAAACCTATAATAAGTTTATATTCCTCTTATAAATAATTTGTGATGAGAAAGAAATATGAGAATAAT
Organism: Solanum peruvianum; assembly: GCA_027705065.1. Lineage (NCBI taxonomy): Eukaryota > Viridiplantae > Streptophyta > Magnoliopsida > Solanales > Solanaceae > Solanum > Solanum peruvianum. Next base: position 41,077,424 of record JAKWJD010001760.1, on the reverse strand, counting down.
TGCAAATATAATTATTTATGGCTGTAAAATATAAATTAATTAACTTTTATTATGTTAACAGCTTTTAAGGGTATTTCAGACATTTTGATTTAAAAGGTTGTTTATCAGCACTTATTTGCCAAACACATCAACAACTTTTTTTTTTAACTTCAGCACTTTTATCCAAACGCATAACTGCTTATTTTAAAAATAAGTTTCAGCACTTTCGAAAGTACTTTTTTAAAGTTACTTTTATTAAGCCCATCCAAACGGGCCCTTAGTCAAATAAAAAAAATATTTTTAAGACTGTTAATAATTTAAAGAATGAAATTAATTATTATTTTACGATAAAAGATGAATTTTGAGCTAATTAATAAAATTATTGTTATATATATATATATATATATATGATAAGGAGGTTAGCGGGTTTCATGGGTAGGCTAGTTGCATGAGGCAAGTTGGTCTGACTTCTCATACTGTACTTGGGAGAAGGAAGAATGTGAAATGTACTGGGATACAGCTTAGCATATATTTGTTAGGTTCCTAACGTAATGGAAACCTTCTATCAATCTATGTATAATCAATTACAATATATTTTTATATATCATATAAAAACAAATAAACTAGTTAGGTATACAATACAAACTTTGCGATTTTCAGGGAAGGACTCAAAACCTCCGAAATCGCAGGGAAGGACTTTCCGGCTGCTATAAATACTCTCTTATTTTTTTTAACCTAAAATAAGCCACACCGCCTACTCTTCTCTCTATCTAATACTACTACTACTAATTTTTATTTTATTTTTTAATTGAAGTTTTGATTTTAGCTCTGTTTTTTCATTCACCATGACTATACTTATTGAGCAGCTTCCTGTTGGTAAAAATTTCTTTCTTAGCTTTTTTTTTTTTAATTATAGTATTTCTTTGTTCTTCAAAATTGTTTTTTTTTTAATTTTCTGAAACAATGCGTGTTTCTCAGAGATCCAGGCAGATGAAACGAATATTCATGCTCAGAATCAAAAGGAATTGGTATTGGGTGATGGATTTGCAGTTCCCGAAACCAATGCATTTGGCCATAATTTTAGGTCTCTATTATACTATAATATTCTCTTAAATCTCTAATTACCGATCAGTTTCGCGCTGAAATTCAGGACGATACTCTGTTTAAACCCATAACAGAGGTTATATTATTTCCAGATTTGTACTAAGTAATTAATTTTATCTAACAATACGTGATATGAAAATTGGGAAAAGGTAAAATGAGAAAAATATGGGTCTGATTTGATGAACATGTTTACCAAGTCTGTAGTCTACGGACACGTCGTTATATTTCGTGATATTAAACTGGATATGTTGTTAAGAATATTTATGGCCGGACATGATTCGCTGAATGCCTGAATTTCTATGGATTTATGTGACTAAGGAATAAATAAAAAACCCCTTCACATTAACAATCAAGTGTTAGAATAAACTAACCAACAGCTCATATCTAAATTTGGTGATTAAAAAAAAAAACTTGTGGTCTCTATATGTAACATTTTTTTTGTGTGACAAAAATTGACCTAGTAGCAATATTTAAAACAGGGACTACACTGTTGAAAGTGCAAGGCAACAAGGGGTAGAAACTTTTTACAAGATCAATCACTTTAATCAAACCTATGACTATGTAAGTAACTTTATTTGGTTTAGCAAAAATGTGTATTTCATTTATTTATTTTTGTTTAAAATTTGTCCTTTATTATGTATTGCAGGTAAGTAAGATGAGGGTTGAATATGCAAAATTGGACAAAGCAGAAATGAGCATCTGGGAATGCTGTGAATTATTGAATGATGTGGTTGATGACAGTGACCCTGATTTGGATGAACCTCAAATTCAACACTTGTTGCAAAGTGCTGAAGCCATTAGGAAAGACTATCCTGATGAAGATTGGCTCCATTTGACTGCCCTTATTCATGGTACCATACTTTTCAATTCTCTTTTTTGACTCGTTGTACTAATGTTAGTGTTAGTTGTGCTGAGGGTCTATAAGAAACAGCCAGCCTGATAGAGTAGGTAAAGTTGTGTTCACATCACTCTCTTCAAACTCCTCTTGCGGAAGTACACTAGTTATGTTCAAGCCAGGATTTTCAATAAGTGATTTGAAATGTAGAAACTAAACACACTAAGAGGCCAAAGAAGATTCAACATCTACTATATATATGTAAAATTTTAATTTTAGTCCTTCGGGACTAGACTACTAAATCCTAAATTATGTGCGACTAAGCTCTAATACCATTAGAAATCTCACGTCTAGGATTAGAGAAATCAAAGATCGTATTGATGATTATAATGTCACGTCCAGGATAAGAGAAATCATAGACATGAGATTTCTACATCATCTACACGGATGACTCGATATCGATCTCTCCTCTATGTTTTCTGATTCGAGTCTCTCGCATAAGGTTTGCCTAGCTATTGCAGTTTACATCACCGTTATTATAAAGTGGAAGTTTACTCCGTTGTTTGCACAAAGTGCTCACTCTGTAAGGTTGTGACAGAGATTGTAGTGGCTGCGATTATCCTAAGATTCTCAAAAATAATTGAATTGTAATCGTGTATAGATAGTGTAATTCAAGGGTTCACCCGAACCCTCTTATCACTCCCTAGTTCCGCCCCTGATTATTGTATTAAAATTAAATGAGACTAACTAAGATTATGGTACAATTTTTTTATTTTTGCAAGACTTGGGGAAAGTGCTTCTGCTTCCTAGCTTTGGAGAGCTTCCTCAATGGGCTGTTGTTGGTGACACATTCCCTGTTGGCTGTGCTTTCCATGACTCTATTGTTCACTCCAAGGTTCCCTTTTCTACTAGCTCAGTTAATAAATACCTTAATCACTAAATCAAAACACATTTAAATTTAGTTAATTAGTACTATTTTTGTCTATTTTGGTGTTGATCCAGTACTTTAAGGAAAATCCTGACTACAATAATACTGCTTACAAAAGCAAATTTGGAGTTTACTCTGAGGGTTGTGGACTAGACAAGGTGTTGATGTCATGGGGTCACGACGATTATATGTACTTGGTATATTCTTTACACCATATTCATTATTTAATATTTCGTAAAATCTGATTAATCTGAATTTATACGCTCAATAAAAAGAAGAACATGTCACGATTGTGGTCATTATTATTCACATGCACAGGTTGCAAAAGAGAATGGGACAACGTTGCCATCAGCTGGTCTTTTCATTATTAGATATCATTCATTTTATGGTAAGGACAAAATAAGCTACACTTTGAGACTTTGCGAGATTAAATTAATAGCTCACGCTAAGTTTAATATTGTTTTTCATATTAATTTTTTTATTTAACTATGTATAAGTGGCTAAATGTTAAATGATTTATCAAATGTGGCAGCCCTGCATAAGTCTGGAGCTTACAAGGAACTAATGAATGAGGAAGATAAGGAAAATCTGAAGTGGCTTCATATTTTTAAGTAAGATTTAAAATTCCCAAATATTAATTATTTAATTAATTAATTTTTAGAAAAATAAAATAAACAGTTTATAATTTTTTTTAAAAAATTGTGTGGTACAGCAAATATGACTTGTACAGCAAAAGCAAAGTTCAGGTTAACGTGGAAGAGGTCAAGCCTTACTACATGTCTCTAATTGAAAAGGTGAGCATTTTAGTTAAAATTGTTGATTTTGAAAATCAAAAATATTTTTCCTTCAAATCAGTAATCTTTTTTTAAATATATGAATAAATTGTAATATTCAATTTTTTTTTTTTTTGTAACTGATTGAAATGTTATATTGTGCAGTATTTCCCAGCAAAGCTGAAATGGTGAGGAGATGCGTTTAGTAGCATAGGGAAAAGCTGACAAATGAAAATAAATAATAAAGACTGTAATGGTCTATAGTTTAATTTATTTTTTTTAATTTTTTTTTTGATTTATCTTTAATTTATATATTTTTGTATTAGTGTTTTGCGATGTAAAAATATGATACAGCTAATAAACAATAATAAAAGTGGTTGTTTTAGTTGATGGCCCAATTTCAGTTTCAGAATTATTGTAATAGTGTTTTCAATTAGAGTTAAATCAAAATATTTAAGGTTTTTCATTTTATTATATTAATATTAAAAAAATATAATTTATAACTTTTTTTATATAATATTCGAACCTCTAAATTTTAATTTTTAATTATTAATTTAATTTAATTTAATTTAATTTTTTGCAAATCAAATTAATGTTTGCAAATCAAATCCTAACAGCTAATAAGACAAAATAAGAAAATTCTAAGTGACCTAAAAAATCAATCCTCTACTAAATTTGGCAAGTCGAATGGGACAAATTTAATACTAAATTTTGTGTAAGTTTTCTTTCAGATTTTCTTTGCCAATAATTAGACAATCGAAAACCTCTCTAAAGTCTTAACCATTCATTTTTCTCTTCTGTATATTTTACAGGAATACCATGAAATTTTGTATGATTTGGATTAGATCAGCGGCTTAAAACAATACTTGCGGCTTAAAAACCTGATCTATTTTAAATAAAATTTTCCTTTTGTAAAGATCAAAGTCCATTTCGTTTTAATTAATGCATTTTGATCGGATATGAAATTTAATAATAAAAAAAAATTGTTGAGTTTATTGTCCTAAAATAATCATAAATATTTATAAAATTATAAATATCTAATTAAGAATAACCCCCCACCCCACCCTGCCCACCCTTTTTTTTTTTTAAAAAAAATGATAATCTATGAATTTGTTATTCTTATATGTTTTGTTACGTGCAAACCTTTAGATTACGATTTAAAATTTATTTTGAGAAAATTGAAAATCTTATGTAAAATTATTAATCCATAAATTAAAATTATTTTAAATATAGATACCAATATAATATTTTATCAATCAATAGCATTATTCATATTTGACACTCCTTTTAAAAATAAGGACAAAATTTAAATGGTAACCTAAAAAGGGTTATTTTTGCAAATCATCATGGGTTCTCTACTTGAAACAACACCCATTGGTCACTTTTCAGTTCTATAATGAAAAAAACCAAAAAAATGACAGATTTCCCACATTTAAGTTTTCCTTATTACCATTATTCCATGTTAGTTTTACAAATCTCCAAAATTCCTTATTTTCACGTATTAGATTAATGTATCTTGCACATCAAAAAAATAATTAGGATTATAGTCTCACAGATAGGGGTGGCAAATCAAACCTAATTAGCCCAATTCGACCGAACAATTTAGGTTTGAGTTAATTATTGACATGCTTATTTGTTAGCTTAATCCATTTTAATTCATTAAAAATTGGATCGATATGTAATCCAATAAAGGAAACAATAAATTTATCAGGTACAAAAAACTTATAAAATAAGAAACAAAGCTAATAAAACTTGACAAAAATTAACGGGTCGAATTATGACCCATTGTTACCTAAGTCCTAACCCCATTTTGACCCAACCAAATTTGAGCTGGATTGGATCTTGACTCATTTATTATAGTGACCCATTTGACCCTCTTAAATTTAATCACTAATTATAGAATTCCAAATTTCACTTCTTCCAAGAAAGTACTAGTAAGCAAAAAGTTGGAAAACTCCCAAGATAGCCGTGAGAATACTAACAACCCTGTGAATGTACTCACGGAGTCTATGGAGATGTAATTAGTCAATATATGTCTTTCATTTAAATATTAATCTCATGATCATCACTTTTAGGTTAACAACCGTAACGGTAATCATTTAGCAGTAATAATATAATTACTGATAGTTTAGTGGGAATATGAAGAAAACACGTCAAATTTAAAATGGTTTTATATTTAGTATATAAGTTATAACAATGACTTTTTAACAATTTCAGACAACAGTTTTTAAGCAAACAGTTATAAATAACACTAGTATTTAGACTAATAATACAATGTATGCCATAGGTGACAACCAACTGGAATAAGAGCCCGTTGACCTAACTTTAAAAAAGTAGCTTCTTAAAAGTAGTCATTTTCAAGTTAAAAAAACAATTAAAAGGTCATTTAAACTTATTTTAAGTTATCTTTAATTTTATCAAACCGTCCCAAAATCTAAAAGTAAGTATGTTGACCAACTTATAATTGTATAATGCATTAATTAAGTTTGATCATTTTCAGTTCCTAAACTAAAGCCTAATAACAGAAAAAGGGAAAAAGCACACTTATTTGGAAGGAGAACAAAGAAAAGGGTATCAAAATAACAAATGGAATTTGTTAAATAATTAAATAGTAGTAATAAATAAACGATGAAGTCAAGTCATCTTGTGAATTAGACCACAAAAAATACGTTCCCATCGTTTATTTAACAACTTATCGAAGCTAAATGTATTTGATCATCAATCGAGTCAATCAAATTAATAAAAATATATAGGAATATATTTTTGAATTAAAAGTACCGAAAATAAACAAAAGTAAACTGCCTGACGTGTAAGACTCACCACACCAGTTAGAAATTATAGTTGGTCTTGGTCAATAAATTGACAAAAATAAATTGCATGGAAATTTCCCATTGTTGATTTAGTATTTTATAGAATTGATATAGATTCATTCTTTTTCCTGCTTAAATAGATCTCGGACTCATTGGCAAATTAATTTTTTTTACATAGTTCATTTGAATTCATAACTTAATTCATTTAAAATTTTGAATGAATTAAAATTAAAATTTAGGTCCGCCTCTGCTGCAACTAGGTAGTTTCCTTGGTCTAGTTGATTAGATGACTTGACGAATATTTTCTTTATTATTAAATTACTTGAGAATTTTCCTTTGTTTCTATCCCTTTTTTTATCCTTCAAAGTCAATTGACTTGCTTACTTTGTAGTATTTGTGTACACACGGTCAAAATTCATATAAATACTTCCAAAAGCATTGAGCTTGAAACACAATTTCTAAAAATTAAAGCTATCAAGTACTACTTTTTTTGGTATAGAAATTAAGGTTTGCAATATGGCAGCACTACTCTCCAACAACTCTATAAAATCCATAGTGATTACTCTTATGATCTACGCTATTTTCTTAGCTCCCTTGCTACTATGGTCATGCGATGCATCTCGAGGTATATAATAATTTATGTGACGTAATATAAATTCATAAATCTAAGCAGATAATATTAGATACGTACGTTTAAATTTTAGATTCATTTCTGAGGTTAGTTCACACAAGTGTTTTTTTTTTTTTATGCAGAACTCGCGTCAAACAAATTTTCACCACGTGTTGCATGTCTTCATTGTGTAGGGTGTTGTGAACCAACACCCCCAGGTACCTGTTGTACCCGCTGTGGTTGTTGAAGTTTCTCTTCGATCTCTACATGTCAGAATTATTGAACAAGTTTGATCAGCAATTGGTGGGACTTTGATTTATTATATGTACATGTTTTATTCAATAAAGAAGGAACTTATTGGTTTCTTTAGATTGAATAATATAGGAGTATTATTATGTGTACATTGTGAGCACCGTGTTTGTACCGTAAGTTTTAATTTTTACGTGGAGTTGTGACTTGTTCAAATTAAATTTACCAATACAATTATATACATGAAAAATGATCTTTTATGATAACTTTCAAATTGAAGAAATTGTAATCTTTTCAAATTTCTTAATTATGTGTAAAAATAAAGACAGCACATATTTATGGCATATCAACAAGGCTACTATTAAATTCATTTAGAGAGAGACAAAATGTACTCAAAGAATATGAAAGTTTCTTCTCTGGACGATTGTTCAGTACACCCATAAAAAAAAACACAAGAGTTTAAGAAAAGGGCAAAATGGTCTACTTGTCCTATTTTTCTGATTTATTTGGCAAAAAGGTGCAAATGAAACAAGTTAACTCAAGGAAGAATATTAATGAAGAGAAAAAGATACATAAATTAAAATTTTGTATGAAATTGCGATACAAATATGACACAACATTTATGTTTCTCATATAAATGAAAACCCCATGATGATAAGTTGTGAATGCTATAAAAAATCTCTTCTTTTACAATCATATCATATGAGCAAATTAAAAGTTATAAACAAGATGTTAGAGTAAGAAATTGCATTGATAAGTCACCTATTTTTGTGTTCTGTATATGGATAAATGTTTGTAATTGCAAACTTTCAAATACACATAATTTTATAAAAATCCACTAGCAATAATAGTAGTAACTAGTTATTTCTTAATATAACCATTTCACGTGATATAAACAATCTCTTTACGCTAAATATGAATTTATTATTATTTTCTAGAAAATTTTTAAAATGAAGAATTTTTTTTTACAAATATAAATTTATAAGTCAAATTTTACAGTTAAATTTTCTTTTTTTGAAATCGTGATTTGAACACCAAATCGCTATTTTTTTTAAGAAATAAAAAGAAAGAAAAGAAATTGATATATGAAATCATAATTTTAAATGGCATATCAAAGTATTAATTTAAACTCATAATTTCAAATTATAATATGAAATTGAATATCCAAACTCAGGTAGCAGCTGGCGTGACAAAAAAGGACATACAAAGTCATTTGACTAAAGATAAGATAATGCTATGAAATGAAATGTTTTTTATCATCCTATTTATTTGAGTAAATTTCTTGATGTGTCATGTGATATTTAACCAACTAATTATCGAAGTCATTCGATTAAAATAAGAATATTCTTTATATCCATCCTATTTAATTAAACTTCCTCAAGTTGAAGCAAAATCAACATTGCGTATGCAGAATAAATAAATTCCAACGCATTAGATTAGTTTTTAGAGCATGTGCACTCAATTAAATATTTTTTTCCTTTCGTATTTTTCATATTCTCTAAGCTTATTGATAAGTAAGGGATATTCATGCCACATCACATTGAATAAACAAATCTGCCAAAATAAAAAATTTGGTATTTGGACATTCGAAATGGCAGTAAAGAGCAATCCTAGATATTTTATTTTCTCTTTTGGTATAATGTTAGACCAAACAAGTTGAGTATGAGAAGCAACAATTTTCTAATTTAAATGATGATTGTAGCTTCCTTGTAAACATGTCTAAGAATCTTTAAAAGTTAAGCACGGATAACTCCTCATCAATATTTTTTAAATTTTATCACAACAATACAAAATAAGTTGAGTCGGCTATATGAATCCTTAATCCACGTTAGTGTGAATCGACACATACACAAAATATTACAAGGACAGCCATAGACCATAAGTAAAAAGATACTTAGGCACAAGTTGCATTAATGGATCCTACAAATAGAAATTGACTTAGCAACACATTTGAATCATAAGATGTTATAGGGGGGGTTGGCTCCTTATCATCCACATGAAAGAAGAATCAATTTTGCCATGAAGTCATAATTAATTATGAGTATCAAACATTCATTAAAATAGTACTATCTACTTTGACAATGAAGAAGTATTCATGTCAAGAGGTCAATCTGTTTGTAGGGAAGGAAAATACTCTCTTGAAAAACATTATCATAAAAGCATCAATGTGTGTTGAAAAATGGGAAGGAGATAAACAATGTACAGTGCCTTTTGAAACTTGTTTTCCCTACTGCTATGAAAATCATTTACCTCATTTTTAAGGAACTTGTTTTCTTAGGAAAAATTATTTTCTAAAAATGACCAACCGAACATTGGAAAATGTTCTCCTCCGTACCGAACAGACCCCTGAAAAAACAGCAACTAAAGCTACAAAGAAAATCATCTCAAAAGAGTAGCTACATAGAAAATCAAACATTGATATCTAATGTTACACACATGTATACTCTTTTCTTCTGTTTCCTTTTGCTAATAAAAAAAATTCTGACTACAACTTCAATGGAAGAAGCTGCACTAGCTTTAATATTTGTAGGACTAGATACAGTAAACAACTGTATAACATGTTTCTATGAGTTGATTCCCATCATGAAGGATCAAACAACTATAGAACCTAGGCTACCTCTAATGATGTAGAGGGGCAACAATGTTGAGGCAACAAAAACTGGTATAATCTTGTATATTTTCTTGAAGTTAGAAGAAACTAACTGATGCTGATCTCTTGCGAACTGGTTCTTTAGAGCGAGATCCTTTCAAAGCTTCTGCATATTTCGCCAACTCAGATTTATGAACATTTTCTTGGTCATGGTTATTTCCTTTTTCTTGAGGTGATTCAGCAAGACGCTTTGATATATAGTCAAGTGAGCCCACATCACTATATCTCCTTCTACGTGTCGGATAGTTTCTGCTTTCTCCTTTATTGCTTGTAGAGCCTTGATCAAATGAATGGAAAGCTACAAGTTGTTTGGACGGACCTGGAGATGGTGTTCTTGATCTGCTCTGGGGCCTAATAGCTCCGGTATCTACGACAGACATATCTGAACAGTACCCAGAAGAATAATAAGAGCATCTTGCTGCATTCTCTTCAGTCTTGTGAACCATTTCTGAATGATTATGATGATGGTCCTTTCCCCGTATTATTCTCATAACCTTACGAAAGATTGTGCTTCTGTTTGAAGTGTCAGTCTTATGGGATGAAGAATTAGCAATAGAAGTACCATCAAACTCACCCGAATTCATAAGATAGGGTTCTTGGGAGGATAACTGGCCAGAATCAAGATCCAAAACATGGATTCCCCTGTCCCCTTGGTCTTCTTTAGCTGCATATTCAAGAATTAGTTGCTTGGCTTTCTTCCTAGATTCGGGGCTTAACGTTTTACTGAGATCCCTTGCAGTTGTTTCTCCTGGAGCAGGCTGTTGGTTCCTCAGCTCATACCGCAAGCAAGCATTTATCCATCTAAGATAGGCTACTTGTTCAACATAGCTGTAGTGACCTTCTTGAATTTGATCAATTTTCTTTAATAAATCTTCATTTTGCTTTCTCAGCTGTAGACTTTCTTCTTTCAGTGCTTCTGCCTGTGTTAGAACAAAGGTCAACAAAAAAACACGAAATAAACAAAGTTGATGAATAAAAGACTTACTGCATTATCTTCCATAGCAGAAATGGCAATCAGCTGAACATATTCCAGTTTATCACCAACTGTCGAGTTTTCTGCTCTTAAGCTTTGGTTAGATTTCCTCAACTCATCAGCCTCGATTTCCAAGTCCTTCAGCTTTTGGAGCTCCAACTGAACATTTGATTCAGCTTGAACGGGATTCTTCTCCTTGTTCTCCAGCCTCAAAACTCTTTCTTTAAAGGATAAAATCTGTTCCTTATTATGACCAGCTCCCAACCTGAGCTTCTTTTCCAGCTGCTTTATTTTCAATTTCGCAGCTTCAAGGTCTGAGGCTACCTTCGCATATCCAGCCACTTGAGCCTCTAATTTCATCTTCTCTGCTTCCAAAGTCTCGATCTTTAGACCCAAATGCTTGGACTCCAGAGTGTGTATCTTCATTCGATTTTGAAGCTCCATCATGGCCTTTTCTTGCTCCTTGCAGCCATAATACTCGAGCAGTTGGATCTGACGATTCCTATCCCTTTCTATAAGAGTTTTAACAATATTCTTCAGGTTCTTATTCTCTTGTTCATGGACATCCCTTCCGACAATTTTGTATTCCTTGGGTGCATCTGCACCCTGCAGCGGTGAAAAACTATCCTTTGGAGGCGAACCAAATTCCTTTTCAAGTTCATTGATCTCCGGCAGAAAAAGCCCATCTTTGTCTCCACCAGACCTACAATTTGTAGAAGGACTACTTATAGAACTCCCAATAATGATTTTAGGTATGGGGACATCCTCCTGCAATAGAAAAGAAGTAATTAGCTCACAAGCAGAACAATCGCTCAACAATCTGTTTATAGGAAAGCACTCAAGATAACTTCAATTCACAACTATGTGCTTATTTTTCTGAGTTTTCCAAAAGTAAGCTATACTAAGCACATCTAAAACAGAATCAGAACGAAAACAAACAGAAAAATAATCATCCTTATGAGCAATTAAACAATTCAAAGTTACAGAACTTACCATATGTACTGGTTGAAAATCAGATGAAACAGGAATTATATTGTCATGGCCCATCACAACTAAGACAAATCATAATGATTGAAAATCGTGATCATGCTTGAAACTTACTTATAGGAAACTCTACCAACAACAACATACCCAGTGTAGTAATCCCATAAAGTGGGCTCTGAAGAGGGTAAAGTATATGTACGCCTTACTTCTGATAGTGAGCTTGTTTCCAAAATACAAAGGAAGCTCTACCAACTACATAACTAATTATTTCCACATTCTCTAATTTAACCCCACCAATCAAAGCAATCTTTTACTAACTAAAAATATGTATAATCAGAGAGTTGTTCTTTCAATTCTAACAACATTTTAGCTTAAAACCTATAAAATAGTTAAGAAATAAGAACCAAAAACATCAAAATAAGAATCATAAGTCTTATCTAAATGAACTTACAAATTTCCATGGAAACTCGGAAACTGAATTCCCCAAGGCAGGGTTTGTTTGATCATCATTTTGCAGCTCACCTGTTTTAAAATCAAACCAAAGGAAAAAAAACAAAAAAAGAGGGAATAAGTCCAACCTTTAAAAAAAAAAAAAAAAAGAGGAAGAGGAAACAGAGCAACAAAAAGGTGTGATTTTTTTAGGGTTATGGAGTTGAGGGGTTAACCTGAATTAGGTGAAGAAGATGAATTAGAGTGTTTGATTCTTTTAGTTCTGAAAAAAGTAAAGAGAATTCCACCAAGTGATATAGCTAAAGCAACACCAAATTTCAAGATTACAGGTCTTATATCCCTCTTTTCTCTCACCATTCCTCTGCTAACAATTAATGCAAAATTCAATCATCTTAACAAATTTCACAGGTTTCCCTCTTCCTCATCAGCCATAGTGGACGGAGTAAGCAAGATCCCTTTGTTAAAGACTGAATTTTGAATCTTTCTAAAAGGAGAGGGAATTTTCAAATTCGTACTGTACAAGTTTTTTGGGGCATCTAAGTTTGGAGAATCAAACTTGAATTGAGAAAGAATCAACCCAGAAAACGTAATTTTGATGTGGATTTGTTTGGTTACAGTCCAGTTTGTGTTTGTCTGACTCAACACACGCAACTGCAAATGGACAACTTTCAATTATTATTATTCTATTCTCTGTTTTGCTGTTTTTATATATTAGTAGAAGAAACATGTGTAGCCTACAGTAACACCTAAAAAATTCGGTGAAGTGCTAAGTACTCCTTTATTTATATTAATACGTCTTAAATTAAAACAAGTTCGATACATTGATGGAAACCTAAATAAATAAAAACGGACATGTGTAGTGTAATATGACAATGAGGCTCTGAAGTAGAACCAACCTGGTCCCGGTTCGTCAATAGTTGTCTTAATATACAAACAAATAAATTGTCTTATGTCAGGTGAAATGCAAGTTGCATTATGACATCCACTTCTTGACCTTTAAGCATTTTATTGACATTCATATAGACTCCAGACTATATTGTTACTACGTGCCTTATAAATTCATCACAATTTGGCTCTAATCTATATAATTGGAGTTCATGAATAGGGAAGGAGCTTACATGTTTTAATTTAATTCTACAAAATGGATATTTTTCTTAAAAATAAATAAATTATATATATTATTTTTTTCCAACAACTCTTTAAATTTATTTTTTCATATGACATGATAAAACACATTACTTAAATATAATTCACTATATTCTACACATTTATCACATAAAACTATAACATGCAAAAATAACAATAATTTTTAAAATTACTTACTGAATCAAAATTTGACAAATAAATTGAAATATAATTTGTGAATATTTAGGAGAAAAAGGTGAAACAAGGGAAGGTCATTTGGTGGAATTGGTCATTATTATATGTAGCAATTGTATATGTATGTCAATTCCTCTTGTTTATATATGTTTTAATTTATATAACGTACTTTTAGTTCTTTTAAAAGAAAATGCCTTATTTTTCTTATTTTATATTTATTAATGGAAAGAAATATCAACAAAATGTAAGTACTAATGTTATTTTAATAAAAGCAATTTGGAAAATCTTAGTTTTTCTTATTTCTTAAATTTTCTAACTAATCAAATGATATCATATACATTAGAACCAAGAGTGTTGTCATTTCTTAAATTTTGTAATTGATCAAATGATGGCATATATATTAGAAGCAAGAGTGTATTATTTTGATTCAAGAAAGTTTTACAAATATAGCTTTGACTCTATATCCAATGGATAAATTTATGTTTTTCTTTAATTTAATTTGTTCACACATACCATCAACAGTTATAATTTAGAATCATTTTCATTGTATCTATGTTGCTAAATTATTTAGAATACTCATTAAACTAACAAATCTTGTCTAGATTATTCGATTATTCATGAATTTCTCAATCAGTTACAACTTGTTGATACTATCTTCATTTGATCTATTTTATTTAATTGTTCATAAATTTTTCCAAATTAAGAAATCATTTATATTTAACTAAACGTATGTCAGAGTTTTGAATACAATAAATCTTACATAGAAACATTACAAAAAACATACCCGAAGTTTGAGATCCAATCGGAGTTAAGATCGGAAACGTCAGTTCTTCTGATTCTGACATTGTCTTATCATAGCCGCCAACGATGAAAAATCTGTGAAGAATGTACTATGTTATAACCCTAATAGGTAAAATATAATCAATTTATAGAAGTCGAGACCTTGTGGTACGTTTATCCAGTACTCAATTTGATAGATAAACTTGAGTCGTCAATATGGGCTAGGCCCGTTGGACTAGTTTGGCCTAATCCATAATTTGATAGGATTGGATTACGTTTTTTAAACCCATTTAAGAAAAAGAATTTCTAGTCCTAAATAAGCCTGCTCATTTGTGGGCTTGAGAAAAATGGATAGGGTCGGCCCGTGGGCCAAATAAAAACTAATTAAAACATAAAAATAAAACTGAGTATTAAATATAGATAAATTTTCACTAAAGCTGTCAATAAGGGTTAGTCCATCCCACCCGGGTTAACCAATACATGCTTTAACATTTTACGGTTAGACTAGGCTAGCCAATTTTTGATATGGGCCAGAAAAGGTCGGCCCAACCCATAAGTACGTGGGCTACAGCTTGCCGGGCCAGGCCACCTTTTTAAAAATTATATGTTTTTTTTATAATTATTAAATTAAATTATAATTTAAAAATAGTATCATAAATATCCACAAAAACAATATTACATGATGTTAATGTTGCTACTTGTTAATCAAATCCACAAATAAAATTAACTTTATAATATTTATTAAAAAAAATTCAAATAAAAGTATAATTATCTAAATAGAAATATTAACTTAATTGTTTTGAGTTTGAACTCTCTTTAATTCAAATTTTAATATTATAAGTGATATTTTTAAATAAATTTTTGTTGGCCCATGGACCGGCCTTAGCAATATTTCTCAAGTCTCACAAATCAACATGCTTATATATTTAGACCGGGCTAAAAAGTCCTTTTCTTAAATGAGCTTCAAAAATCTTAGGCACACCCTATTATGACTCGACTTAGGCTAGGTCGACCCAACGGTTCTAACCCATATTGACGGCTCTAATTTTCACAGTAACAAACATAAAAATCATATTTGTATGTTATAACTATAGTATGCATAATTGCCCTCTATAGCAAATTTTATACAAGATCCCAATTTTTGTGGATATTTATGATAATACAGATCTATGCACCAAACTATAGTATGCATAATTGTACAAATACAGATCTTGTTTTGTGGATATTATTATACAAAGTACAATGTACAAGATCCCAAATTTTATACAAGATCCCATTTTTGTGGATATTTATGATAATACAGATCTATGCACCAAACTATAGTATGCATAATTGTACAAATACAGATCTTGTTTTGTGGATATTATTATACAAAGTACAATGTACAAGATCCCAAATTTTATACAAGATCCCATTTTTTTATAAATTTGTTCAGTTTTGTATAAATTCGTTTGTACATTGTACTTTGTATAATAAGATTTGTATTATATATTTATAAGCATATAGGATGAAAATATATTTATTTGTATTTGCATATGCATATGCATATTTCTCTCGCTTTGTACAAATACAAACACATTTTATACTGAAATATATAAAATGACTAGTAGTATACCGAATCACATGGTAAAAAAGGGGATGTTTGCTGCAAATTGCAATTACAATAAACTATGGTTATAATATTTAATTTGAATTAATAGTTTGTTATTTCATATAATTTCCGTTAAAAATAACAAGAGTCTTAATTCAAAATTTGTTTAAAGTTTAAATATTTCAATTTAAATACAAATTATATTTAAAAAATATGTACTACATAAAATAAAAATTCCTGAAACTTTCTAGGGAATCACTACATAAGCCGCTGCCTATTTAATATTGTCATAGTTTTTATTTTTTATGACCATTGAAAAATAATTAGGTTAATATTTTTATTAAGTTATTTATATTTTTACTTGAAATCAAACTTAATAAATATTATAAAGATAATTTGATTTATGGATTTGATTAACAAGTAGTAACACTAATACCATGTAATATTGTCTTGTCAATATTTATAAGTAATATTTTAAATTATAATTTAATTCAAAAAAATATACTTTTAAGAAAAAAGTATTGTTGGCCCTGCAAAGTCCATAGTCCGCGTACTTGTGAGCTGGGTCGACCATTTTTAGCCCACATAGAAAATGAGCTAACCCGTCAAATTTCAAAACATATATGAATTAGCTCGAATAAAATGGATCTATCCATTTTAACAGTTCTAGATGAAACTACTTTTCATTAAATATTAGTTATAGGTTATATATTTATTGCGCCACATATAATGATATTATATTAAAATAAAGAGAAAATTTCAAAAATGACAATCATATGAATATAACTAGAGATTTATAGTTATAATTAGGATATTTACAAGTCACAGTTGTTATAAGTATTTATTGATTTCTTTCCATTATGAATGTCACCATTAAACCTTCAAAATTGAAATCTCAAACTAACACAATAATTTGAAATTTATATCTATATAATCATTTTCAAAGTTATGTATCTGTAATAAATTTCAATTTGTTTTGTCTTCCGAAACCGTTAAGGTAAAACTCTATTGATTTATTAAAGGAAAATGGTTTACAAAGGGACAATGGATGCATTAACATTTTGTTTGGTTCATTGTTACCCATTGTTTCATAATGTATTGTATTGTACTCTATTGTATGGTAGATACAATATTTGATTAGATTGTATTATTTGTTGTTGTTTAGTAACATTTTAATTGTTTGATTTGATTGTATCGTACTGTATTGTAATTTATAAGTTTACTTAAATATCCTTAATTATTATAGGGTAGGAGGTTTGACTATGTTTAAATAGTTAAGGTAAAGGGTAAAATAGTATTTTAGAATATTATGTAAAGATATAATTGGAAAAAGAAATTAAGTAACAATGAGAACACACCAAATTAGTTGTTTCATAAAATAGGGGTTTCTATTGTTACGTAACAACGAAATTAAACAATAAAGTACAATACATTTAAAAATCAAGATATAATAACAATACAATACAATATAATAGATAACAATGATCCAAATATATTTGTAAAAAAAGGTTTAGGCATTGGTAAAGCTTTGTTGACAATCATCACTAGAATTCTTTAGGAAAAATTACATAAATTGATACATTTTAATAAATTATTACTGATTTTAGCAATACTTTTTATTTATTACCATTTATAGCAATATTATGTTAAATTTGTCATATGTATTAAAAGTGAATTATGTATGCAATATATATGAATTATATATGAATTATAATTGTTTTTTAAAATATATTATGTTTGTTTGGTAAAAGTTTGACACATTGTATTATAAGTGATTAAAATGTGTGATTTATCATTAAAATTTGTATTACATGTGAATAAAAAATTATTCTTTGTAATATGAATTAAACTTGTATTATAAATGAATTAAAAGTGATCAAGTGAAAAAGAAATATTATTGCTATAAATGGTAAATATTTTGTTATTATAGTATATTTATGTAAGTTTCCCAATTCTTTAAGGCCCAATATGAGAGAACTTGCAGATAGAAGCCCGTGAAATGAATGAAGCCCAATTAGGAGGGGGCAAGAAGGAAACTTGTAGTTTTACTCCGTATCCTATAATTTCTTGTTAGGTTAATCATTTATATTATATAGATATTTGTTATTATTTAACAACGGAAAATAATATAATCTATTCAAAAGTTATGTGCATTAAAATAATATATTACGATATAATACAATACAACGAAATACATTATGAAATAATATACATAT
Organism: Solanum peruvianum; assembly: GCA_027705065.1. Lineage (NCBI taxonomy): Eukaryota > Viridiplantae > Streptophyta > Magnoliopsida > Solanales > Solanaceae > Solanum > Solanum peruvianum. The sequence continues at coordinate 41,059,172 of JAKWJD010001760.1, read as the reverse complement.
AACAACCATCCAAACAAGTTGTAAATGAAAACTATTTTAACAGTAAACAAACAATAGAGATCCGCAGAAAGCATATAGCGTGACCAATTAAAGTACAATTCATTTGGTGAAACACGTTATAACAATTACTATTAAACTTAAATTACTTTTTGAAGTAGTTGAGATTGTTGCTCTAATTATTTAAGCCACCATCAAAGGTATATGCTCTCAATGTTATCTCCTTAATTAATTTGTCCTCCCAAGACCATAACATGAGGTTTTTCACTAATATCTTCTTCTTTTCAACTATAGTAGCCGTGGCATTGGCCTCTCATGTTGAAGATCAGGCTATAATTAGCCAAGTAGTAGAAATTCACCGTCTAAGGCCACAAACTGGTTCTGCTGGTTATGCAGTCCCACAATTAGACTGCCTTAGCTGGCGCCTCGCTGTTGAAACTAACAACGTCAGAGACTGGAAATTGGTACCTAAGAGTGTTCAAACTATGTAGGTCATTACATGCTTGGCAAACAATATCGACGTGACTGTGAGGCCGTTGCTGATGCGGCAATTGAGTATGCCAAAGGCCTCAACCTTAGCGGAGATGGAAAGGACGTTTGGGTGTTTGATGTTGATGAGACTACTCTCTCAAATCTTCCTTACTACGCTAGATCTGACGTTGCCTTTGGGTAACAAACCTGCTTTTTCTTCCTTGCATCAAAATTATTCAGTCTAAAAAAGAATAACACATTTTTAACTATTTAACATTCAGGGCAAAAGCGTTCAACAGTACGAGGTTTAATGCGTGGGTGATGGAGGGAACAGCACCAGCAATTCCAGCAACACTTCGTTTATATAAGACGGTGTTGTCTCTTGGGATCAAACCGGTTATCCTAACAGGAACTCCAGAGTTTACAAGAGAGGGAAGGGTTACGAATCTAAAGAAAGCGGGTTACACTTCTTGGTTAAAGCTCATACTAAAGTAAATACCCACTCTGTTTCAATTTATGTGACTGAATTTCCTATTTAGTTTGTACCAAAAATAATGACACATTTTTATATTACTGAGTAACATTTTGACTATAAAATGTCTATTTATTCTTAATGAAATGATTTACAGACACACACATTTCTATCATTCATTTTGTACCACAAGTTTTAAAAAATTAAATTTCGTATCGAATCAATCTATCTCACGTAAAATGAGACGGATGGAGTTTTCATTTCGTTACCCCCAACAAGTAGTACTTTTATTCTTCTCTATTTTAGAATATTGAAAATAATTAGATTTGGTTCGAATGCAGGGGAGAAAATGATTCACCAAAATCAGTGGTGTATAAATCGAACAAGAGAACAGAGCTGGTGATAGCTGGATATAGAATTGTTGGCAATACTGGAGATCAATGGAGTGATTTGATCGGAGAAAACGCTGGAGCTCGTACTTTCAAAGTCCCGGACCCTATGTACTACATTGGTTGATTTGCTTACAAAATTTTCCAAGGGTGAATCAATAAAATTATATTTTTATTTATGATTTCTTTAGTACCATGTGTTTATATAAAGTAATCGACTAATATGAGATAGAGAATTGATTGAGTGATTTTTTTATGTGAAATATTAATAGTTGAGTGATTTTCTAAATGAAACATCAATAATCGAGTGTTTTTTGAGTTATAATATAAAATTGAATGACTTTCTAAACAAACTATTCAAAATGGATTACTTTTTGAGTAAATTATTGAAAATTAGAGTGATTTATGAGATATTAACTGATATATAAAATCTGAAATCTTTGTATTTGCAAATATGCTCGACAAACTTCAACATCCAAATAATAATATTGTAAGTCACATGTGAAGAGCACGAAATAATTATTTGAGAAAACTTCGAATAAAGTAGACAAGATGATTTAAATTAACTATAGAGTGACGTCGCCTTTATGGACTTATTTATTGTCTTTTGGTGAAGTGATAAAAGTTTCAAAAACACTATTTAAATTATTTGATTTTACATCAAAATTATTAAGAGTGAGTTTTACATATGACTTATCACTTTTAAGTTTGAGAAACACACATTAATAATGTGGATAATATATCTTTTTTTTTTATTTGTTAAAACTTTATGACAAAGCACATTAATAAAATATTCAACTTTGACAAAATTAAATAAACTATTAATACTGATTAAAAATTAAAGACTTTAAAGTATTAGTGTCTTAATTTCTTTTTAAAAAATAAAATTGAAAATTTGATATTATTTTTCAAAAAATAAAATAAAAATTCTACCCTATCCCATTTACCGCTCCGCTCCTAGTTTATTTTTATTTTTTAAACATCTTTTCATTTTGTATTAGATTTGTATATATATTTTAAGAAAATAACTTTTTTTTATTTATACACCGAATATAATAAAATTAAAATTTTATTTTTTAAAAGTCCTGCAACAAGTAAAAAAATGTTTTTCTAGAAAATAAATATCTAATAAAAAGGAGAAAAATATGAGAGCATTAGAATTATGAGTGGGTGGGCTAGAAATATAATATATTTAAATTATTAATTGATGGGAAGGGGAGGGAGGGGGAGGGGGAGGGGGAGATTTAGGTAAGAATTTTCTTAAAAATAAAACTTATGAAAGAATTTTAACAAAATAACTAAAAAATTGAGGTAGGAGGAGTACATGAGAGAAAGTAATGGTGGGTAGGAAAATATTTTACATTTTATTTTAGAATTCTTTTTTAGGGAATAGTTATAGTTTAATCTTTTAACTCTAATTAAAGTATTAAAAATTATTAATTTTTATCAAATAGAAATATTTTGTCCTTATGGAGTGTAATGTAATAATTTTTATCAAATAAAAGAGAGTGTATATTACGCATACCATGATGAGAGTAGGGTTGTGTTCATAGTTATGGTTAAAAATCAAACGAATCGCAATCCGAACCAAGTCGATAAAAGAAATTCGATATTTAATTTGATTTGGTTAGGTTTGATTTTAAATTTTAAAAATCAATGCTATTTAGTTTGGTTTGATTTTACTAAGAAACAACCACAAAAACAATCAAACCTAATCAAAATACTGCAAGTCTATGAAATTTTTAGCTCAACTATTACAACCCTAAGTGCAAGTCTATCAAAATCATTTACTTCAATTTATATCTAGTATCCTACCTCACATAAGATATACACACTTTTCTTAATTGAATCATTTTGTTCGTGTGATAATAACTCTTGTTTAATTGAACTCACATTAGATTTCTCTATAGATTGTTCATGTGGTAGGTGTCTATATCTATCGAGATACATGTCTTCAAAAAAACTATTACTTTCAAATCGAAAAAATCAGAACAACTGAACCAAATCGAACCAAAATCGAAAATAACCAAATCGACAGTTATTTATTTCGTTTGATTTGGTTTTAAAATTTTTAAATTTGAATTAGATTAATTTGATTTTAATTTTAGTCAATAACCAATCCAACATAATAAAGAGTATAATAAAACAAATGAAGAGCATTGTTTTTCAAACTAAAAGTAATAATTTAGAAATGAAACTCAACATATATAATAGTATAAATATATTTTTCACCCTCTTTTTCGTAAATGTTAAACAAAATCCGCAAGTTGTTAATGCAATTATTATGAGGAATGGTTAATTAGAGACTTATAGACTATATAATAAATACATATATGTAAATGGATAGCTAAACGTCAAGATTAAACTAATTATATGGGCTTAGATGTAGATTTTATGGAAACCGATCATCGTATTCTACTTGTAAACGTGCATATCGTAAATGACACAAATTCGTTCATGAAATCAATAGTATAGTATTCGTTATTTAATTTTTAGTTTTAGAAAGTGTTTGACAAATTAATGTTAAAAATAATTTAAAATAATTTTAATAACGTTTTTAAAAAAAGATAGAATTAAAAGTAGATTTTTTGTTACTTTTCATTTTTGACTTAAATATTATTTGAATTCAATCTTTTATTTTTTTACTTTGTTTCTTATTTAAAAACTTGCTTAGATCTATCGATTAATGGTTAAATGCTTTCCCACTTGAGTTGCTTCACTTGTCGTAGCCTTATTTTCCAATTATTTCTTATTATAATAATTTTCTCGTATACTACCGCCTTACTTTCCAATCATTTCTTCATAGTAATAATATCCTCCTATACTCTTGTAGTATTGGATAAGGAATAATTTGTGAACACGAAATTTTAATGATATTAATGTAATATATACATATATATTAGTATTATTAATAATGAATAATTTATGAACAAGAAATTTTAGTGATATCAATGCAATGTATATGTGTGTATATATATTGAGTATCAGTTAAACAAAATTATTAGCCTTAATGATTAAGAAAATATGGGCTCTAAATTTTTTTTTTAGAAAGAATGTGTATTTTTTAAATTACGAATGCATATGCGCCTCACCTTTACATAAGTTAACGAGTGCACGTGTGCTCCACCTTTACATGTGGATCCGCCCCTGATTGACTGTATCATTCCTCGATCTTAAAGAAGAATTAGGAGAATCAATATGTTTTAGCTCTTAGAGTTTTCTATTCGATTTTATACCCCTATACTATACGTAGCAAGAGCAATTATTTGAGCATATATTTTGAATACAGTAGGCAAGATGATTGATTAACCAAATAGGAACTCGTCTTTATTTTATTTGTCTTTTGGCTAAAATGCAGAGGCAAAAACCTCGAGATGCGCCGAATATATTTTATTAATGCAATAATTATGAAGACTAATTAGATTAGGAAAATGCCTACCTAATGGCCAAGATGAGACCAATAATTTAATTTATTATATGATTTTTGATGTGTATGTTGCAAAACATGCTGATAAAAAAAATGCCTACAGTCCAATATTATATTAGATCTTCATAATTAATCATCTTATAAAGTATTTTTAAATACAAGATATTTATTTAAAAATACGTTTTTAAGTATTCATCGCTCTTATTGTTATCTATAGATTATCACTATCAACGTCTAAATCTTAACAAATATAAATATGATCTTATACTTGTAAAGGGAAGTGTCTTCTTAAGAACTACATTAGTTCTTTGTTAGGAGAGATATAAAATATATACCATCAAATTAGATAATAATAATGAAATAATATTATAACGAATGCATTCGATATAGTAAATCATGCCTTTGAAATATTATGACGAGTACAGAAAGCATAAGAATGTTATGGTTATCATCATATCAGAATGCGGAGGTCTGGGAATATATGTGAACAATTGAGTACTAAAGTATTCAACTGTAAAAAGTAAAAAAAAATTAAAAACACAACTTGTAATTGTAATTAGTAGGTATAACGACAAAAGTTGAACATGTGACATTATAATTAAATGGGTTAGACGGTTTCTAAATTTTTTCTAATTATTATTATTTTTATTATCTCTTCTAAGGGGTTTGGTGGAAAGACAGTGGGATGTCAAACCACGCCAGGGACATGGCAATATTTTTATTCCATAAAATTATGATCCGGTATCAGAAACATCATCAAGAAGATATTAATAATATTTTTTAATCTTATTCTCATTTAAATAAATAAATTTATATTTCTTAAGTAAGAAAATAAAAAAAAAGATACATCTTTTTCAAGATATTTTTTTAGAATAAATTAGTAAAAATATATCTTACATTCTAAGGATGAATAATTTTTTAAAGAACATATCCAAATAAAAAACATCATTTATTTTGAAAGATAGAGTAGAATTTTTTTTGTTTATTTCGATGTTGATGTCGTTAGAATAACAATTATGAGAACCATTAGAATATGTGAAATTAGGGTAAGTAAGCGTCATTGCTCTCTCCACTTCAAAACAAATTCATTTTCGACACTTATTCTATGTTCCAAAACAAATTAATTTTTTTTAAAGCCTAAGATGTATTACTTATTTTCTTCAAAAATTACTCATCTCTTTAGTAAGTATGTTTTTCAAATAGGTCTATTATCAAAAAGAATTCTGGAAGAAGCAAAAAAATAATATGAACTTTCGTTAATATCACTAATAAATTTTCTTCACGCCTCAAAAATTTATTTATTTTTAAATTAGAGGGTGTATGAATAAATAAAATACATGTACGTCACCCCCAATATATTGACTTGCACGCTACCTGTCCCGGCTTGGAAAGAGGATGATGATTTTGCTTGTTAGTGTTTATAATACTATTACTCATCAATATAGCCAGAAAAATACAATATTGATCGAGAGATCGATAGGGATATTTATAATATATTTATAGGATAATTTAACTTAATTTGATAATGTGGATAACATCCGTTACAATTGTTACACAAATAATATAGTATCGATTATTATGGTCATTTAACGCGATTTATTGATAGCCCAAATATTTTGGTGTATTCTAGACCCAGGATCAAGTTCTAGGATGTGGATGATTGGGTGGTCTATGGTCGATTTGGGTTGATTGCGTCTTTTGTTTATTTGGCACGGTTAAATGATGTCAATCCGATGTATTTCTACAAGTAAATTAACATAGAATGTAATTTAGAAAATTTATTGTTAAATAAAATTCTAAATTAAAAAACTTATCATTAAAAGAAAATGTTTTGACAGACTAGAGATGAAAAATGGAAATCTTTCCAGCCAATCATGACCCTTTTTAATGTACAAGCTAAGTTATGAAGAATAATTTTAACAAAAATCCTCATAGAGAAACATGCCTATCCGGTCAAATCATATCATAATTCATGTCGTTAAACACGTGATACTTGATGACATGGTTCTCTGAAATTAGATCTTAAAAGTCCAAGACAAATTTAATTTTGAGAGCTCCAATTTTGGGCGACCATGAGTCATGCTGTGAAATGATATAAAATGTGTAATTATTTCGTCTTAAAGTTTAAACTATTAAAAATAAAATATTTTTATTAGTTAATTATACTCTCAACAAGCCCGCTTTGATAGCTTTCGTGAGGTAGTTGGGATTGAGGATCTTATAAAGGGCACCATATCCAAGCAATATAATCTCAACATCCTCTTTCTTCTCTTCAATCAAAATGAGGTGTTCCACAATTCTCTTGTTTTTTTCATCTATAGTAGCCGTGGCATTGGCCTCTAATGTTGAAGATGAGGGTATAATTAGCCAAGTAGTAGAAATTCACCGTCTAAGGCCACAAACTGGTTCTGCTGGTTATACCGTCCCACAATTGGACTGTCTTAGCTGGCGCCTCGCCGTGGAGACGAACAACCTTCAAAACTGGAGATTGGTACCTAAAGAGTGTGAAAACTATGTTGGTCACTACATGTTAGGCAAACAATATCGACGTGACTGTGAGTATGTAGCCAAACAGGCTATTGAATATGCCAAAGCCCTTAAACTTGGCGGAGATGGAAAGGACGTTTGGGTATTTGATATTGATGAAACTACTCTCTCAAATCTTCCTTACTACGCTCGATCCGACGTTGCTTTTGGGTAAAAAAAAAAAAAAAAAAACATTACTATAATTTTTTTTATGTGTATGTCCGCTTATTACGTTTTCTAGTAGGTACATAGCATGATAATTTTCATTAAGTAGAGCTATTACCATCCATTTTTGCAAGATTTTGTTTTAATTCAAAACATATAGTAGCATTTTGATTTCTAACTAAAATAGCATAGATAAAGTATATACATTATATTTCCAAAGTTAAGATTAGATATATGTATATGTACGATCAAATAGATGTAATTTTATGCAGGGCTATAGCATTCAACAACACAAAGTTTAATGCGTGGATAGCTGAGGGAAAAGCGCCAGCGATTCCATCGATACTGGGTGTATACAAGACTGTGTTGTCTTTGGGGATCAAGCCCGTTTTCATTACAGGGACAAGAGAAAATTTCAAACAAGTTAGGATTGTCAATCTCAAGAAAGTTGGTTATAGCAACTGGGCAGCACTTATACTAAAGTAAGTAATACGTTCGTGTATTTTCAGTAATGTTACATATTTTTTTCGTTTTAATTTATGTAAAGTTATTTGACTGATAACTTTACAGGGGAGAAAATGATTCGGGATCAGCAGTGCAATTTAAATCAAGCAAGAGAACGGAATTAGTTAAAGCTGGATATAGAATTGTTGGTAATATTGGAGATCAATGGACTGATTTAATCGGAGAAAATGTTGGAGCTCGTACATTCAAAGTCCCTGACCCTATGTATTACATTAGTTGATTCTAACCAAATTTTAATTATCAACAAAGGGGGATAGCTTTTTTATTTCATGTTTTTATGTATTTCGACTTTTCCTATTCATCACCCTCACTTTGCTATAATAACGACTTGCTTCAACATTTTAATTGTTTTCTTCTTGGCAATTTTGTTATTAAAAGAAGCACATCTCTATTAAAATTTAATTTCTCATTGTAGCCTAGACTCTAGAGGAGTAGATCACCACACGATGTTAATTAATTAAGAAATTACATTTTTTCTGTTATAAAAATAAACAACTCATACCTAACCATTATAGAAATTGCTTTGTGCGATGGAGATAGGTTTAGATGTTGAAATTTCATCAAATAATATGATTTTTCGTACATTTCTTCGTTTCAAAATGTTATTGTCCTTTTGACTAACTTTTTTCTTCTTATTATTTTACCTTTTAATTGTAATTGCTTATTTTTTGAAGATTACACACACTTTAAATATATTATATAAATAGAGAGATTAATAAAAATACATTATATCTGAAAATATTAATAAAGATAAAATATCATTACTCTTAATTAATATTTCTTTAAAGATATGTAAATAAAAGATACATGTTGTAAATCCATTGTATATGTGGATGATCCATTAGAGTTATCCAACAATTAATTGGATTCATGTATTAGTGTTTCCAATGTGATAAGATATCAAGGTGATATGAACCTTGATGATAACTATGTAAAATTTCAAGGTGATCTTTGACTATGATATCTCAACACTATAAATAGAGATATCATTCACCATTGTATGACATACTTGAATAAGAAAATTATCTCCTCTATCTTATACTTCTTGTCTTTTTCATCTTATATTCTGAGTTTTCTTTACAACGATACAGATATTTTGAGACATAGGTAGTTGTATATGTCAAGTACACCAATAGTTATCACAATTAATTTAGCTTTTGACAATAGATATTTGAAAGTGAATTTTGTCATTCGAACATCCTTTTCAAAGGGATAGCCCAAATCTCAATAGTAGAGTGGTCTTACCGATTGACCATAATGCCACTTTAAATTTTAAAAATTACAATGTCAATAATTCAATTCTTTTAAATTTCAAACTTTAAATGTATAATTAATCCAGAGTTTAGCTATCAAGTGATAATGTCGGTATAACTTAATATATAATTAATGAGTACTGGACCGTATGAGTATGTCTGCAATAATTCTAAATCCATATTATATTCTATTTTTTTTCCTCTAATAAAAGCCATAGAAAAAAACGAATTGTGGTGGGGGACTCGTTATTAGGGGTTTGATAACTATACCTTACATTTTATATTGCAACTAGTAGCGTATGAAACACGACTAGTTGCACTATTTAGAAGCAATACTAGAGACAACTAGATAATGGTTATAAGATTTATCGTACAATGGTGGACTGCTCAATCGTTAATCAAAAATTTCAGATTTAAATTTTGAATATTAGAAAATTTTGATAAAAACCCTGTAAAATTAAAATTTACTCGGCGCTCTAATACATATTCCAAATATCAAATAAAAAACGAAAATGATAGTGATTACACGTATGTGTTTTGTCAAATTAAATGAAATTAAATCTTGGCCTGATTGGTCCATCTTTAAGTACGCTAGATCCTAGTTGAATGCGTGTTTTTTAATATACATGCAGTGAAAAGTAAAATAAAAAAAATAATTATTTAAATCATTGAGATCAAACTAATTCGACATTATATATATAATTTTAAAATTTATTTTTATACATAAAAATATTTATTTTGATATAATTCGTAAATATTTCTTAAACTTTTTCATAATTCTTATCTTTTCACATATTATTTCAAGTTTTGAGACATAAATTTTTAAATGTTCCAATGAAGGTTATAGTCCATAGATATTGATAACTTTAATAAAACTCAAATCACTAGTACTGCTAACAAAAGAAAAACTTAATTCAACACTAAGAATGACAATAATGTTCAATATTTGTTCTTTAGTTTTACACTGACTTAAACATTTAAATTACATTACTCAATTTTAGTTTTCTTTAACGTTTAATCATGTAATTAATACTTATTAGGCTTATATAGCATGATTTAATACTTTTAATCATGATCATTTTCATTATGACTTATTAATTTTTAATATTTATTTTGTGCAATTTCATATTTGTGTTATTTTCTTTAGGAACTCCATAAATAGTTGTATTTTAGTAGGACTTTAGAAAACTTTGGAGTAAAAGCTAATTATATGTTCGTATGAATACTTTATCGAAAAACCCTGAAAAAATTCGATAACCCAAGTTTTATAAATTTGATTTGACTTATAATTTTAAAAATTCAACTTAATTTAATTTGATATTTGAAAAATTCAAACTAATTCGGGCCATGTGTACACCCCTAGTTGGAATGAAAATGTTTTAGGGGAAAAAAACGATATTGTTAATTTTATAAATTTCATAATAGTGAGAAGCATTTTCAAAATAGTGTGCGTAAAGAGCTGTAAACAAATTAAGAGAAAGTCAGCTATATGATTAACGTTATGAAATACGCTGAAAACCTTGCAATTGAGAGTTTTATTTAAGCCACTAATATCCCACCTATTATGATCTCAATATCTTCTTAATTTATTCTCTTCTATCTATTTGGTTATATATAAAAAAAAACATGAATAATATGTGGTTTTTCACTATTCTCTTCTTTTTTTCAACTATAGTAACCATGGCACTGCCCTCCAATGTCCCACCACAACTTGACTGTCTTAGCTGGCGCCTCGCCGTGGAGACGAATATGGACGTGAGTGTGAGTATGTAGCCATGTTGGGTAAACTGGAAATTGGTGCCTAAAGAGTGTTCAATGACTTCAATCTAGGTAGGTTCACTACATGTTGGGTAAACAATATGGACGTGAGTGTGAGTATGTAGCCAAACAGGCTATTGAGTATGCCAAAGCCCTCAAAATTAACGGAGATGGAAAGGACGTTTGGGTGTTTGATGTTGATGAGACTACTCTCAAATCTTCCTGATGTTGCTTTTGGGTAACAAAAATAAATCATAATTTATTTTTTACTACGTTCTTTTTATAGGGGAAAAATGACAAATATGCTCCCGAACTATCGTAAATTGTATGCAGATACCCTCCGTTTTGGTGTTCCTGCCGTCCAAAAACTAGAGCACATATACCCTTTATACTAATGGATATACACGTATCATAATCTTATTTAACAACCAACATTTATTAAATATCGAATCGATGGATGAGATTGTGCCAAGTGTCCCTATTTAGTATTTCTGTTAGAGTGAAGAGTATATATATAGTTCTAGTTTTTGGACAACAGGGGCACAAATTTTCTAAAAGTATGACGAATAATATCTGTATGCCATTTACAATAGTTCGAAATATATCTGTCATTTTTTCCTTTTCTATATATATGCAACTAGTCATGCCATACGAAATATTGTATATAGGGCTATAGCGTTGAATAGTACAAAGTTTATTGAGTGGCTTGCTGAGGGAAAATTGCCAGTCATTCCTTCCATACTGGGAGTATACAAGACCCTGTTATATCTTAGGATCAAGCCCGTTTTAATTAAAGGGGCTCGAGAGAATTTTAGACAATCAAGGATTGTTAATCTCAAGAAAGCTGGTTATAGTAACTGGCTAAAGCTTGTATTAAGGTAATTAATCAATACTAGCATCTTATTTTACATGACACTATTTAAGTATATATTTTAAATATTTATATAGATATACCGTAATACTTTTGATATAATCGCAATGTTCGTAAGGGTGGAAATAATTCGAGATCAGCAGTAGAGTATAAATCGATTAAGAGAACGGAGTTGGTTAAAGTTGTATATAGAATTGTTGGTAATATTGGAGATCAATGAACTGATTTTTGATCGGAGAAAACGTTGGAGCTAGTACTTTCAAAGTCCCTAACCCTATGTACTACGTTGGTTAATTCTAAGAAATTTTAATTAAGCATGTTAATTGCTAATAATTACCAAAGGGAGTGAGTAACTTTTTTAATTTTGTCACATGTGAGATATGATTATAAGCTCACTGTTCCAGTATCATTTATCATGTATTTGACTTTTCCTTTTTCCTTTTCCCTTTCCCACTCCCTTTATCATTACAAAGAATTGCTACAATTTTCTTTTCTCTCAATTGGCAATTACATTCCTTTTTGTCTTCAAATAATGAAATGTTTTAGTTTGTAGCTCGAAAAAAATAATTTTTAGCGGTAATAGATTTGTACATTTAATAAAAAATATTAAAATATTTATTGATGTTAGTTAATTGTCAATAGATTCAATGTCATTATAAGCTTTAGAAATATTTATACATAGTACTAATTGCCACTAAAAATATATATTTAAAGATAATTAAACTATTGTTAAAAATTAATTATGCTAAAGATCATTTCTTTTTACACAGTAAAAGTACAATTAACACCTTTTTTTGTTTATCGACACACTGTTGTAAGCTAAAATGTCGTCAGCCAATTGTAAATAGCTAGGTGGTTATATACAATTAACATGACAAGTCTAACAAATATTTACTAGTATATGATTAGTAAAAGATAAATTGGAATTGGGAACAATTTTTTAATGTAATTTTCATATAATTTTGAAGCAAAAGAATTTAAAGAAAACTAATATAAAAATGAGAAATTTCTATGTAATAAAATATTATAGTTGATAAAAATATTGATGACTTACATGTTCAAATTGTAATTAACTCCAAAAAAATCAATCAAATTGACAAAAACAAGAATTAAAAAAGACACAGGAATAAGGAAGAAAATGAAATCTGAATCAGCAGTATTAACTTTTTTTTTTTGTATCTATGTAATTTTGTCAAATAAAAATCAAGAAAGAAAAAAGAAATACATAAAAAGAAAATTTAAAAAGTGATGCTAAAAAAAGAAAAGGAGAAAGTAATGGAATGGACCCTCAATAGTGGAGTACATTTTTGACATGGTATGCTTCGCCTACCTTAATTTTTTTTGATCAATTAATTGATCATGTGGATCACACCTGTTACTGCCAAAATATCTTGGTGTATTCCCGACCCAGTTCTAGGGTTTTGAAATGTTCAGTGGTCAATTTGGCTAAATAGTCTCAGCTAATACAATTATCATACTGAATGACGCGAAGTTTACGATTGTAAATCATATATTAATAAATTAGATGATAAATAAAAGTATATTAAAAACATATAAGTAATAAATTATAGCGATCTAAATATTATAAAATTAATATTGGAAAAACATAAATATATTTAGGAGAAAATCTCCCGATAAACAATACTTTTAAAGATGGAAAAATGAAAATCCTCCTCGCTAGACCTTTTAAAAAGTATTTCCTCACCCCAGTTTAAAAAATATTGAACTCCTTTCGGTTTTAGTTTATTTTAAAAAGAATGATTCTCTTTTTTGAAAATGTTTTAATTTCAGTATTTCACGTAATATATTTATGATCACAAGATTAAAGATAATTTAACGCAATTAACATAACTCTAATAATTTAGAATCATGAGATTGAGAAGTCTATTTTATTTTCTTCAAACGCCATGACAAGTAAAAGTTGGGTCATTTCTTTTTAAAATGTGGGAGCACAAGCTCTAAGTTAAAGAGAACCACAGAATGCTTATCTTGTCAAATCATAATTCATGTTGTGAAAAACGTGATGACCTAGCTAATTGATTGCTTTTGAGGTAGTTGGTATATTGAGGCTCTTATTTAAGACACCATACCCCAGCAATATGATAAACTCAACATCTTCTTTCTTCTCTTCCATGAAAATGAGGTGTTTCACTATTATCTTGTTTTTTTCATCTATAGTAGCCGTGGCATTGGCCTCTGATGAGGGTATAATTAGCCAAGTAGTAGAAATTCACCGTCTAAGGCCACAAACTGGTTCTGCTGGTTATGCAGTCCCACAATTAGACTGTCTTAGCTGGCGCCTCGCCATCGAGACTAACAACCTACAAAACTGGAGATCAGTGCCTAAAGAATGTACAAACTATTTAGGTCACTACATGATGGGCAAACAATATCGCCACGACTGTGAATATGTAGCCAAGCAGGCTATTGAGTACGCAAAAAGCCTCAAACTTAGTGGAGATGGAAAGGACGTTTGGGTATTTGATATTGATGAAACTACGCTCTCAAATTCTCCTTATTACGCTAGATCTGACGTTGCTTTTGGGTATTACTAGTTCTTTTGTGCATGTTACGTTTAGTTTTAACAAATACAATACAATTTCATTGTGCATACATTTATGTGCAGGGCTAAACCGTACAACGCTACAAAGTTTGATGCGTGGATAGCTGAGGGAAAAGCGCCAGCCATTCCATCGATACTTGAGGTATACAATACTGTGTTGTCTTTGGGAATCAAGCCAATTTTCATTACAGGGACGAAAGAGAATTTCATACAAGTAAGGATTGTTAATCTCAAGGAAGCTGGTTATACCAACTGGGCAGCGCTCATACTAAAGTAATAAGCAAATTCCATTTCATTATTACCACATATTATGTGATGACATACTATATGTTACTAATTTTTTTTTTTCGTTTTTATTTGTTTGACCTGACGATGACAGGGGAGCAAATGATACGGGATCAGCAGTGAAATTTAAATCAAGCAAGAGAACAGCGTTGGTGAAGGCTGGATATAGAATTATTGGTAATATTGGAGATCAATGGAGTGATTTGATCGGAGAAAATGTTGGAGCTCGTACTTTTAAAGTCCCTGATCCTATGTACTACATAGGTTGACTCTAACCAAATTATATATATACCGACTTGCTTCAATATTTTAATTATGTTCCTTTTTTTATAAATCTTAAAAGACGCACATCTCTACTTTTTCTCAATTCAGTTTAGATTCCAGATGAGACATTAATTAAATTGAGCAACTTCTATCAAAGAAGTAGGTCGACTTAACAATATTGGAGCCTAAAACAAAACTTAAGAGAGGGACTTCAAAATATATATATACATAAAATGGGTCGGATTTGCCGTGAGGGGCAACAGGATGCATAACCAATGTCTTGATGACGTCCACAATTTTTTTTTGCATTTTCGACGATAGAATCCAGATCACCCAAAAATTGTTTGCTATAGCACACGAAAATCGTCAAAATAGGGGGTATACGCGCTTCGGGCCTCGTTTGACCTTGAAAATGGGTCATACTGGTCGTAAGGGCCAATCGGCTACATATCAAGGTCTTGACGGACGTCCACAAAAAATTATGACATTTTTGACGCCGGAATCTAGATCACCCAAAAAATGATTTTCTATAGCACACGAAAATCGTCTAAATGGGGGTATGCGCGCTACAAGGCTCATTTGACCTTGAAAATGGGTCATACAGGCCGTGAAGGCCAACCGGATGCATAGCCAAGGTCTTGAAAGACGTCCACAAAAAACTTTGACATTTTTTACGTCGGTATCCGGATCACCCAAAAAATGGGGGGGTATGTGCGCTTCAGGACTTGTTTGACCTAGAAAATGGGTCGGACTGGCCGTGAGAGACAACCATATGCATATCCAAGCTCTTGCCGGACGTCCACAAAAGTTTTTGGCATTTTTGACGTCGGATTTCGGATCACCCAAAAAATGGTTTGCTATTATTTTATCGAAAAATTGATTTCGAAAAGAGTTTGTTTTATTTTAAGGTATTTTCGACTTTTAGGAGTCGCCACTTAATTTTTAAGAAAAATAAGAAAACTTATTTCTAAACAACTTAAACAGAAAAAATTGTTTTGAAACATTTTTAAGGGTTCGGGATTCTATTAGTGTCTTAGGAAGGTGTAAGGCACCTAAGACACTCCGCTAACTTACGGTTTTCCGGCGATTAACTTATTTGACTATTTTTTGTTAACTTTTGCAATTTTGAACTTAGATTTCTCAAATATAAACAAGCTTACAAAACATTGTTGTTTTAAGATTCCATTTAAAGTTAAACCTCTTAAACTTTTAACTCTAAGCAAACTAGTGAATTTGAAACGTCTATCGCTTTAAGATTCAGTTTTAAGTTTTAAGTTTGATAAAATAGAAAGACGTTTCGACGGGGTTTGGAGTTATTCTAACCCTAAACTAAAGGCATTCAAAACAAAACGTAAACAAGTAGTAAAGAGAGAGAGAGAGAGAGGGATTTGGGTCCAAACTCGGTTCTGTTCGCCTTGACCGAGTTTTGGACCCACCTGTTTACTTTTGGGTTTTTGACCCATTTCTTTTTCGTACCTGTCCTAGTCTAAACATACAAAATAAATTTCAAGAAAATAAAATAACAAGGGCTTATGCCCATTACGAATAAAATACAATATAAAATAAGGAAAATCAACGAGTCTTCTAATCCACTTCTTCGATCTTCATGGATTTTCGAATCTGCACCTCTGTTTGGATAGATTGACTCGATGGAAAGTGTTTTGAGAGCCTTTGCGGCTCTTCCAAAATACAAGGATGAAGCGGAGTCCCAAAATGCACTCGAGAGAAAATTTCCCATGTAACAAAGTAGAAATGAATTAGTATGAGGAAGATGGACTATAAAACACGCATCTTGAATAAACGGAGATAAAAAAACAGACTATTACGAAATCAAACTAAGAGAAACAAAAAACTTTAACATAATTCCCAAAGAACCGAGACATGAAACAAATGGTGACATGCCGTGCACACACCATACTGATGCACTTGTCACATGCAAAGATTACACCACCACTATTTAACAAAAATGAGCAACAGTTTTATTGAACAAACATACCCCAACAAAGCTATCGCACTTAGTCAAATGTGTAAAATGATTAACAGATTTTATTGAACAAGACATGCTCCAACAATAGGCTATCACTACTTTATCAAATCTCACAAAAGGAAAAAAAAACTGATGCCATTCTAAGATACAATCTCACCTCGAAAGCAATACACTTAACAGCTTGGAAGCAACGAAATACTCGGAGTAAAAGCTATAACATAACTCGACAATACCATCAATAAAACATCGATGCCACTGAATTTCTTAAAGAAACCGAATCTAGAGAGAGCTACAGAATGACCAACGGGCATGGACGGCATGAGAATACAGCGAACATTCAATTTAAAAGAACGAAACAACGCCTATGATGATCCTAAATAACAAGCAATACTCGTTAACGGAATCGAATTTACAAACAAAATAAGCATGCCAACAGATTAAGCAAACAGCAAGACCAACGCTCCGCAAGTGACAACAACGGCATATCATATCTCATCTAATATTGCGACAAGACGCGACTTAACAGATAGAGAAGACCAACAACGAATATCATTTCTCACGTGACATCGAAACCAGACGCGACTTAGCCAACAACAATTAGCTACTTAACGAAGAGAAACAAAGATGAAAACATAGGAATAGCAGTTGATAAACAGCAACACATATGACAGTTCAGACTGTCGCTGGAGAAAAATCAACAATCGCAGCGAAGTATCATAGACGAAGGAGGTTCGAAGGAGATTCGAAAGAGATAGATGATACCTTTTCCGGGCGGCGAACTGGGAGCAGACGGTGAGCAGCAGGCAACAGCAGCGAACTCCACCACAACGCGAACTACGGCTGCGACTGATTCTATGAACGAGTTGAGGAACGATTCAACACACGAAACAAGCAGGAAAACACTTCTCCTTCTTCTTCCTTGCTCGAAAAACAAGAACTCTCACTAGTTCTTTGGCCAAGAAAGTGTCACGACAAGATGATGACACAGAAATCTTTTCAGAACGAGTGGAGAGGGTAACAGAACACTCTCTCCCTAAATCTCTCGACAGTAAACAGAGCAGCCAAAAATATTTCAAAGAAAAATCCCAACTGTTCTTCTTGGTTAGACAGAAGAACAGAATCACGTATGAACATGAGGAATACAACCTAAGCTTTTAGACACGACATTTTCTGGTTCTTCTACACAAGCAGAAAACGAATACAAAAGCTTCTTCGAATTATTTTTTTTCGTTCGGAACTCCAATACTCCAAAGTTCTAAAAAATAAAAATTTTCCAACTCCAAACCTCCAACCAAAATCTCTAACCCTTAATCTGAAGAGGGAGGGGGGTTTAAATAGAAAGAGAGTTTAGGGCTTTCATTCGAGGGCGGGATTTCAGGCCCATTTCGAATTTTGAAATTCGAAATCTCTCTCCAAACTGAAGAAACGCACGGAAAAGGGGAAGGGGAGGGTCGAGATACGTTCGACGTCCTTGCGAGCTACGTGGCGCAATCCCACGCTGCAAGGACGGAGCTTGCAGCCTTCCTTGCTGCCAAGCCTGCGCGACCGTACGACCTGCAGAAGGAAACGGCTCCAAAGTCGTTGCACAGCTCGCGTGAGAGAGGAGGAGAGAGAGGAGAGAGCGTGGGGGAGAGACGCGACGCGGGGGTTCTGGGAAGGTTTCTGTTTTGCTGGGTTTGAAAAAACGTGGGGGGGAACTGGAAGGGAAAGAAGAAGAGGGGGGCGCGTGGGTGAGGGGATCGTGTGGGGAGAAGAGAAGGGGAAAAGGGGTTCGGGTCGGGTCGGAGCGGACGGGAAGTGGGGCGGGTTAAAAAAGACTTGGGTTGGTTTAGGAGAAATGGGCCGGCGGGGATTGACGAAAGGGAAAGGCTGGACGTTTGGCCTGGGGATTAATTTGGGGTTGGGTTATTTGCTGAAAGGGGAAATGGGCTTGAGTATTGGGTTGAAAGGGAGTAGGTTGGGATTAAAAGAGGGCCAATTTTAGTTAAATAAAACCAAATTAAAAATTGGCTAATCCTTAAATAAAATGAACTTGTATTATTATCAACGAGCTCCCCTTTTTTTAGTAAAATAATTATAAAAATCGTTAAAAGTGATTAAGTAAATTATAATTTAAATCATAAAATATACAAACTATATACATAATTATGTAACATATATACTATCTAAAGTTATGATAAGTAGCATAAAATCCATATACTATATATATATGTATATAAACATATATATATATATATATATATATATATATATATATATATATATATTCTTCTGTATATATATTTATTATATTTATTTTCTTTATTTTTTTTTATTTTTTTTTTTATTTTCGCAAGATTATGAAACTAATTAACTTAATAATTTGGAAAAACTCACGAAGCTCGATAATTAATTTATACCGACGCGAGTCAAAATTGGGTGTCAACAGCTGTCCCATTTTACTCGGATTGATGCAAGCAATTCGAGGAAAATGAAATTGACCAAACCAATTTTGACCAACCCTATTGGTTCTTTTTTTTTTTTTTTTTTAAGAAGGATTTGACAAAGAGTTTAGGAATTATGGCCGAACCCTTGCAAACGGGTTTCCTACATATCTCAGGCTATATGAGAATTCAGGCCACTTGTAGTTCGATAAGCTTGATTACCGCACGATTTGAAAGAAATCAAAAGCCACATCGATACCGAATTATGAAGGTATCGAAACGCTTGAGAATAGGATTCGAGAGCGAATGTTGGAATACAGCCGAGTTTTCAACATAGAATCCGCCTACATATCCTTAGACCTTCGGAATCAGGCTGTGTGTAGTTCGACTCAACCGGTGGAAAAAGGAAATCTATTATGCTAGGTAACCTTCGTCTTTGGACGAGTGACAAAGTAACGAGTATGAAAAGGAGGCTTGTAACCTCTTAGCCATGAATGTGGCGCGCTTCACACACCCATAATTTTGAACTTACACGGATATAATTTCCAAAGCTCTTGGCGCATTTGTCACTCAGATTGGAAACTTGCTTCCGATAAATCGAAACCTTCGGATGCGAGACTGAAACTGACAGGACTAAAGAAAAATCCGCATGCCTCGAGAGGGGTGGTTCGATTGTGGTGGTAGTCGCTCCTCTGCTCGCGTCCTAAGAGTTTGACATTCCTCTTTGGACTGTGTCCTAGTTCGCTGCTAAGAAAGAGTTCCACGTTGTGCTGCATCCTTTTTGATGTCGTCCGCACCTGTGGTTTTTGGAGAATTCATCCTTTTGGATGCTCTCGACAAAGACTGAGATAAAACTCGTCAGCTTAAAAATGTAATTAGGATGGGAGATAGTGTCTTTTTACCGTGTCGACACTCATTGTTCTCCTCAAATCGACGTCGGCTCGATCGGTCTGGCGTCCAGCAAATAAAGCTTATGCCTTGTGTTTTGCAATATAATCTTCAATGTACTCTATACTTGTTGTTGAAATAAATAAATAAATGTTGATGCGATGTTGATGTCTCTTTTGTCGTCATCTTCGACGCTCTTCTTGATGCTTATTTTTTATCAAAAATAAAAGATGCAGTTGAGGCTGATGGATAAATGTTGTTCTCGGGATACACAATTTCCCTTTCTTTATCCGTGTATGTCCTCTTGCGGGGCATGAATACCTCCCGCGATACGTAAATTCCCGCGAGATATGAATCTTCTCGCAATGCATAACTTTCAGCGAGGAATAAAATCTTCTCACGATGTGCAAATTTTGACGAGGCATGAATTCTTCTCGTCGTGCATAATTGTTGACTAGCAATGCATGACTTTTCCGCGATGCATGATTTTTAAACGAGGCATGGATCTTTCTCGTGATGCACAAACTTCAGCGAGGTATAAAGCCTTCTCGCGATATATAAATTTGACGAGGCATGAAATCTTCTCGTCGTGCATAAATTCAAGCGAGGTGTAAAGTCTTCTCGCGATGTATAAATTTCCAATTCACGATGCATGATTTTCAACGAGGCATGGATTCTTCTCGTGATGCATTAACTCCAGCGAGGTATAAAGCCTTCTCGCGATATATAAATTTGACGAGGCATGAAATCTTCTCGTCGTGCATAAATTCAAGCGAGGTATAAAGTCTTCTCGCGATATATAAATTTGACGAGGCATAAAATCTTCTCGTCGTGCATAAATTCAAGCGAGGTATAAAGTCTTCTCGCGATATATAAATTTCCAATTCGCGATGCATGATTTTCAACGAGGCATGGATTCTTCTCGTGAGCATTAACATTCCAATCAGCGAGGTAATAAAGCCTTCTCGCGATATATAAATTTGACGAGGCATGAAATCTTCTCGTCGTGCATAATTCAAGCGAGGTATAAAGTCTTCTCGCGATATATAAATTTGACGAGGCATGAAATCTTCTCGTCGTGCATAAATTCAAGCGAGGTATAAAGTCTCTCGCGATATATAAATTTGACGAGGCATGAAGTCTCTCATCGAGCATAAATTATTCCAGCGAGGTATAAAGTCTTCTCGCGATGCATAAATTTGACGAGGTATGAAATCTTCTCGTCGTGCATAATTATTGACTCGCGATGCATGATTTCCGCGATGCATATTTTCCGCGCAATGCATGATTTTCCGCGATGCATTATTTTCGCGATGCATGTTTTTCTACAATGCATGATTTTCGTGATGCATGATTTTGCGTGATGCATGATTTTCCGCAATGCATGATTTTTTCGCAATGCATGATTTTTGCGTGATGCATGATTTTCCGCGATGCATATTTTTCGCAATGCATGATTTCCGCAATGCATGATTTTCGCGATGCATGGTTTTCGCGATGCATGATTTTCCGCAATGCATGATTCCGCGATGCATGATTTTCGCGATGCATGATTTTTAACGAGGCCTGGATGGCTCAATAATGTTCCAACTGTAACGAGGTGGATGGCTCGATAATGTTCCAACTGTAACGAGGTGGATGGCTCGATAATGTTCCAACTGTAACGAGGTGGATGGCTCGATAATGTTCCAACTGTAACATGTTTCAACTGTAACGAGGCGGATGGCTCGATAATGTTCCACTGTAACGAGGCGGATGGCTCGATAATGTTCCAACTATAACGAGGTGGATGGCTCGATAATGTTCCAACTGTAACGAGGTGGATGGCTCGATAATGTTCCACTGTAACGAGGTGGATGGCTCGATAATGTTCCAACTGTAACGAGGTGGATGGCTCGATAATGTTCCAACTGTAACGAGGTGGATGGCTCGATAATGTTCCACTGTAACGAGGTGGATGGCTCGATAATGTTCCAACTGTAACGAGGTGGATGGCTCGATAATGTTCCACTGTAACGAGGTGGATGTCTCGATAATAGTCCGACTGTAACGAGGTGGACGGCTCGATAATATTCCACTGTAACGAGGTGGATGTCTCGATAATAGTCCAACTGTCACGAGGTGGACGACTCGATAATATTCCACTGTAACGAGGTGGATGTCTCGATAATAGTCCGACTGTCACGAGGTGGACGGCTCGATAATATTCCTTTTGTAACGAGGTGGATGGCTCGATAATGTTCCACTGTAACGAGGTGGATGGCTCGATAATGTTCCAACTGTAACGAGGTGGATGGCTCGATAATGTTCCAACTGTAATGAGGTGGACGGCTCGATAATATTCCTGCAAGTTTAAAAGAAACTTGTTTAGAAATCACTTGAGGCAATATAAAGGAATAGAGATAAATAAGGTGGATGATTTTCTAGGTTTTGTTGAAGCGTCCACGGTGGGTGCAAGTGACGCCTTTTGTCATTCTTGACAACTTTATATAGTCATTTTTGTGACTTCAATGTTCCTGCATCCAAAGAAAAATTCTTAGTTTGAAAGACTGATTTGTGTTGGTTTGTCTCCATGATCCTTCTTGCCGTTGGATTTGCAAGCTCGCCCCCCATCCTTTATGTGACATATTTGAGCCTTCCTTGCTGCCAAGCCTGCGCAACCCGTACACCTGCAGAGGAAAACGGCTCCAAAGCCGTTGCACAGCTCGCTTGAAGAGGAGGAGAGAGAGGAGAGAGCTGTGGGGAGAGACGCGACGCGGGGGTTCTGGGAAGGTTTCTGTTTTGCTGGGTTGAAAAAACGTGGGGGTAACTGGAAGGGAAAGAAGAAGGAGGGGGGGCGCGTGGTGAGGGATCGTGTGGGGCTAAGAGAAAGGGGGAAAGGGGTTCGGGTCGGGTCGGAGCGGACGGGAAGTGGGGCGGGTTTAAAAAAGACTTGGGTTGGGTTGAGGAGAAATGGGCCGGCGGGAATTGACGAAAGGGAACGGGCTGGACGTTTGGGCCTGGGGATTAATTTGGGGTTGGGTTATTTGCTGAAAAGGGGAAATGGGCTTGAGTATTGGGTTGGAAAGGGAGTAGGTTGGGATTAAAAGAGGGCCAATTTTAGTTAAATAAAACCAAATAAAAAATTGGCTAATCCTTAAATAAAATGAACTTGTATTATTAATTAACGAGCTCCCCTTTTTTTAGTAAACATATTATAAAAATTGTTAAAAGTGATTAAGTAATTAATTTTTAAATCATAAAATATACAAACTATATACATATTATGTAACATATATACTATCTAAGTTATGATAAGTAGCATAAAATCCATACTATATATATATGTATAAAATATATATATATATATATATATATATATATATATATATATATTTTTATATATATTATATGATATTATTTTTTATTTATTGTTTTATTTTTTTTTTTTATTTATTTTTAATTTTCGCAAGATTATGAAACTAATTAACTTAAATAATTTGGAAAAACTCACGAAGCTCGATAATTAATTTATACCGACGCGGGTCAAAATGGGTGTCAACAGCTATAGCATACAAAAAAAATCATTGAAATGGAGGGAATGCGCACTTCGGGACTTGTTTAACCTTGAAAATGGGTCGGACTGGCCGTGAGGGACAACCGGATGCATAGCCAAGGTCTTGACGGACGTCCACAAAAATTTACTGCCTTTTTTACGTAGAAATCTGGATCACCCAAGAAATTATTTGTTATAGCACACGAGAATCGTCGAAATAGGGGGTATACGCTCTTCGGGGCTCGTTTGACCTTTAAAATGGGTCATACTGGCTGTGAGGGCAAATAAACACTATATCCAAGGTCTTGACGGACGTCCACAAAAAAATATGGCATTTTTGACTTTGCAAAACCGGATCACCCAAAAAAAATTCTATAGCACACGAAAAATGTCTAAATGAGGTATACGCTTTTTGGGGCTCGTTTGACCTTAAAAATTGGTCGGACTGGCCGAGAGGTACAACCGGATGCATATCCAAGGTCTTGACGAACGTCCATAAATTTTTTTGGCATTTTTGATGTCCGAATCCGGATCATCCAAAAAATGATTTGCTATAGTACATGAAAATCGTCGAAATGGTGGGTATGCACTCTTCGGGGCTTGTTTGACCTTGAAAATGGGTCGGACTAGCCGTGATGGCCAACCGGATGCATAGAAGGTCTTGACAGACGTCCACAAATTTTTGGCATTCTTGACGTCGGAATTCGGATCACCCAAAAATTTTTTGCTATAGCACACGAAAATCGTCTAAATGGGGGGGGGGGGGTATGCGCGCTTCGCGGGTCGTTTGAACTTGAAAATGGGTTGGAATTTCCATGAGGGCCAACTGGATGCATATCCAAGGTCTTGACGGACGCCCACAAAAAAATTTGGAACTTTTGATGATAGAATCCGGATCACCAAAAAATTGAATTAATAATTAATTTATATATTCTTAAGATTAAATAAATAATTCTTGTAATAGTTCTCAATTTTCTAAAAATATTAATAAATAAAAATAATTTAAATAAATTCAATTTTTTGAATTTTTTGTTTTTGTTAATGGGAGTTAAAAATGGAGATATTATTAGTGTACTTTTTTTTTTTTGTGTGTGTGTTCTTCAATTCCTTCCTCCATTTTCGCCCAATTCTCTATTTTTGGCGCAATAACTATCTAATAAAATACTCCCTCCTCAAATTTCCTCACATCTCCTTGCAAATTCCCCAAACCCCAAATTCTAGGGTTTCCATATTACTTCTCTCTGTAATCCAAATCGTTATCCGGCTTTGTCCCCTCTGATCACATACCTTTAGGTTTGGATTTCTGAAATTTGGGGTGAATTTTGATCAGAATTCGAAGGAACAAGAGAAAAAAATGAGCTTTCAAGATCTAGAATCGGGTCGATCAGTGGGTCCACGTCGGGGCTTTATGAACGGGAAGCAAGACACTACCCAAGCGGTGGCCTCAGGAATTTTCCAGATCAACACCGCCGTCTCCACATTTCAGAGGCTGGTTAACACCCTAGGTACACCTAAGGACACCCCTGAGCTACGCGACAAGCTGTGAGTTATTCCGATATTTTGTTAATTTTTTAATATTTATTCCATAATTTTGATAGTTTAAGAATTCTTTGCAATCTGTACGTGAACAAAGCTAGAACTGATGCTTATGCCGTTGTTGACATTCAGCTGGTTCTTGTGGTTTAAAAACGGAGCATTGTCACGTCTAATGGGAGTTTTTTTTTTATACAAAAGCTTGGCATTAATGTGTTTCAGTTGTGATCAGATTAGTCAAAATGATACATTTTTACAGCTACTATGCTGGTGATTTAGCCTCCATCGGCTAATTTGGGAACTTGCGTGTTATAGGATGAGTTTATTTATCAGCTTTAGCAGAGAGGCAGCAGTATGCTTGACAACATATAGTCTAAAATTGCTTATATGCATGCCAAATGGCAGTGTCTTATACGAAAATCTTACAAAGTAATATCTTGTATGCTTGGGAAATAGACATCCTGGAGGGAGATATTTAGAAGGAGAAGCGCAAAGAACAAACCTGGGAACCATTATAAACGAGAATGATGAACTTACTGTAAATACAAGTGATGGATCACCTATCTTAGGTTTTCGTCAAAAAAACAATTTGCAACTGCAGGATATACTTTTGATGATGAATGATAAAGCGTGTTTCCTGGTTTACGACTCTAAGAAGATAGTATAAAAAGAAGTTTTGAGTTGAAATGCATAGGCCCTATAGAGACTTGCATATGTAAGTGAAACATAAAAAGAATGAAGGGTTCATGTTGCTCCAAAAGTGGCACATGTGCTTCATTGAAGTAAAGCGTGCAAGTTGAGTAATAGTTCTAAGCAGCACTAATGAATTTCCTTGGTAATAATAACAATATAGTTACGTTTGTCTCTACAAAATCCCTTTACCATAGTATATTTATGATATTATTTTTTAATGAAAATGTAGAGAGTTTGTTAGTAAAGTACCAAGAATTAACCAAAAAAAGTAAATCAGAAAGAGGAACATCCTCCTAAATATTGAAGTAGTACAAGAGATCTATAGTGAATCAGAATCAGATACAGGAGCTTTCCTACAGCATAGGTACAGTTTTTTAAACACCTAGATTTAACCTGTTCTATGTTGTTTCTCTTGTCGTTAGAACATATATTGTTCTTCTCCATCCCAGTAAACCAGAAAATGCAAGAAGGGATAGCAATCCAGTAGTGCATGTTATCCTTCGATGTGAACTGTTCATACCAGCTGCATAGGGCAAGTTTTGTGCATCATGGCGTGACACAGTGAACACCAAGTATGGGTAAGAAACATAGTCCAGACCTGTCTACTAAAAGCACTGTGCTGCTATTAGCCGATATGAATAATTGTCTCATGCTTGCATATGTGTGTGGTGATAGTTTCTGTTCTAGCAGTCTCTTTTCAGAATATGATTTAGATAGTTGGTGAATAGGTGGGATAGCCCTGCGAGATTTACCTATCAAATGCCTTTAGCTTGAACAGGGTGAATGTACCTCGAACTTTTCCCAGGTGAATAGAAGACTAAGATATGGGTTGGTAACAAGGAAAAAGAAGCAGTGGTGGGTTAAGGCTGTTGAATGCCTTGAATGGACCCGTTACAGCAGAAATTAAGGGGGTTCCAGGGGGGCGACGCGCCCCCTGGCCTGGGGGTCCGGGGGGGCGGAGACGCCCCCAGGCCCGACGGTATACAATGTTGTTGTATTGGGCCCTTAATTATCTGTCAATCTGTATGTTGGGCCCAAGCCTGTTAGGGCGTACCCTTAGCACTATATATAGACGCTAGGGCAAAACCCTATTCTGTAATTTCTGTTCTTGCCTCTCCATAATAAAACTGCTTCCCCTCTTCCCCGTGGACGTAGCCAAGTTATTGGTGAACCACGTAAATCTGTTGTCTTGTTTTTCGCGTTTATATTTTCTCGTATTATATCGAATTCCGCATAACAAATTGGTATCAGAGCCTCTCGGTTAATCGGTGTTCTGGAGATTCGAGATGTCTGCTTTGAACGTGAAAATCGACAAATTCACAGGGAGGAACAGTTTCAGTTTATGGCAGATCAAGATGCGGGCTTTGTTGAAACAACAAGGTTTCTGGGCGCCGTTGTCGAAAGACAAGAACGCCGTCGTTACTCCTGAGATGGCGATTCTGGAGGAAAGGCGCACATCGACGATCATGCTGTGTCTCGCGGATGATGTCATCACGGAGGTCTCGGATGAAGAGACTGCTGCTGGTCTGTGGTTGAAGCTGGAGAGTTTGTATATGACAAAATCTTTAACCAACAAGCTGCTTCTGAAACAACGTCTATTCGGTTTACGAATGGCTGAAGGTACACAACTCAGGGAACATTTAGAGCAATTGAATACTTTGTTATTAGAATTACGTAATATCGATGTGAAGGTCGAGGATGAAGATGCTGCCCTGATTCTGTTAGTATCTCTCCAATCCCAATGTCGTTTGAGAATTTTGTTCAATCGTTCATTGTTGGGAAAGATACTGTGTCATTGGAAGAAGTCAGATCGGCCCTTCATAGCAGGGAATTACGGCATAAGGCTAACGGCACAAGTACGGACATACAACCTTCCGGTCTGTTCACTAGTAGCGGAAAGGGAAGGAAAAACGGCGAAAGAAAAATAAGCCGATGTCGAAGGGTGCAAAGCCGGATGATGTCTGTAATTACTGCAAGGAGAAGGGACATTGGAAATTTGATTGTCCGAAGAAGAAGAAGCAATCGGAAAAACAATCAGTTTCTGCTGCTGTTGCTGAAGGAGAGACACCAATTCTGAAGAAGACATTGCCTTAGTTGCGGATGAGCACACTCATCATTCAGATGTGTGGGTTCTCGATTCTGGGGCATCCTATCATATCTGTCCTAGGAGAGAGTGGTTCACGACTTTGACTAGAGATCAGGACGGAGGCAGCATCTCGATGGCCAACAGTTCTGTCTGCAAGGTGGTTGGGACAGGCTCGATCAAGATAAGGACACATGATGGTAGCTTCTGCACATTGAACGAGGTCAGGCACGTTCCATTGATGACGAAAAATCTGATATCTCTCAGTCTTCTGGACAGCAAGGGATTCAGCTGGTCGGGGAAAGATGGAGTCTTGCGGGTCTGGAAAGGTTCAAATCTGATTCTGAAAGGTGTCATGCGTGGTACTTTGTATTTTCTACAAGGTTCCACGGTTACAGGTTCAGCCCATGTTGCATCGACAGAAGTTCACAAGGAGGATATGACTAAGTTATGGCACATGAGACTTGGTCATATGGGTGAAAGAGGGATGCAAATTCTGTCAAAGGAGGATCTTCTTTCTGGTCATAAGGTCAAAAGCCTAGAGTTTTGTGAACATTGTGTCTTTGGAAAACTACATCGCAACAAGTTTCCAAAGGCCATTCATAGAACAAAAGGCACACTTGATTATATCCATTCTGATTGCTGGGGTCCATGCCGTGTTGAGTCTTTGGGAGGCTGCAGATTTTTTGTGTCCATTATTGATGACTACTCAAGGATGACTTGGGTGTACATGATGAAGCATAAAAGTGAAGCTTTCCAGAAGTTCAAGGAGTGGAAAATTTGATGGAAAATCAAACAGGGAAGAAGATCAAGAGGTTGCGAACTGATAATGGGCTGGAATTCTGCTGGTCTGAATTTGATCAATTCTGTAAGGATGAAGGGATTGCTCGACATCGTACAGTCAGAAATACACCACAGCAGAACGGTGTAGCTGAGCGGATGAATCAAACACTTCTGGAGAGAGCAAGGTGCATGCTCTCTAATGCTGGGCTAGATAGAAGATTCTGGGCAGAAGCGGTTAGTACAGCTTGCTACTTGATTAACCGCGGACCACATACAGGCATACAGTGCAAGACACCTATGGAGATGTGGTCAGGAAAAGCTGCTGATTATTCAAATCTGAAAGCTTTTGGTTGTACGGCTACTATCACGTCAGTGAAGGTAAGTTAGAACCAAGAGCTAAAAAGGGAGTATTTGTGGGCTACGGAGATGGAGTGAAAGGTTTCAGAATCTGGTCTCCAGCAGAAAAGAGGGTTATTATGAGCAGGAACGTTGTCTTTGATGAAAGTTCTCTGCTTAGAACCATTGTGACCTACAACTACGTCAGAAACTGGGGGTCTTGATAAACAGGTGGAGTTTCAAGTCATTCAGAATGAGAGCGATTTGAAAACCTGAAGAGGAGGATCAAGAGCCACAGACAGAAACTGATATTCCAGAATCTATGCCATCAGATATCCATCGGAGTATAGCTCAAGATCGGCCAAAGAGGGTTGGAGTTCGGCCACCTACGAGGTATGGTTTTGAGGATATGGTGGGTTATGGACTGCAGGTTGCTGAAGAGGTAGATACATCTGAGCCGTCCACTTACAAAGAAGCCATTTTAAGTCCTGATTCTGAAAAATGGTTTGCTGCTATGGGAGATGAGATGGAGTCCCTACACAAGAATCAGACATGGGATCTGGTCATACAGCCTTCGGGGAGAAAGATTATTACTTGCAAATGGGTTTTCAAGAAGAAGGAAGGGATATCACCAGCAGAAGGAGTCAAGTATAAAGCCAGGGTTGTTGCCAGAGGTTTCAACCAAAGAGAGGGAGTGGACTACAATGAGATCTTCTCACCAGTGGTCAGACATACTTCCATCCGAGTGTTACTAGCGATAGTTACACATCAGAATCTGGAGCTTGAACAACTTGATGTGAAGACAGCGTTTCTACATGGAGAGTTGGAGGAAGAGATATACATGACTCAGCCGGATGGTTTCCAAGTTCTAGGGAAGGAAAATCACGTCTGCAAGTTGAAGAAGTCCTTATATGGACTTAAGCAGTCTCCAAGGCAGTGGGTACAAAGGTTTGACAGCTATATGGTGAAGTTGGGCTATACTCGGAGCTCATATGATTGTTGTGTCTACTACAATAGGCTCAAGGATGATTCATTCATCTATCTAGTGCTTTATGTAGATGATATGCTGATAGCTGCAAAGAAGAAGTATGACATTCAGAAGCTGAAGGGTTTACTTAGTGCTGAGTTTGAGATGAAGGATCTGGGAGCCGCTCGGAAAATTCTAGGGATGGAGATCATTAGAGACAGAGAGAGAAGGAAACTTTTCTTGTCACAGAGAAGCTACATTCAGAAGGTCTTGGGGAGGTTTGGCATGTTCTTCATCTAAGCCTATTGATACCCCCAGTGCCTCCAATATCCATCTCACTGCCATGTTCGCTCCACAGTCTGAAGAAGAAAGGAGTATATGTCACGAGTCCCTTATGCCAGTGCTGTAGGAAGTTTGATGTATGCTATGGTCTGTACAAGGCCAGATTTAGCACATGCAGTCAGTGTAGTGAGCAGATTCATGGGACAACCAGGAAGAGAACATTGGCAGGCTGTAAAGAGAATTTTCCGATACCTTAAAGGTACATCTGACGTTGGTCTCATTTATGGAGGTGATACTCAGTGCTTGGTTACTGGCTATTCTGATTCTGACTATGCTGGAGATGTTGACACAAGAAGATCAATGACTGGCTATGTGTTTACCCTTGGAGGATCTGTCGTCAGTTGGAAGGCAACTTTGCAACCTACAGTGACTTTGTCTACTACGGAAGCGGAGTACATGGCCTTGACAGAGGCTGCAAAAGAAGGGATTTGGTTGAAAGGGCTGGTTAGTGATCTTGGTCTGCATCATGATCAGGCTACGGTGTATTGTGACAGTTTGAGCGCAATTTGTCTAGCCAAGGATCAAGTCCATCATGAGAGAACCAAGCATATTGACGTGAGGTATCATTTTCTGAGAAGTGAGAAGAGAATCAAGGTGAAGAAAGTAGGAACTGCTGATAATCCTGCTGATATGTTCACAAAGCCGGTTCCACAGAGCAAGTTTCACACACTGTTTGGACTTGCTCAACATCAGAAGCTGTTAATTGCCCTGCGGGGCAATTCTGAGGAAGAGGAGGTCTGGCACTATCATAGTGCGTCTGAAGAATCTGTTCGGAGAATTCAAGTCAAGGTGGAGATTTGTTGAATGCCTTGAATAGGACCCGTTACAGCAGAAAGGACGGGGGTCCAGGGGGGCGACGCGCCCCCTGCCTGGGGGTCCGGGGGGGGGGCGAGACTCCCCCGGCCCGACGGCAAGACGTACCAATGTTGTTGTATGGTATTTGGGCTTGGGCCTTAATTATCTGTCAATTCTGTATGTTGGGCCCAAGCCTGTTAGGGCGTACCTAGCACTATATATAGACGCTAGGGCAAACCCTATTCTGTAATTTCTGTTCTTGCCTCTCCATAATAAAACTGCTTCCCCTCTTCCCGTGGACGTAGCCAAGTTATTGGTGAACCACGTAAATCTGTTGTCTTGTTTTTCGCGTTTATATTTTCTCGTATTATATCGAATTCCGCATAACAAAGGCAATGTATTGATCTTAAGGGAGTTGACATTATTTGTCCAATAATATCTTAAGAAGATAACTAATACAAGTTTTTTCTGTCCGATGTTTGTCAACCCAACTTAATGATGCATCAACTATTATAGTGTGTTGATGAACTGAAAGGTGGCAACTTCTAATTCATATTGGGTATCATTAGATTAAAAGAATTTCAATTATGTTTGGTACTTGTGCTGATTTTCTTAACTGCAGGCACAAGACAAGGCTCCATATTGGGCAATTAGTGAAAGATACTTCCACAAAACTTAAGCAAGCGAGTGAAACAGATCATCGAGTTGAAGTCAGTGTAAGATTCAAAAAGTTCTCTCCTCATTACTTTGTGTTTGTCTTGTGGGACTGCACTTTGAATGTGTATGTGTGAAATATGTATTCATCTTCTCTCATCGTGAATTAACTATATTCTAAAACACTCACCACCCTTGTGTCTTTCTTGCACTTCTTACATCACATTCTCTCTTTTGCCTGTAACTGTAAATTCGTTCTTTTGTTCTCAGGCTAGCAAGAAAATTACAGATGCTAAACTTGCTAAAGACTTTCAAGCTGTATTGAAGGAGTTTCAAAAAGCTCAACGGCTTGCAGCTGAGAGGGAAACAGCATATACACCTTTTATTCCCCAAGCAGTTCTTCCTTCTAGGTAAGTGAGGGTATACTTCAATGGAATTTAAATGTAGTCAAATTTGAAATGTGAAGAAGTACATCAAAAGAATCTTATATCTCAATAATGATCTTGCTGTTTGACATTCTCAAATAAATTCTGTACCTTCATTTTTTCTTTTGTCACCTCTCATTTTTAGTTCATCTTCTTTTGGTGAACAGTTACACAGACGGTGAGGTAGATGTCAGTTCAGATAAAGGTCAAGAACAGCGAGCTCTCCTTGTGGAATCTAGAAGGTAAAATAACCTAATAATAGAACTCTTATGCACACTCTTAATCATTATTGTTGTTGTGCTGAAGGTTCAATTAATTTCTACAAATTACCAGCAAGATTGTTGTCAATTCTTGATGCACAGGGAAATGAAATTGGCCTTTAAATTTGGATTCAAGGTGACTTATGGTCTACTTCAAATTAGATGGACTGGGGATTGGAATTTTTGGTGATTGACATCTGTGCAACATGGTGTAGAGTAGTGTAAATTTTCCGGAAGAGCTGTCAAATATGATTGAATCGAACTAAGATTCCTTTGAAACAGTTTTTTTTTTCAAACAGACTATACTCTTTTGAAAATGCACTTGGGGCAAAGTTGAGATTAATGTGATGTATTTCAACTATGATACCATTATGTCTTCTTTTATTATAAGTTTTGGCTTGGTAATATTTGGTTTCTATTTTATCTTCCATGTACCTGTACTGCAGGCAAGAGGTTTTGCTTTTGGACAATGAGATTTCCTTTAATGAAGCAATCATAGAGGAACGAGAACAGGGAATACAAGAAGTACAACAACAAATAGGTGAAGTTAATGAGATCTTCAAGGATCTTGCTGTGCTTGTTCATGAGCAAGGAACCATGATTGGTAAATCACTCTCCTTCTCCATAAAATTCAGGTACCAAGGGGAACACATTTTGATGTTTGCAATTGTTTCTCAGATGATATTGGTTCCAACATTGAGAATTCTCATGCTGCAACTGCACAAGGGAGATCACAACTTGCTATAGCTGCAAAGACCCAAAGATCAAATTCATCTCTGGTAAACCTGACATGTTTCACACTTCTCATTCCTTACCTTGTAAAAGACACCTCTCATCCTTGAGACGAAATTCTGGGTTTTGCATGCAGTAGCATGAAGCCTGGCTGTTACTCCTTCCTTTCTTCCATAAGAATGGCACAATTATTTATTTGGAGCATCAAATAGTTTTTGCAAATAGTTCAGAAGTGTAGTCGACCAAATATTGACCAAAATCTACCGTAATTCTACAGTACCATTTATGTATAACAGTATAAGTATGTAGTTTTATCATATAAAAAGTTAAGAAATATATGTCCGAGTTAACACCAATAGTTAATGTCCGCGCTCATATCTTGAACTCCGACATTCTTTTTAGGACGGAGACAGTAGTAGTTTTAATATTTTTTGGTGCTTTACCTGATAAGGTTTCATGGACTTTTCAGGAATTCAATTGTGAACCACTGGTGGTTAGATGTAGAAAAGGAATGTAATGTACCGGACCATTTAGACAGTGGTCGACTTAGAAATATCATCATTATTTTATTATGACAAGTCAAGTGATGTAATTGCTCGAGGTTATTTGATGCATCCGAAAAATGGGGAAGAAGGAATTAGTGGTTAGGTTATGTGCTCCAAAGTTGGGGTAGAGGGAGAGGTGCAGTAATTTGAGAACATTTGAAGTACTACTATGAAATAATTTTTGATATGCAATCATGTAATAACTCTAATTTACATCATCCTCATCTGCGAATTCAAAATTGGTGATTCTGCTTCCCACCCACTTTGTGCGACATCATATTGCTTTTCCACCTTATTTTCCTCAAACTGAGTAATTTTTTTCTGTAGATGATCTCCTGACATATTATACTAATCGCAGACATGCTTACTCCTGGTGATTTTTGGAATCGTGCTCCTTATTGTTATTATAGTACTGGCAGCCTGATTTGAAGATTTTGAGATATAGGAAAGGATCCTATACTCTGTTCAGCAGTTGAGAGATCTTTGTGATGCAAGTTGTTTGAAGTCTCAACCTGGTGTAATATTGTGCTGTCTCAAATCTTTGATCATAGTAAAAATAGAGATACTGTCAAATGAACTGTTTGGGGGGGGGGGGAGTGCAGAGTTTGTGTTTAATATTGTAAATTTGGTGTTTGGGTTGCCGCGTATGTTACTGCCTTGTAATGGCACTATTACAGGTTTGTCAATAAAATGATTCTTTGAGGCTCTTCGTTTCTACTTGCCATTTGGGCATTTCTATTGTTGATGCTGATAAAACAGTGTTTGATGTTTCATTCTTTATGATGCTAGCGTTGAAAGCCGATAATTTTGTCTTGTTTGTTCGCCCGTCTGAATTTTGTGGTAGGTTAGAATTTCTAGTTTTGTTCAAAGTGATCATCGAAAAGTTGCATACGAAGACTCGAAGCTTTAATTGTAGCCTGAAAAGCTTTTGAAATATATGTTTGGCTAGAATTTTTTTGTATTTATGTACAAACGAAATACTTAGTTGGCTTCTTAACATCAGCACCCAAGTGTAAACATTTCTTTTTATTGTTAGCTACCGTTTGACTATAAATTTTTAAATATTCTTGGCAGATATTATTTGAGTGAAAATTTGGGTGAAATTTCATCATGTGTTTGGCCATAGTATTTGGGAAATATATTTCACCTTTTTAGAAAAATATGATTTATACCCATAAGTTTTAAAAACTATCAAAACTAACTATAAGTTTGTATTACAAGTCAATTGGATGTTCGTCTCAACAATAACAAATAGTGTTCATGACACTAGAGCAATGTGATAATTTAGAGTGAGTGCAACAATCATCATTCCACAGATCGCGAAATAGACGAAACACATGACTTTGTTACCTTGAGCTAATTTTTCATCATTTTCATCAACAATTATATCATTATTTGATATTCAATAATATTTCATCACTATTTTTGTGTTCACATAAAAAATTATGTAATACAACAACAAACAATTACCACCATCGATGGTGTTTTTGTAAAAAGATAAAAGTTGGGGTGAAATTTTAATTTTTAAAAGATCCCAAATAATCAGATTTGGCCCAAATACTAAAAAAACTAGTATTTGAAAATTTGAGATATTTGCCAAATAATGACAAATTGTATGGACAAACATTCTTTGTCAAATTTTTTCTCAAATATTATTGGAAATCTATGGCCCAAATACTAGAAAAAACTAATATTTGAGAATTTGAGATATTTGCGAAAAATATTTACCAAATAATAGTAAATTATATGTGCAAACATTATTTGCCAAATTTTTTCGCAAATGCTAGTGCTGTTTCAAGTCCTCAGTTGCTTAGTAACCAGGTTACTGTGCTATCTATGCTATGATAAAACGAAATGAGAAGTGTTGATACAACTATTGACAACAGTTTAGATGGATTGTGCAGGACCATTTTCACAATATAATTCTGTTATTATATTCTATACTATAATTCTCAAATTATAATCTCAGTATAATTATTTCACTAAACCAAACTATGTGTTAAAAATTATTGTAAATCTTTTAAGTGTAGATATTTGCAGCTTCAAACGGTACCTATATATATCATAAAGTGTAGATATTTGCAGCTTCAAACGGTATCTATATATATCATACTTGCGGCTCCAGAAGAATTTATTTAACCTCCAGAAGAATTTATTTAACCTAATAAATAAATAAATAAATTATTCAACCTAAAAAATAATATTTTTTTTTAAAAAAAAGCAAAAAAGATGTGGGGACCCGATAATATTCGGGGGTTTTGAACCCGACGTGAATCGAACACGCAACCTTCTGATCTGGAGTCAGACGCGCTACCATTGCGCCACGGATCCCACGGTGTTATTTGATTTACAGTATAATTAAATAAATAATACAATGTTTTGGTGACAACAAAAACTAATGTCCACATAATTAATGTAGCTTTATTGCAAATCGTTCTCATAGTATACTAGATATATTGTTATTTTCGTATAATTAACATAAAATTTTTGTCAATCAAAATAAGAAAAAAATCATTAACGCATTAATGGACATAATTAAATACCACATTAAGCTAATACAAAAATTTATATATTATTTTATGTGGAAGAAAACGTGATCTTTAAAAAAAGAAAAATTGTGTATTAGCAAATCCGTAATGTGACAAAATGCTCTTTATGTAAATAAGTACAATTAAAGTAAACATCCGCTTATAATATTAATCGCTGAAGTAACAATTCTTTCATTTCCTATTCATCTCAACACCAAATTCAGTAATATTAACTCTATAATCATCTAATAAAAGAAAGTTGGTGATTTAACTAAAGTAAATACTTAATTATATATAGGTTACTTGTTACTAGTTGAAAATCATAAAACTTCAAACGTATTTTTAATTAATGATATTGGATATGTCAAAGTGTAATTATGAGTATCATCTAAGTAGATAGTATTTATTTTACTTAAAACTAGAACAATTAAATGACTCACTATATTCCATTATTAGATGTCTCTTAATATGTGTCTAATTGTAATTCATATTTAGATGAAACATATATGACTATTCTAACTAATAATTATATCTATTAGTACGTACATGTCTCATTGTAATTCTTAATTGGATGAAACATTTGTACACGTAATTATAGTTCATGAATAAATGTATCATATATGTTTTACTTTCTAATTGAGTAACATGCATGTGTTGTAATTCATAATTAGATGTATTATGTATGTGTTTCATTGTGATCCATGAAATACAGTTTTGCATGAATGAATCAATAGGTGGATCAGACTCAATTTGTTAATTATATTACATAGATGAAGTATATAATCAATGTCAATATATATCAATAATATTATTAGGTGAAATATGAAATCAATATAAATGTGTCACATATTTGGATGAGTCATTAGACATTCATTGCTAAGTGAACTATGAAGTCCCCTACTATAAGTTATTGTATAACTGAAAAGGATATATTAATTAGAGCAACTTTATTGTCAAAGTCATTTCAGCTAAAAACAAACTTGCTTTCATCAATGATTCTTCTTTTGTGTCATTAGTCACTTCTCAAGAGTTTAAGGCTTCGAGTCGATATGATGATATGATAATATCATGAATCTTTAGTTTCTTTTTAAGGATATAAATAAATTTATGTTTTCTCCAAAACTGCAACAAAAATATAAAAAGAGTTAGACATGAAATTTTGGGCAATGTAATAGAGCATAACTTTATCAACTTCAAAAAGAGCTTAGTGATACAACTCAAGCTGCCATTGATATTACTAGCTATATCATAAAAGTGAAAGAAGATACGGAATTATTGCATCCAACATTTTATTATCATTATTCATGTGCTTGCACTTGTAAAAGTAAGTCGAAAACTGCTAAGTCTCACTAGGACGAGAAACTTAATACTCATGATGAATTCTCTACCTAGTATCGGATAGGCCTAGTCTCTGCTCATTTAAGATGAGAAAAAAAAAAGTTATACTCAAGAGGATCCTTTTATGATTTCTAATCAGAAGTTCTTTAGGAAATTAAGAATAAACTATTTTATTTATAGAAAATTTTTTTCGTCTGAAAAAAATTTCAAGCACAATTTTAATAAGCAGAAGGGAAAATTTTACACTTATTATGTTATTGAAAATTACTACAAGCTAATTATAAATCCTATTAACTCAGTCTATTTAATCTCTCTCCCAAATACGAGTAAACCCGTCCAATTTGCCCCAAGGCAATATGTAAAATAAAATTTGAAATAAGGAAGTAGCCTAAAAGGATTTAATTGACACTTTTCTTGGAACAAAGAGGGTTTGTTTGAAATAATTGAAAACAATTTGGGTTTTTCTTAATACATTACAATTTTGCCTCTTCAAAACCTTATATCGCCTCCATAGAAAAGCTTCCGTTAAACCCAGACAGCAACACGAAAAAGAAGAAGAAAGAAGGAGACACATAAAGAGGAAGAAATTATGAAGATAGAAGAGGTACAATCAACAATAAAGAATCAGAGAATTGCTACTCATACTCACATTAAAGGCCTTGGTCTTGAGGTAACTTCTTCTTTTACCTCAAACCCCTCTTCGCCTCTGTGTACTTTTTTTGATCTTTTAGTGGAAAATCGGGTCAATTTGTTTTTATTTGGTGTTTTGGTTTGTGGGTTTTTGAGTTTTGGTGTTAAAATTTGCATAAAGCTGATATCTTTTGCTGGTTCTACCCAACCCCATTTCGTCTCCGTGTATTGTTTTGACCTTTTAGGAGTTTTTTTTTCTGGGTTAACTTGCTTTTATTTGGTGTGTGGGTTATGTTTTTTTTTTTTTTAGTTTTGGTGTTAAATTTGCATAAAGATGATATATTGTTTCTTTAGGAATTTTTTTGGACTCTTTGGGGAGTTTAGTACTGAGGGTGTTTAGACTTTGCTTCTATATTTCACTGAATTTGTTATCTTGTGCTGGTTCTTTAGTTACCAAATACTTTCTTGCATTTGATGTTTGAGTTTCGTGTATATGTGTGCTTTTTTGCTAACAAATGGGTGATTAAATGTGACATTTTGTGTTATATGGTAGCCAAATGGGAGACCACTACCATTGGCAGCTGGGTTTGTAGGTCAGGCAGCAGCCAGAGAAGCTGCGGGGCTTGTGGTGGATATGATACGCGAAAAGAAAATGGCTGGGCGGGCTTTACTGCTAGCTGGTCCGCCTGGTACGGGGAAGACAGCTCTTGCTCTTGGTATATCACAAGACCTTGGAAGCAAGGTGCATTTTTTGTACTCTTTGGTTCTTGATTTAAATAGAAGCATTAGTTTATAGGATTCAATGATTTAAATAGCCAATCGCAACTAGTTTAGGGTGATTGATTGAACATTGATAATATATGAGATGTTTGGGTATTTTTCTTAAAATTTTATTAGGGTTAGCAAATCCAAAATATAGCCTGTGTCATAATTGGTGGCATTGACCCCTATATTGCAGGTTCCATTTTGTCCAATGGTTGGATCCGAAGTGTATTCATCAGAAGTGAAGAAAACTGAGGTCTTAATGGAAAACTTCCGGCGAGCTATTGGTCTCCGTATGAAGGAAAATAAGGAAGTTTATGAAGGAGAGGCAAGTCCATAGTCTTGCTCATTTGTGGTTTCATTTTTGCTGGTCATTGACACAATAATTTTGCAATGGTTAATATGTTGTGAAGTTGATCATTTTTTAATTTTCTCTTCTAATGTAGGTGACTGAACTATCTCCAGAAGAGGGTGAGAGTGTGACAGGTGGATATGGTAAAAGCATTAGCCATGTTATAATTGGGTTAAAAACTGTCAAAGGTACCAAACAGTTGAAGCTTGACCCCACGATATATGATGCCATAATTAAAGAGAAGGTAAGTTCTGCAACATATCTGACAGCGAAGTATCAAAACTTTTAATACGTTTAAAAAACAGGGTACAACAGCCTACACAATGTAGTGGGGTCTGGTAAGGGTAGTGTGTACGCAGACCTTATCCTTACCTTGGTAGGTAGAGAGGTTGTTTCCGAGAGATGCTCGGCTCAAGGATGATGAAAATCTACGATATTTCCCTCTTTCGTAACATCCGACGTGTGAAATCTAGATTGACACATATTTATCTTGATTAAATTCATTAAACTTTCATGTCATTCTTATTAATCACACTCTAAGTACTCATTGAGGAAATTGCATTTAGTCTTTAATTTACTTTAGTATCGATATCGTATATGCTTAATATGCAAGGGAGCTTATTCTTCTCTGTTGATATCTCTTACTTCCATTATATATGTGCAGGTAGCTGTTGGTGATGTCATTTACATTGAATCAAACAGTGGAGCAGTTAAAAGAGTGGGCAGGAGTGATGCTTTTGCCACAGAATTTGATCTTGAGGCAGAAGAGTATGTTCCACTTCCTAAAGGAGAGGTTCACAAGAAGAAGGAGATAGTCCAGGTTTGTCTCATTTTTTGATTTGCTATGGTGTGAATAAAGA
Organism: Solanum peruvianum; assembly: GCA_027705065.1. NCBI lineage: Eukaryota > Viridiplantae > Streptophyta > Magnoliopsida > Solanales > Solanaceae > Solanum > Solanum peruvianum. Next base: position 41,018,755 of record JAKWJD010001760.1, on the reverse strand, counting down.
TTACCTTGGAATGTCTACATGTAGCTGTTTTTTGGCTCAAATAGTCAATTTGTTCTATGCTTTGGGTGCTGTAAAGATCATAGTTTGTCTTCTCGAGCTCACGCCTCATGTGAATGTTTGAAGGGTATAAAATTCTGTATATTATTTGGAGTGGTGAGGAAAGAGATTCATTAGCTAGATTTTATGATGACTGGGAATTCAGACTCCCGTAAGTATGTAATTGGAGTGGAAGTATCATAGTTCATGGCATTAACAACTTATAAAATGGTATGTTTAAAGTAGCCAAGTACCTGCTTTTAGCACAAGATCTTTTAGGAGGAAATTAGCTGCCTTATTGTAATATTTATTTAGATTTTACCTGCCATGATTGCTTGCTTGTGAGATTTTGATCAAACTAATATGCAATTCCAAGTATCTGCATTTTTGTTCTGGACAAATGATATCATTACTTTAATGGACTTTTGTGAGGGAAACCAGTTGCAAGTAACCTGAAAACAAAGATTTCTGTACTTAATTACACGTGGTATTGTTTTCTTCCAGGATGTTACATTGCATGATCTTGATGCTGCAAATGCACGGCCACAAGGAGGACAAGATATATTGTCCCTTATGGGTCAAATGATGAAACCTAGGAAAACCGAGATCACTGACAAGTTGCGGCAAGAGATAAACAAGGTACTTTTGATTTATTGGTTCTAGTAGTCCTCTGGATAAATGAGTACAAATTCATGCTGGTTCTAGTGTCTATGAGACTGTGAATTCAGTATTTAGCATAGTGGGTATACGGTATAATTTCTCTGCAGGTTGTCAACCGTTATGTTGACGAAGGTGTTGCAGAGCTTGTTCCTGGTGTCTTATTTATCGATGAGGTTTGTTCTCATTCAGACAACATTCCGTTTGATAATTCATTTAACACCATTCCCTCCCCTTTGATAACTAATTGGAGAAAACGTCTTGGGCAGGTTCATATGCTTGATATGGAATGCTTTTCATACTTGAATCGTGCCTTGGAGAGTTCACTGTCTCCAATCGTGATTTTTGCAACTAACAGAGGCATTTGTACTGTCAGGTATGAGTGTTCATGCAAAACCAAGCTTCAAAAGTTCATCAAGTTAGAAAAATTCCATTATATTGATTTCTTTATCTTGGGGCTTTTAAAAATTTGCATTTTGGCTGCATTTTTTCGTACATCGATCCATTACATGTAGAATGAAGTGTTTAGAAATATAGGACAAATTGTCACTTCTCTATATCAAAATATTGTTACATGGGCCATGTAATTGTCGACTTTAAATTGCAAGACCATAAGAAGAATGAAAATCTGAACATAATTACTTGTTAGATTCAGTTGCTAAATACTCTTTAATTTCAACCTCCGACATAGCATGTTTAAGACCAGAAGATTAAAGGGTCTCTTGGTACATTCTACATATCTTTAATTTAAGTCACAAGATTCAAAAGTTTTCTTTACTTTCTTAAACTTCTTTGTGAGAATCAAACAAACAAATTGAAAAGGAGGGAGTACATGCTTTTGGCTTTGTAGGCGCCTTAGATGTATGTGCTGCAGATACAGGTGATGTCTGAGATTAATCAGTTGTCACTAACAAAATGTATCTCTTTGCAGAGGAACAGATATGGTTAGTCCACATGGCATTCCAGTTGACTTGTTAGATCGGTTGGTGATTGTCAGAACTGAAACTTATGGTCCAGCTGAAATGATACAGGTTCGGGCTAGCTTGTTCAACAATTTATTTGTGTGGCTTATTGATTTCGACCTTAGCCATTGCATTTTCTTGATGGATCTTTCGTTTGAGTGCTTGGCCAGATATTAGCTATACGTGCTCAGGTGGAGGGATTAGAAATAGACGAAGAGAGCCTTGCGTTTCTGGGAGAGATTGGACAACAAGCTTCCTTGAGGTTGCATTTAACTGTTGGATATATATCTCCGATGTACAATATCAATTCATTTTAAATTAAAGTAACCGGTGTTCAATCCTTCCCTTTGTTAGGCATGCTGTTCAGCTGCTATCGCCAGCTAGTGTAGTCGCAAAAATGAATGGCCGTGACAAAATCTGCAAGGTACTTGGCTGATCACATTCTTTATCATTTCTCTCTGTGAAAGCTCCGAACTCTATTTACTTATTAGCTATTCACTTTTCAGGCGGATCTAGACGAAGTGAGTTCATTGTACCTGGATGCAAAGTCTTCTGCAAGACTTCTTCAAGAGCAGCAAGATAGATACATCTCATGATAAATTGTACCTATAACATCAATTCTCTAGCTTTATTTTCTACGCTGCTCATATTCAATATGCATTTTGCAAGTCAATTTGTTTCATTCTAAGGTTTTCGTGTCTTCTGCAACTGATGCACTGTAGTTCTCTCATGAGATTGCAATATAACAAGGCTTCTGGAATAGGAGACTCTCCCTTCTATATTTGTATCTTCATCGCTCATCCTGATTCTACTTGTAGAGAGGAGGGGCACAAGTTGTACAAATTAAAACATGTTCATTGACGTTTGGTTCCTTACTTCAAGACTAGGCTGAAAGGCATAGTCTCACCTTTTGGTTCAACCCTTGAACGATACACTGTTTAATAGGTTTCACGACCAATTTATGGTTACATTCTTGGGTTCGAAAAACCCGCGAATGATGCCCTGTTCTTTCTTCTCCTTAGGTACTCGAAACCATGAAGTGTTTCACACCCAAGAATCAGACCAGTGCATAGAGGTTTTAGTAAAATACTTGACCTTAGTGTGATGAGTTGAAGCTTAAAACTAAGTGAGTTGAGGTATTTTAACCAAATATTTTGAACCTTTAATACGCCACTAATGACAACAACGTTACGTCAGTACATTCTTCAATGATTAGAAATTCAAATAGTGAAATATGCATACCTTTTGAGATTTTAAATAATTTCTCATCTCTTTCAACAATAAAAAAATGCTCAACTTACTCGGAAGAACGTAGTAAGAAAGTATAGGGGGTTTAGTAGTTTTGGTAATGATGGTACAGTTTAAGGCGAAATTATGATTTTAAGTGATTATAATTGGGTTATAAATCTAATATTTACACATTTCATTAAAATATATTTGTTTGAGCATTTGTGGTTTACAATACGGATTGGTGTATGGTTCTTCCTATGGAAAAACTTAGCTTGTGGACTTGCAGTATCAGACATCCGAGACATATTATTAAAAATATTCCTTTTTTGTTTTTTGATATGTCTTGCCTATGAAGGAGTCAAGCATATAAGCTCTCATAGCTCAGTTGGTTAGAGCACCCGTTTAGTAAGCGGGAGGTCTTGAGTTCGACTCTCAATGAAAGCAAATATGTTTTCCTTTTTTTAGTCGCTTAAGGGTGTCCAAAATAGATTATTTAATCATTTCGTATATTATTCTATTTGTATATATGCTAATTTTTTCCCAACTAAGGACACCCTTGACAGTATGTGGCTACGCCACTGTACGTATATGAGTGTAATTTTGGTCTATCATTCATCAATTTACGGGCTATGCCATTGACTATCTGTTGTAGGCTAGAACACAAAAAAAAATACTTTTATGTTTAGTTTGTTGTTTTTCTCCATTGAGCATGTAACTTTGGCAATCAAAGTTATCCGAATATATGCTCTTAACAAATTCAATCCTGGTGTAAGAGATATCACTATGACTTAATCAGTATTATAACATTAATCTTCCTTTTGAGGAATTTCAACATTATTTATATATGCATATACATATATATGTTTGCTAATTAATCATGTTGCTTTGAAAAGCTCTCATAAAACAATATTATTTTTTTTATGTATCCGAGGAAAATTCAAACCCTTTGCTTGAGATATTTTAGCCGCCTCGACAGGTCAAAAATCGTATTCCAGTATATAAAAATGACTAGTTTAAAAAATCAAACCATTAGTGTATTCTAGATTATGTCAATCTCTGACAAATAATTTAGTCACCATTGACTGGTTAAAATTGTATAAAATGACCAGATTGGTTCAATTATTGTTCGAGGAATCTCAACTACTCTAATCGTCTCGTTGTCCCCCTTACCAAGAAAAAATAAATATAATTATTTTAAATTATCTGTTAATTTACAAAATCAATGTAAGATTAATTGAGTTTCCCTATTTTATATTTATAATTAATTATTTTTTTGGTCAGTGTAAATTCATATTTATTTGTATAAACAGAAAAGTGAACAACTAATATAGGGCGACGGAAATATTAAGATTTTTCACATCTATATATCAAGAAATGTTTTCTTTATTATAAAAAAATTTATCATAAATTTTTCTAAAATTTAATCGGACATAAAGTTTAAGAAAATAAAATTTTTTCTTAAATCTTGTGATCTAAACTATATATATGTATAAGATAACAAAATATTCTTTAGATTTTATGATTTTAAACGTGTGAGGTCGGAGAGTTGATAATTTTTAATATAATAGCTTTTTATCTCCTAAAAATATGAATAAATTCTGGTTTTAATTCTCATGACATATGTGACTTGATGACATACTTAACCTTCATTTTATTAAACTATACGTTCTTCATCGATTCATGGACGTAGAAAATATTTAGACATAATTTTAGAAGCATATTATCTGAAAAATTAGAGTAATAATACAAACTTAACGTACCGCGAATGTAATTATTAAATTAGTGCAACGGTTAATACTTCTAGAAATTTGTGATTGTTCTCCCAAAAAAAGGTACCAAAAGTGCTCATTTTGCATTATTGAAAGTTAATTATACTTAATTAGATATCACAAAGATTAAAATCAGAATATATCAATAGTTAAGGACCCAAAAATGAAAATGACGTTTGTTCCTAAAAAAGGACAGAGGTTACAAGATAAATTTAATTTTTAAGATTTACTAACATGAATTGTGGTGAGATGGTTGGATTCACTCTTACTTATCGTTATAGGTCTAGAGTAGCTCCTCCTAATAGAAAACATAGGTCATCCAATGACCAAATCTGATTTTAATGGGCTCCAATGTAGATAAAAAAAAGGGAAACCAAAAAGAAAATAGGAATAGTACTATTTAAGAGCTGCCTAAACAGCTACCATATACTTTGTATTCATAGCTCAGTTTTAACTCTTGAAACCAAGAAAACTCTTTTTGTTTCAATAGCTATGAATTCATCATCAGATAACAGTCTACTTCACCTTAATGAAGTGACTGTAGCCATGGTTCCATGGCCTGAACATGGCCATCTCAACTTACTCTTCTACCTCGCTCGAATCATCGCCTCCCACAACATTCCTGTACACTTCCTCTGCCTCACTGCTAGGAACCAAGATTTAAGAAAACGCCTCCAAGGTGGACTTAAAGCCTCTGTTGAAAACCTAAGAGATTCAGACATCCATTTCAATGACCTCTTAGTACATTCATCTCCTACAGAAAAAAAAGATGATTTCTTGGAAAGACTAGGTGAGTCCATTTGCAGGACATGTCATGAACTATCGACCAATACGAAAAGATTGGTCATAATTCATGACTGTTTGATGATAACTTACATAGGTAATCATTTGCATTTGATGTCCAACTTCAAGTGTTATGCTTTCCACCCCACTTCAGCTTTCACCAGGTACTCTACACTTCGACAAACTATTCATACACCTGATCAAGATCACGACGAAATGATTAAGCAACTTGGAGATGAGTTTCCAACTGCAGAGAGTACTTTCGGTCCAAATATGGCTGAGTATGTTGAGGAGGAACTTACATGGAAGCACAACTCTGGAGATATCATTAACTCCTGCAGAGAATTGGAAGGTAAGTTTATAGATTCACTTGCTAAGGTAAAAGAGAATACACCTTTGTGGGCTTTTGGACCATTTAACATGCTGCCTGAATCACTAGACTCATTTTCTAATACTTCATCTGGCAACAAAAGTACTCGTCACAACTGTCTCGAATTTCTTGACAAGCAAGATGTTAACTCAGTAATATTCGTGTCGTTTGGAACAACCACTACATTATCACAAGAGCAAGTGAAGGAGTTAGCACTTGGTTTAGAACAAAGCAACCATAAGTTCATATTGTTATAAGGGAAGCAGACAAAAGGGTAGACATGGAGAATGGTGAAGAAAGACATGAGAAGATTGTGTTGCCAGAAGGCTTTGAAGAAAGAGTGGAAGGAAGAGGAATGGTGGTGAGAAGTTGGGCACCACAGTTGGAAATCTTGGGGCATCCGTCTACAGGCGGTTTTCTGAGCCATTGTGGATGGAATTCTTCAATGGAAAGTATAAGTATGGGAGTCCCAATGGCAGCTATGCCTATGACTGTTGATCAGCCATATCACACTCTGTTGGTATCAAACGTTTGGAAGATCGGAGTCTCTGTGTGGAGTTGGGCACGTCGGAAGGAAATAGTACCAGCAGTGGCTATTGAGAAAGCTGTCAAAACTTTGATGGGGACACCAGAAGGAGAAAAGATGAGGCAGAGGGTGGTGGAGTTGAGAGATAATATCAAGAAGTCTGTTAGCCATGGAGGACTTGCATACAAGGAGATGGAATCTTTCATCTCTTATATTATCAAGAACTGACTTCTATTGCTCAGTTTGACCTATGTTGGATTTGGCTTGTATGAATTTTTCATACTTGATAAAGTTTTACTTTAATGTTGGAATAAGACTTCTGCTAAATCTTCTGATTCTCGTAATCAAATTTTAAGAGCTGAGTCACTCCTTCTAGATCGAAGAAGGTGATGTTTTCTTTTGACATCTTGCTTTAATGTATGCATGTTGGAACTGACAAAGGAAGAATTTCCACAAGTTATTATTATTATTCTAGAAAATTATTCAAGTATACACTTCATGTAACAACAGAAATAACCAAATCCAGGAATAATACATGCATGTCGATAGCTTTTGTATTGAGGTAGTTCAGGAATAAATTGTACAAAGTCTTGATGAGCTTGAATGATCAAGTCATCGTCATCCCACTGATCACGATATCTCTCTGTCTGAGTCTTTATCTTCTCCCTAGCGATAAAAAACATTTCCTTAATTTTTCAGGAGGTGGAGATCCACACTCAGCAGCCAACCAATCTTCATAGTCTAACTGTAAAAATGAGGTCTATCTCAATGCGGCAACAACAACAACAAACTCAGTTTGTTCACATAAGTGGGGTCTGGGGAGGGTAGAGCATACGCATACCTTATTCCTAACTTTGAGAAGGTAGAGAGTCTGTTTCCAGAATCTCAACGAGACAAAAACTTTAAAAAATCATAAGAATTTGTCAAAAACTAGTTTAGTACATGGGGATGTATACAGACATTCCCCAACACATTGGTACCAATCTGTCAAGTTTGCTAACACAATATTAGGAACTTACTATTCCTTAATTCTTTTTTTAAAAAAGAAATCCCTTCTTATTTCTTGCATAACTAGGATGAAGAATGTTCCGTTGCTTATACCCAAGTGTACCGCCACTCCAACCAAGAAGAAAAGTAAAATGAAAGGGGTCAATGGAAAAAAGATGAGAAAAATTCAATAATTGAACAAGGTCTCTCAGGTTTTATACCTGAAAATCTAGCCTTTCCTTTTTTCTCAGAGGATTGGGCTGCTCCGGAGCGCTGGCCCTGGCGATTGCATGGTTTCTTCAATTCTGCATTTCTGAATCCTCAAACATGATGGCTCCTTCGGGGGCCTCTGGCTCAGGATCAGGTGAGGGCGCTGGAGGAAGTCGCTTCCGCTGGGATATTGTGAGTGTGTCGTTTTGGTATGCAAGAGGCATCCAAGGATGAGTAGAACGCATCAATATCAGCAATCATATCTTCCTTTGACAAGAGAGAAATTCGACCAGATAAAACACCAGCAATCCACTTGCTTTGTAGTTCACAACGGGGGAATGGTATAAGCTGTGCAAACCAAAGTAAACACGTTATTCATGTTCACCATGAATCTAAACCTTAAATTGACATACCTATTCCCAAAATCATCTAAATGTGTTTGTAAAGTGGCCCAACACGGTTGTCATCCACAGTTGCTATCCCATTAGTTTCAAGGCAAGGGAAATGATATTTTTACCTGGGAGAAACTGAATAGCAACATTACTGAGTACTGATGCTTCATCCTCCCATTCAGTTTCAGTCTTTCAGATTAATTTTGTAAGATCATTTGTTAATCATTTTGTATTGTTCCTTTCAATTTACTCTGTGATTCTGATTAAATGGAAGGCGATTAATCTATCACTTTCCTGATGAATCTGTAAGGATATACTGTGGAATTCATAAAGAATATTTGTTTTAGTAAAAACATTACTCTTGTTTGTTTCTGTATCTGGAGTAGTTAGATTAAACTTTACCTTTTTTACCAAATTATCGATAACTAGCCAGTAGCTTAGTACTTATGGAGTCTATTACGATCCTGATTCATTGTAGTGGCATATCAACAACTTTAGTAACTGGTTCCAATCATTTGACCCATAATCTACCTGTATCATTCATTCATTATCGGTACCTTGTTCACCTCAACAATTTAATGACCCTATAACGCCACCTTCGTTTCTTTCATTTTGTTTAATATTGGCAAAGGAAAATGACGGGTAATCAAACTCACCCTGTGCAATGTATAATGATATCAGCATAGTCTTTGGATCCATCACGAAAATTGACTCCAACCATCTATACCAACAGCTTCAATCTGCATTATTTAGCCAGTATAAGTTATTTCTAGCAACATGAAGATACAGCATTATCGACAATTCCCCACAGAATTACATAAGTTATTAACAACTTTACAATAGAGTGGAGCCATAAATTTTCATATCCATGCACCTTTTTGGGAGTCCCACTTAGAGCTTATCTAGAAGAAATGTGGACCTCTTTAGCAACTTCAGCAATTTCTCTGGAGATGTCAGAGGCACTTGTGGCACCCCCTACCACCACAATGACCTGCCAAACCATTGATCATGTACTCTAAACACAATGTCAATGAAGAAGAAATGTTATATTATATTGCAACAAGAGATTATTTTCCGTGTTTCTTTTTCTCTCTCTGCAATTAGCATCAGCCGTGATATATTTGTCAAAAATTGATAACTGATCCTATTACTATTAAAGAAGTATGCCTTATGGAATTGATATACTTTCGCATCTAAGATCAGGCGGCTAAAGACACTAGAATAACAGGAAGATGACCTTTTTTAGGATATAAGGAAATCAAATTCAGTCACACATTTAAATAATGGAGACTATTTTCATACAAATCTATCTATCAACCAAACTAAAGATGGAAAGCGACATGTCAACAAGACAACCCACTGAAATAAGCAAGCAAGACCACGACCTGACAGTATTTTCTACATATCATAACAAGGCTCCAATAAGTAAAGAAGTACTTTTTCTATATAGCTTCCTAAGAACAAGGACTAGTATAGCTTTTAACTATCCATGTGTATTTCATCAAACAAACAGGTGGATCTATATTAACAAATTATTTGCATTTTGTACTTGCATCCCTCGCATTTCCAATGTTTTATGCAAAAGTAAGATTTGAATAATACAACTGTCCAAAGACTTTTGATTATAGTGAATCCACACTTGCAGTTTTAACGTTTTAACTTTCACTAAGTAGGGCAAATATGCAACCTGAATAACTGCAAGCTATTTCAAAGTAAATATTGCTGCACTACGAATTTAGAAACATTAAACCTCTCAAGGGAACAATGCACATGACACATACTTGATCTCGAAAAGGCTGTGGAACCCTGTAATTGTGGCTGTGGATTTGCTTTCCTGGCTAAACTTCGATTCCTAAAAAGGCAGAAGCCTCTGGTTAGCAACATATGATTTCAGACACAGTGAAAAAATCTGAAAGTTAAAGATGTAGGAAAGGAAGAATTCACTCAAAACTTTAAAAAAAATGATTTGCTCAGGAAAACTTCCAAAACCATGAAAAACCAAAATATTCTTCATATGATAGCCTGACAGAAACTAATGATACCAAAAACTATGTTGAATTGATCTTAAGAAAGAAAAACTTAAAAAATATAGGCTAATCTTTTATCCCTAGAATATATCACGCTTTGTCAAGGAGATATATCAACTTTAAAGTTTTATGGGAACCCAAATTTCCTAACTGCGTGTACAGGAAAACCATGACATGGTGTATATCTAACAGTACATAATCTATTCCATTGAAAAATCAATGATGACCACAAATTTAAACAATGCATATATTCCATTGTAGTGTTACAATCTGCTGTCAAAAAAGTATACATGCAATGTTGATATGCAAAAAAGAACAAATTTGATTGACCACCAGCAATAAAAGACCTGTGTGCTGTTGATGAAGTTCGCGAAGACCACAGGAGACGTCTTAGGAGAAACTTAAGGTAGGGTGATTTCCTTGTGTCTACCTAAACTTTCGTGGGTAAAGTTATCCGATACAGAGTGGGAGGACGCAAGTGCACCACCGTTATTAAGAAAAAGGTTAAGGTAAAGACAGCCAAACTACTAGGCAACTGCAGGTACCCTTTATAACCAGCTATAACATGTTAAACTACACTATAGTGCAATAATTCTGTGCATTAAGTGAATATAACTTCAATCTTGTCTAACACAAATATGAATTTTCTTAATCAGTACTTGACTTATTTCCTCAAAGAATCTATACTTATCACAAACCCGAACCTGACTAAACAAAGTTCCTTTCTGCTATAATCTAACAGTCAAACCAAATCTTTAACTGTGAAGACTTAAAAGATCAAAATGCTCCTAGGGTGGCTTAGAGATGGAGTGAAAACTTGAAACTAATGTTCGATTCTTGGCAGCATAGACACTAGGGGACGTTTGGTATTGGTATAATGGATAATCATTGAAGTTATTTTATCCTACATTTGGTTAGAGGTATTAGTCCTGAAATTACTTATGCCACAATTTCTACTATAATTGATGCGATAAGTTATTTCACGTAAATGAAAAGTGAGAAGTCAACTCTTCTCTCTCCGGTTCCATTATTACAAAATAAACATTTAAAGATCAAAACTTTAAACAAATTACCAGGAATATCAGCTAGTTGGGTTCAGTAAAGCGTCCATTACAGATAACTACAGCATCATACTCCTCGTTAACAAACACAACATGATCATCATTCTCACTTTTTCTTGAACTAAACTTCCATTTTCCATTCTCCAACAATCCCACATACCCAACTTCAGTTCCAAACCTCACCAGTTCAATAATCCCAAAATCAGACGCAAAATCATTCAACTAGTCCAACACTTCCCTATGACCCGGATACCGTCTCGGGTCTCTATTGGGTTTTTTCGTGGCCACAAAGGGTAGTCACGAAAACCCATTACTTCACGTGGAAGGTTTACCCGAAGTGATGAATAAAGACTTGAATGAACAATTCTCCGATTCGGGTCGATCCCAATTGGGTCGGAATCAGTGTGTGGAGTGTAAATCCCCTAGCTGATTTTCTCGCTCGAATACAACTACAATGTGCCCTTCGCGTTGGAGTTCTCGGGCTACAACGAGGCCCGCAGGACCAGCACCGATAACGGCAACGTGTTTTGGGGAATTTTGAGACATTGAGAAGAATCTGAAAATGTGCTGGAGTTGACATATGTGCAAATGGAGAAAACAAGCTTGGTTTGAAGAACAGACAAAAGTTGAATTATCATGAGTTGGTAGCTACGTACTCCATTAATTTATTTAAATTGATTCATAATTGTGCTTTGTATGTCTCTAGTGTTTTATGTGAGAATGATGAGAAGGAAAGTACCCGCCAATTTGGTTGTATATATAAGCCTTAATCATTCGATATAGAATATAGTTTTACCAAGATATTCTCGCGTGGATAATATTCGTCACTACTTTGTTTATAATTATTAGATTTCACTATTAATCACCAATTGATCATCATTGTCAACCAGCATTATACGTCTACAATCAATCTTATATGTCATCACAATCACCTTGATTGCTAACTACGTACCATTAACAACTATTAACATCAATCAACTTTATCATTACAACCACCACTATGACTATCACTCATCATCACTCTGATAGTCACCACAACATTAAATATCTCTACTATCATAACTATCACCATTATCATTACTAGCAACTAACAACAACTATTATTATTACTATCACCACTACAAATTGATATCCTCGGAATTCATCCCTTAAAAGAGTCGATAAGGGACGCTTCATGATTGATCAATGCACAGGCACGCGTATATATATATATACATATATATATATTATATATATATTCTTGAATGTATTATTAGTTGTCAAAATAGTATATTTTACCGTACATTATACGTACCCCTTTCATGTTGTGGTGATTATTGTTTGTTTCAAAAGGCACATGTTTAATTGAAGTAATAATAATCTTTTTTTTTAGATTCTTCAATTAGTTTCTGATAATCATATTAAAGTTCGATACATTGAATTGTCTATTTCTTATACTAGTCTCGTACTTCCTTTAATGCGCAGAGATCTATTTTTCTTTGCACATCAAATATTTGATATAAGTCATGATCAACTTCTTAATAAAATGGTCCATTTATAAATATTAATGGGGATATATCTATATCTTTAAAAGTAGTGCATTTTTTTGATAAAGATATGAAAAACAGAAAATTATCTAAAAATAAATGAGATTTTATGAGATAACTGACAATTTAATATCAGAAATAATGGTGTCTGAAAAGCTAAACATAGGTAATTACTAAAAAGTCCATTAACTTCAGTAATTATATTTATTTTAATTTGTCATTCGATGTTTGATGTTCGTATTAAAGTCAGACTAATTTAAATTCATATCGCATATAGACTCATTTGAGAAACACTCCCTACCAAAAAAAAAATTCATACTTAAATACTCTTTAGAGATTATATAACTGTAGCATAATTTGAAATTAGAGCAAAATATCTAGTTAAAAGAAATTATTTAAATAAATACGTTGCTTTAGCCTATTCAATCTTTTGATATCCTTAAAAACCTAATAATAGGGTTGGTCATTCGAACAGTTGGAATTGAATTTATGAAATTAAAATCCAATTTTGTTTTATACCTTCACACAACATTGTGTTATACCAAATTCTTTAAATACGTTCATCTACTTTCATGGAATTAAAGCAAGAAAAACATAATTAAAAAAAACCTCTTTTTCCAAGGAAATATGATCAAGCTTCCAAAAATAGACTTTGCTCATGAAGATCTAAAGCCAGGCACACTTATATGGAACCAAGTGAAAATCAAAGTTCACAAAGCACTAATAGAATATGGTTGTTTTGAAGCTTCCTTTGACAAAATTTCAATACACCTTAAAGAATCCATTTTTGAATGTTCACAAGAGCTTTTTGATCTCCCTTTACAAACCAAACTTAAAAACATTTCATCAACTAAACCTCTTCATGGCTAACATTGGACAGCATCCTCAAATTCCACTCTATGAAAGCTTGTGTATTGATGATGCTAACATCCACAATAAAGCTGAGAAATTCACTCAAACTCTATGGCCTCAAGGAGATTCTTCTTTTTGGTAAAACATTAATTCTTATTATATAACATGTCATTTTTAATATATTGTTAGTACTTTAATTTGCATGTGTTGCCAGTAAAACTATTCAGTCATATTCAGAGCAACTACCAAAATTAGACCAGATAGTAAATAAAATGATTTTAAAACAAATATGTATATGAAGTTTTGTTTTTCTACGTAGGCATGGACAAATGGTCGATTGCATGCACCATATCATAGAGTGATGATGAGAGGAAAAGAAGCAAGGTACTCAATTGGTTTCTTTTCAACACCTAAGGTTGGATACATGGTAGAGGCACCTAAAGAGCTAGTAGATGAAGATCATCCTTTGCTCTTTAAGCCCTTTGATCATGTTGAGTACCTTGCTTTTAGCTACCGTGCAGCTTTTAACAATACTAAAGAAGGCATGGGATGTGAATCTATTCTGAAGACCTATTGTGGTGTCTAAATTTTATTTACTTTAATTGTGTTTACAAGTAGAATAAATATGTATGCTCCATGAGTATATATTTATCGAAGAAAGAAAACTATTTATGCTATTACAAAATGGTAAAGATGTAAAATAATTTAAAAGATTAACAAACTTTACACACCTATACAATTTCTAGAAGAAGCATCTAATAAAGGAATCTCGTGCTATGTACAACAAATGTGATGAATTTCTTGGTTGAGAATGATGATATGAATGTTGAGTCGATCTTGACTTAAGACTTTAAGAGCAGCTTCAAGAACAGATTCTGCGATGTGTTCCTTTGTGATACAATGCTGATTCATATTATCATTCTCAAACACTTTGCATTTGTTATTTTATAACCGATATAGATCGAATTGAGGTATCACCAATACGAGCAAATTCCAGAATTTTATGTATCATTGATGCTATTTAAAAAAAGAGAAAATCAATCATATTTAATAATAATCCAGATAATTTCATTATCCAACCTAACTACCCAAGCTCATCCCTAATTAATTTGTTATTTTAATTTTGAGTTCAATAGTTGCGCTAGCTAATTATGACTCGTATCCATCATCTCAAGCTCCAAACGACCTAATTTTTATTTATTTATTTTATGTTTGTTTTGCTTGCTACAGCCAGTAACAAATTGATGTAATCTTTATTTTTTTATGTTGTTTTTGAAAAAATCATTTTTGAAATATCGAATCAAATCTAGTTATACTTAGAAAAAAATAATCTAATCAAATTAATTTGATATGATATTCAATGTACACTTTTTGCTTAATCGAAAAGTAAAAAGTCGAATTAAAGTTTGACAACGGAGATGAAATGATAGAAAATAATAAAATAATGAAAAATTATCAAACCTCTCGATAAAGTATAGATATGTCATTTTTATTTTTCACAAATCAGTTATATTCAATAAAATTTAAAATAACAGATTTTTTTTAATAAATAATAAGGAATCAATTATTCATCACCAATAAGTCGTTGTAGTATAGTGGTAAGTATTCCCGCCTGTCACGCGGGTGACCGGGTTCGATCCCCGGCAACGCGCGATTTTTTTTTCTTTTATCCTAGCTTGCCATAAAGTAATGAAGGCGAAAAAAAACTAATAGTACGATTGTTTCTCTACCTATTGTTCTTTCTATTTTCTAGATTCGAAATATACAACTATGGTACAAATTAAAAAAATAGCTTTGTACATATAATATAATTTTCTAATAAGAAATTATGATCCCTTGATCTCCGCCTCTTTTGATATAAACTTAGTTGAGCCCAATACAATTTTAACACAGATAGAGACGATGTAAATATGAAAATTTAATAGATATTTAATAAAATAAAATTTTAAACTCAAATATCTTGATCTACCTCAGTCATCACAATCTTAGTGGTTCGTAATGTTATTAAAAATACCTTCTTTTTTAATATTGTAATTTATTATGTGTATAAGCAATAAAATTATGCAGTCATATTCAGAATAACTAGTAGACCAAAATAAGAAAGATGATTTTGGAGAGTTTAGGTGTCTAAGAGTATATGGGTGAGCATATGAATTTGACCAATTACCTTCTTCGACTGATGAATTATGAAAAGTACATGGGTGACAAGAACATTGTTACCATATTATATCAAAATCGGGTGAATGATCTTGAAGTTTTGACAAAAGATGGATAGTGGATTAATGTTAATTCTACGCCAGACACTTTCATTATTAATAATTTGAATTATGTTTTGATCCAATGTCAAATACATTGACAAGTGATATGTACATTTAAATGTTGATAAAACAATTAATTTTAATTATTCAATATTCAAATCTAAAAATAAAATCAAAAAAATTATTCAAACTTACATTCAGATGTGTCAATGTCAATGTCAATGCAGAGTTGAGAACCACAATAAGTCACAAAAATATAAAAGTAACTAAAATAAGTCACTATTTTAATAAGTAACTAAAATAAGGTTAGTGGAAGAAAAAGTTCCACTATATTCAATCTTCTAAACGTTTTCCGTTATTGTCATAGCGTTTATTTTTAATATATAACGGAACTTTTTCTTCCACTTTATAAAGTGGAACTTTTTATTCCAGTTTATAAACTGGAAGAAAATCTTCCACTTTATAAAAAGTTACATTTTCATCTTCACATTCACCTTCTCTCCTTTTCCTTTTTATGGCTTCCAAAAAAAAAATTCACTCAGAAGATGGTCCCAATCCGACAGTTTGAAGCGGCCCCACACTAAACAAATTGAAATTTTGAAGTAGCACAACCCGACAACATACAACTCATATTTGTTTCTTAAGGTGCAAAAATAGGTAAGATTGCAGCCTTCTACTTGTAGGGAAATTTTTATCTTTTTTAGAATGTGATTTTGGTTTGATTTACTTTCAACCTTAGACTTAATTTAGTTTGGTTAGGAAGACATCTAAATTCATTGATAGAAAACTTTAGGTTTACACGTTCTATAAAAGTTTCAATAGTAACACTACTTCAAAATCCATCAATGCTATTACGTTTTTCTAATTAGGGATGAACATCGACTGATAAAGGAGAACGTTGTTGACTAATCTTAAGCTCCTTCCTAACATAGATTTCAAGTATTGTTGACTTGATTTGATCTATATAGTCATTTGGAACCCTTAAAAAGTCGGTCAACGATTTGTCATTATAGATAATTCAATCTTCAAAATTTACTTGTTCTTGTGATAAAAATGAAGTAGGGTATTTTCCGGCTATAATCAAATTATAATCGTACTGTTTATACCCATTTTTTTATAAATTGATGAAATAAATTTATGATATCGGACATTTATTGGATATTTAGCATTGGATTTGGGAGGAAATTATAATAAATGACATTTTCGTCATGTATAATTTCGACATCCCAATAAATTAAAACTTTAACTTTAGGTGTAGAAGATATTTTTTTAGATCGAAATAAACAAATATAAAAGACTTTATGTTATAGGTGCTATCAACTACGTATAAACGTCCTTAAATAGATTTTTCAAAATAAAATAATAAAAATACATAATGAAATATTTTTTTCGTTTTAATGACATATCAAATCAATATAATTTATATGATAACACTGAAAAAACTTCTTCAAGACGTGAAAAATATTCTTCTTATAAAGTGTAACAAAAAGTTTCACTTTATAAAGTGGAATATAAAGTTCTACTTTATAAAATGGAATAAAAGGTTTTACCTTATAAAATGGAATAAAAAACTCTACTTTATAAAGTGTAAGAAAAAGTTCCGTTATATATTAAAAACAAATGTTATGAAACTAACGAAAAACGTTTAGATTATGGATATAGTGAAACTTTTTCTTCTACTAAGCTTATTTTAGTTAGTTCTAAAATCTTATTTTGATTACTTTTATATATTTTTTTATTTTGGAATTATATTCCAACTATTTTACCGTTGTATTATTTGCTTTCTCATGAGTTACTTTATTATTATTATTTATTCAAAATAGTCGCAAGTTGGAGTTGCCTTACACATACAAAAACTTGATTTTCTTCACCACACACTCAGATCTATCATTTATTTTTTGTCAAATGGCTATCAACAATCATTAGAGAATAATCTTCAGCTGAATGAAGTCATAGTAGCGATGGTTCCATGGCCTGAACATGGCCATCTCAATCCACTGTTTCTCCTTTCTCGCTTCATTGCTTCACACAACGTTCCTGTACACTTCCTCTGCCTCACTGCTAGAAACCACGATTTGAAGAAGAAACGTTCAAGGTGTTCGACGAAATGCCACTGATGAAAATTTGCATTTCTGTGACCTCTCAGTACTACAACTGAGACAGAAAGTGATAAAGATTTGTTGTTGGAAAATCTAGGGAATTCTATTTGTGAAAAATGCCATCTACTCTCCAAAAATACTGGTAAAAGATTGGTCGTCATTCATGATTGTTTGATGATGACTTATATAAGTGATCTGGATTCAATACCCAACATCAAGTGTTATTCTTTTCACTTCTTTTCATCTTTCGTTAGGTATTCGACTACCCGACAAGTTCTTCATATAGTTGATGAAGATCAGGACAAATTGATTCAGGAACTAGGCGATGAGTTTCCAACGGTGGAGAGTACTTTTGGGCCACATATGGAAGAGTTTATACAAGAAGAACGTGAATGGAAGCTAAATTCAGGAGCTGTCTTGAACTCCTTCAGAGAACTCGAAGACAAGTATCTTCATTCATTTGCCATTCATACAGAGGATAATATGCCAGTGTGGTGTCTTGGTCCATTTCACATGCTGCTCGAATTATCAGTTGTTTCGTGCAATAGGAGTGTTCGACATGTGTCCCTGGAATTTCTCGACAAGCAAGAGGTTAACTCGGTAATATTCGTGTCATTTGGGACAACCACTACATTTTCACAAGAGCAAGCCAATGAGCTCGCACTTGGTTTAGAACAGAGCAACCATAAATTTATATGGGTAATAAGAGAGGCAGATGATAAAAGGTTGGACACGGAGGATAATTCCGAGGGGAAAGATGGGAAGGTTGTATTGCCAGAAGGATTTGAAGAAAGAGTGGAAGGAAGAGGAATGGTGGTGAGAAATTGGGCGCCACAATTGGAAATCCTGGGACATACGTCAACAGGAGGATTTATGAGTCACTGCGGATGGAACTCTTGTATGGAAAGTATTAGCATGGGAGTTCCTATAGCATCTTGGCCTGTCCATGTTGACCAGCCTTATAACACGGTGTTTATAAAGAACGTGTTGAAGATTGGAATCTCTGTGTGGAAATGGAGTCGCAGAGAGGAAATTGTACCAGCTGCAGCTATTGAGAAAGCTGTCAAGACGTTGATGAGTACACCAGAAGGAGAAGAGATGAGGCAAAGGGCGGTGGAGTTGAGTAATAAGATCAAAAACTCTGTAGCCATGGAGGACTTGCGCGCAAGGAGATGGAATCTTTCATATCTAACATTACCAATAACTAAATTCTATTGTGAATCTCAAAATGGTATGTTGTATTTGGCTTTGTTAAAATTCTCATATTCGATTATATTATTTGTTTTGTAGTGTTACCTCTGGAATAAGATCTTTTCTTAGGTTGTGTTTTGTCTGCAAATATTTTCTGAAAAATGCTTTTTTAATTTTTTGATGTTTGGTTGAAATAAAAGTTTTGAAAAATACTTTTCAAATCAACGCATTTTCGTCAAAATTTAGAAAAATGACTTTCCTTCAAAAGTTAAGGACAACATTTTCCAAAATTCTCATTCAACTTCAAATTATTTTTTAAAAAAAATTATATCAATTTCTAAAAAATATTTTCAATTTTCAATTTTATTTTTCACCCAAAATTTCACTTTCAAAATTTATTTTCTACTCTAATAAAAATAAAAGATATTTTTCAAAAATATTATTCATTCACATATCAAACACTAAAAATTATATTCTAAAAATATTTTTATTCACAGTAGGAAAATTTTTCTTTCATACCAAAGATATCCTTAATCTCCAGATTTTTGTACTTGAATGATGAAGATGATGAATTATATATATTTAACAGGGTGCTAATACTTTTTTCAAATTCAAATACAACATCTTCATTATTCCAATATACGTTTAAATTGAGAATCTTAATTTTAATGAAAATAAATAAGTGCGAATCAGTCCAGCATTAACAGGTTTAGCATAGAGTGGAGCCAAAGATTTTTATATCCATGCAGCTTTCGGGAGTCCCACTTGAACAGATGTGGACCGCTTTAGCAACTTCAGCATTTCTCTGGAGATATCAGTAGCACTGGCACCCCCTACTTTGCGAAGGCAAAGAGCCAAGTTAAGAGCAAAGATTAAATGGATAATGTGTGGCGTATATGCATTTTAATAAACTCTGTTGGAACTCGTTTTGAGGCTCGTCCTAAGGCAGGGCTCTAGCTGAATGTCTTGAGACTCAAGTGTGAAATAAAATTCGATAAGATTTATGTCTTAAGTGTCCGATTGTAGATTTACGAACGTCCAACCCCTAACGCTTAAGGTTCGCTTAAACATATCTTACATAAATTACATGTTAAAATATTTAGTCAACGTTGTTGACCCTCATAATTATTGAATAATTGAATGATACTTATTAATTTTTCATTCATAGAGATAAGAAGATTGAGAATAGATCAAAAAATAAATTTTAGTATCGCATCTTTCCTATTGGTAGCACAATGAAAGTAATGATATGCCTATCTTTTAAAAATAAGTTGCAAAATTTTACTTTTTTAACTTATCATTCTCTTCATAGTTTTGTCACATTTCTCATAATTATTATATTTTATCTAGCTATTTAAAAAGTGATTTTATTTTAATTGTCATATGTCTCTTAATTATTATATTTTATCTAGCTATTTGAAAAGTAATTTTATTTTAATTAATGGTGGAGTGATGTTTTTATTATAATACTAGTAAGGTTATTAATTATTTTCTTTTAGAGGATAAATAGTATAATATGATAAAGAAAATATTTTTAACAAATAATAATTCTCTTATTAATGAAAAGTTAAAATATTTAATTATTTATACTTGTGTAATAAATTATCTATTTTCTAAGAGCCTATTTGACTCAGCTTAAAAGCTGGTCAAACTGACTTAAAAGCTGGTTTGATTTATTTAACTGTTTGGCAATTCCAAAATAACTTATTTTAAGTTAAAAAAAACCTTATTTTAAGTCAAAAGTTAAAAGTTGGGGTAGGGGTGTTTTTTTTTTTCCACCTTGTTTTAAGATCACATTTTTACCTTTTTACCATTAATATTTTTATACAATCTCCAAATTACCCACATAACCCTTTTCACGTGTAGATGATAGACAATTACTGTTACTAATGAATGAAAATAAAATAAATCTTAAATCTTTCAGGTGATCTATACAAATTATATATTATTAAAATGTAAAATAAGTTGCACATATAACTTAAATAAAAATTTATATTCTTTTTATAAATAATTTGTGATAATAAAGAAATATGTGAATGATAGACTATTATTATTACCTATGGATGAAACTAAAATAAATCTTAAATCGTTCTTTCATCTATTCAAATTATATATCTTTAAAATCTATAATAAGTTTATATTCCTCTTATATATAATTTGTGATGAGAAAGAAATATGTGAATGATAACAAAATATAATTGTTTATGGTTGTAAAATATAAATTAATTAACTTTTATTATGTTAACAACTTTTAAGGTATTTAAGATATTTTGATTTAAAAAGCTATTTATCAGTACTTATTTGTCAAACACATCAACAACTTTTTTTTTTTTGTAATTTCAGCACTTTTATCCAAATACATATTTATTTTAAAAATAAATTTCAGTACTTTCAAAAATATTTTTTAAAGCTACTTTTATTAAATCCATCTAAACGGGCCCTAATACTTTATGTGACCATATTTATAATTACAAGCCACCTTTTAAAATATTGGTCCAGCATATAATGCTGGGTATATACAACCAACAATGGCGGGTCCTTCCGTCAATCAATCAACAAAGTTTGTCGGGGCCTTTTATCAATCAATCAACCAACCACTCCAGTCTAGTCCAGTCCGACATTGACATCGCTATCAACATTTGTTTCATTTCCAATTCTCAGAATTTTTTGGTCAATGGCTATCGACAACTCATCAGTGCTCAATGAAGTCATAGTAGCGATGGTTCCATGGCCTGAACATGGCCATCTCAATCCACTGTTTCTCCTTTCTCGCTTCATTGCTTCACACAACGTTCCTGTACACTTCCTCTGCCTCACTGCTAGAAACCACGATTTGAAGAAACGCCTTCAAGGTGTTCGACGAAATGCCACTGATGAAAATTTGCATTTCTGTGACCTCTCAGTACCTACAACTGAGACAGAAAGTGATAAAGATTTGTTGTTGGAAAATCTAGGGAATTCTATTTGTGAAAAATGCCATCTACTCTCCAAAAATACTGGTAAAAGATTGGTCGTCATTCATGATTGTTTGATGATGACTTATATAAGTGATCTGGATTCAATACCCAACATCAAGTGTTATTCTTTTCACTTCTTTTCATCTTTCGTTAGGTATTCGACTACCCGACAAGTTCTTCATATAGTTGATGAAGATCAGGACAAATTGATTCAGGAACTAGGCGATGAGTTTCCAACGGTGGAGAGTACTTTTGGGCCACATATGGAAGAGTTTATACAAGAAGAACGTGAATGGAAGCTAAATTCAGGAGCTGTCTTGAACTCCTTCAGAGAACTCGAAGACAAGTATCTTCATTCATTTGCCATTCATACAGAGGATAATTCGCCAGTGTGGTGTCTTGGTCCATTTCACATGCTGCTCGAATCATCAGTTGACTTGTACAATAAGAGTGCGTCCCTGGAATTTCTCGACAAGCAAGAGGTTAACTCGGTTATATTCGTGTCATTTGGGACAACCACTACATTTTCACAAGAGCAAGCCAATGAGCTCGCACTTGGTTTAGAACAGAGCAACCATAAATTTATATGGGTAATAAGAGAGGCAGATGATAAAAGGTTGGACACGGAGGATAATTCCGAGGGGAAAGATGGGAAGGTTGTATTGCCAGAAGGATTTGAAGAAAGAGTGGAAGGAAGAGGAATGGTGGTGAGAAATTGGGCGCCTCAATTGGAAATTTTGGGACATCGATCAACAGGTGGGTTTATGAGTCACTGCGGATGGAACTCTTGTTTGGAAAGTATTAGCATGGGAGTTCCCATAGCATCTTGGCCTGTCCATGTTGACCAGCCTTATAACACAGTGTTCATAACAAACGTGTTGAAGATTGGAATCTCTGTGTGGAAATGGAGTCGCAGAGAGGAAATAGTACCAGCTGCAGCAATTGAGAAAGCTGTCAAGACGTTGATGGGTACGCCAGAAGGAGAAGAGATGAGGCAGAGGGCGGTGGAGTGGAGTAATAAAATCAAGAACTCTGTCTGCCATGGAGGACCTGCACGCAAAGAAATGGAATCTTTCATATCTAATATTACCAATAACTAAATTCCACTGTGTATCTCAAAATGTTATGCTGTATTTGGCTTTGTTAATGTTCTCATATTCGATTATGTAAACTTTGGGAATAAGATCTTTGTAATGTATAAATATTATATATACATGATGTTTATGATACATGTATACCTTCAAAAAATTTGGATGCACACATACTGTTTATATGTTATAGTGTATATACAATGTATCAGTGTAGATATAATGATACTGGATGCGCACACAGTG
Source organism: Solanum peruvianum (assembly GCA_027705065.1). Classification (NCBI taxonomy): domain Eukaryota; kingdom Viridiplantae; phylum Streptophyta; class Magnoliopsida; order Solanales; family Solanaceae; genus Solanum; species Solanum peruvianum. The sequence goes on along the minus strand of JAKWJD010001760.1, from coordinate 40,995,528 downwards.
TGTATACTATGTTTTGAAAGAAAAAAATTATTGCTATGTTTCTTTAAAATGGTAAATAATTGTTTTCACATAAAAGAAAGGGCATTAATATAGTTGCTTATGAAACTTTTCCCTATTTTCAAATCACACCAATTTAGCCCATTTTGTATGTAATTTTGAAATACATCGGAAAACGACAATAATTCCAATTGTTGGAAAAAGCTTGAGAACTCATATATTTAAATTCTTGACAAATTAACGCTTGAAGTTTGTCGGGATTATATTTAGAAAATGTAGTTAAAAGTTGAAAAAATTTGATAGACATTTGAGCTATTTGGTGATGATTTTGATCCATTTTAAATGGAATTCCGTGGGTTGGAGCTTGTAGGAGACAAAACTCAATAACAGGATGAGTTTGTATAATAATATAAAAATATGTATCAACACCTTTTATACACTATTGTACATTATTATACAAAGTTGATACATCATTTCTGGTAAATGTATCATATTTCATATCGGGTATATACACATTATTGCGGAAAAAAAAGTTTTGTGGGGAAATAAACTGAAAATATAACTACGTGGGTGTAACAAATGAGTATTTTACACGGTAACTAACTATTAAAACATAAAATGTACATTATATATATATATATATATATATATATAATATATATATATATATATATAATATATATATATATATATATGCTCCCACTCAGTGCATTAAAGTTCAGACTAAATCTAAACCACAAACTACATGGTCAATTCGGGGGTAGCGCTCCAACAGATTTTCACCATTGACAAGGTTCAAATCTGAGACCCCTAATTAAAAGTGGAACAATTTTATTACTGCACCACAACCTATGTTGGAAAAAGACTATCTAATTCGCTTAATTTCCGAAGAATACTTTACACTCCCTCAATTTTAATTACTTGAAGCAGCCATGAAGTGCTAATGTGCAAACAAATCCTACATAATGTGTTAATATTGAGGTGGGACAGAGTATAATAATATTCCCTTTTATCTCAAAATAAGTGTTATTTTAAAAAAAAAAATTGTTTAAAATGAAATATCACTTTAGAAGTTCAAAACAAAAAATAATAACAATTGTTTACTCTTATATTAAAGAATTTATTCTTCTTAATAGTGCTCAATTCTCAAATTTAAAATTGGTGCAAATAATAATTTCGCTTGACATAATATTAACGGAATTAACAGTTAAATACTTATAAATATTTAATAAATTTCTTAAGAAATATATAAGATTTAGACAAAAAAAATATATTAATGAGAATCTACGTATCAACATTGGATTTGGCTGTAACGTTTGGCAAAAGCTAATAAATTTTAAACATGTAAATTGAGAATCATGAAAATTTATAAAAGCAATAATTAAAAGGAAAATTAGTACAATAAAGTATATACAATGAATTTTGGGATGCCTAGTAATTGTACGATATGCAATGAATTTTTGGATGCCTAGTAATAGTTGCAAGTGGATGAATGACTAGAGGTTAAATAATTGTAATAGTATATTAATCCCCATTTTTCAAAATGAAACTAAGCTTGTTGATTATAACTATCTAGCTAACTAAATGCATTTCATCTATTCAACTTCAATCACTTCATCTATCAACTTGTTGCATTGTAGCTTGGATTCTCTTGTTCCTTATCATTTAGGATGGTCTTTAAAATACTTATTTGACCTGTTCACTTTTACTTATTCACTTTAAAATATAATCAGGAAATAAGTAATTAATATTAAAATAAATATAATCATGGACAAAATAATAATATGTGGTCTGTTTGATACGAAGGAAATCATTTTTCTAGAAACATTTTTTGGAAAATCAAAATGAATTTTTACTTATTTCTTGTGCTTCTTATACAAGTAAAATATAGTATCCTAAAATCATTTGGTATCTAAAACCAAACTATGAGAATAGATAGGGGAGGGGGTTGGTCGCGCAGGGTGGTGGTGGTGGTGATTGTGAAGGTAACGAGGAGGAGACAATGCAATTCGTTTCCTAAATTTTTAGAAAAGTCATTTTTTTTATTTTCGCGCTCGTTTTTCAATTTTTTTTGACTAATTAAATATGAGAAAATAGAAAAACATAAAGTGTTGTTTAGAAAAGTGATAAATAAATCAAAAAAATATTTTTAATATTGTGAAATGTGGACAAGTAAAAGTAACTGAAGTAAGCATTGAACGACCCAACTAGATCATGAATATCAATAAAATGATTATTTTTTATTGACTATTTCACCGTGAATGTATTTAGTTAAAGTTCGGAAATTGACTATTTTAATTTTCCTTTGGAGACATCCAATAAAATTAGAACAATACATAGAAGATTAGCATGATCCATAACACACACAAATCCATAAGTGGTCCAAATATCTTTTCTTAAAAAAAAAAAAAAACAATTTCTAAATTTACATTATAAGCGGATAAGCTATTCTTCTTATTATAACTGTTTAAGGTACTCATACTTCATTAGAAAACATAGTAGTAATTTACCAACTATAGCAAAAAAATAAAAAATTAAAGCTACCACATATTTTAATAAAGCTTCATGAAAAGCTTTATTGATAGTAATTAAAAAAGCTACGGAGCATTGAATTTGAATTGAAGCATAAAATATAAATTTTGATAAATCATGATATCAAAGATTATTTTGCCAGTTTTAATAATCTACCAGCACATATTTAAATAATTTATAATAGAATTTTACGGGTTGCTCGATGAAAATTGTCCTTGAAGGTGAGTTTTACCTATTTATTTGTATTTTTGCAGATATTATATTACTTGGTGGCCCCAATATATAATGGTGCACCAGACACTCATCTAATAATCATCAAATTATTTGCTACCTCCATAACGTTGAAATGATTTTTAAACATGTGAAACGCACTTACTATATATATAAATCACAATGTTTTTTGTCTTATTTATTTGAATTAATTCGTATTTGGAGTAACACTTAACGAAAAGGAATAAATGATAGCGTATATTCCGAACGATGGTAATGGTCGGTATGCAGATAGTTTTTGTTATTTTTTTGGGATATCGGTATTTCTGTCTTCAAAAACTAGAGTATATATGTCCTTCATTTTAATGGAAGACTAAATAAGGACACATGATGCAATCTTATCCGTCGATTCGATATTTAATAAATGTTGGATCCGTGAATAAGATTATGACACATATATATTCGTTAGTATAAAGGGTATATATGCTCTAGTTTTTGGACGGTAAGGACACCAATGTCCCAAAAAATATGACGAAAGTATCTGCATAAAATTTACGATAGTTCGAAGGTATATTTGTCATTTTTCCAACGAGAATAATTAGTTGATTTCTCTAAAGATAACTCAACTGATAATTATTACCTTAGAATTTTATTTTATTTTTATTAAAAAAAATTGACATAAAAAAAATTAATGACTTTTTAAGATAATAAATACTAGTAATGCTACAACGTGACAAACTCTTCTAGTTATAAAATTGTGTACTCACTCTCGAATATGACACCACTACAGTAATAATTGAAGAAAACTACGAAATGATGATAACCTATTATAATCGATCATGGAAAGTAAGAACATGATGTTACATTATTACTAATAATTTGAATATAATTTTTGGGATGCATGGGTCAGGCAATGAGATAATATGCCTTTTCTCCTCTGTCCAAATAGATCTAGTTTAAATATTTTTAATCCGCACAAGATATAATTATTTCAAGAGAGACATTTTCGGTAGTCCAAAAACACAAGCAAAAGTTTTAATTTAATTGTCATGAAATTTTAATATAATAACGAACATTAAGCAGCGCTAACTTGAAAGTGTAAAAACTAGAGAAACTTATTGAAATCTCATCATTTTAGGAACTAATTATTTAGATAAATTTTAGTTTTCGATATTACAAATTTTATCAGCTTTTGATGCGTTTAAATATATTTATTTCGAGATATATGAAGTCAAAATTAGGTGTAATTTGTTTTCGATACATTATATCCAAGTGATTTCACATGTATTTAAGATACATAACAAATCTCACTCGCCTCCCTCTCATCTTGCTCGCTACTCTCCTATGTATCTGATATCGCAAATACATATAAATATATGTATATGTGTGTATCTAGTGTGATTTGCTTGTTTATGGTAATATATGATTATCTTCCATTTCTCCCTCCCCATTTTGTCTGCTTCATTCCTTATTTTAGTGTATCACATAACAAAAATACATGTATCAAGATGTATCTTTTCCAATATGGCAATATATGATAAAAAAAAACTCTTAGTATATAGTAATATACACGGATTCAAAAATATAGGTAGAATTCATATATATTATGATATTGATTTAAAACTATAGTTAAGCAATTTTTTCCACATCCTCCATTTCTAAAATATTTAAAATTTGTTATCTAAAATAAGTTGTCTATGTTACATAAATCGGATGCCACTTGGGTTACGTTCTAGTTTCTCAAATTAGAGTTGTTACATATATCTCTCATTTCTGTCTTATCACAATTTAATGACTTTATTTTTTTATATGAAGCTCTGTAACCTAGATATATTGCCATGTGTTGTTTCAAACTTTTTTCTTTTACGTACTAAAAAGAAAAAAAAAGACGATTGTTACAAAATCTAGCTATATCTTTCTTTCATTATTTTTTCAAAGAGTGGGGAAGGGAGAAATAAAATTAATTATTCACCCACAAGAAGCTCAGAGTCGATAACAATATATTAATAAAATTTATGACATCACTAAGAAAACAAAATAATCCTCGAATATTTTAATAAATACAGCGACCCAAGTATCAACAATACAATTGACCAATAATATATTACTCTATTCAATCATTTAATTTTTCCGTGTTGCGAAAGTCATATGTAGGTGTAAATAGTAATACTCCTTGCATCTCAAAAATTCAAAATATGCCTCGTAAAAAAAATATTACTTAAAATAAATTTTTTTATTACTCTATTTTATATCATGTTGAAGTGTTTATACTATTGTATAATAATTAATAGTAAAAAAAATTTAAAATATTTTTTTAACTTCTAAAATAATATATATTTTTCTAGTAAAGATGATAAAGTCAAAAAAAGGGAGCAATATGATGTTTGTTGTATATAGGTGTGTGCATTTAATCTAGCGCACGTAGAAGGGAGTTGGGAGTTTATTGAAAATTGAAAATCCGGTCAACGTGTAGATGCATTTATTAGCTAAACATAACAATGAATGAGTACAGCTATTACAGTTGCACAGTTAGTAGATGTCAACCATAATAAGCCCTTTCTTTTAATTAACCTACACATGAGATAGAACAATATAGAATAATCATCGAACTTTTAATAATAAGATAAAAGTCGAGATAATCAATCAAAATAATCTTCAATTACATAACATAAGGCATCACCGGATGCTAAGTTTTTGCTATCCAAAAATAATGATCTTTAATTAGATAACACGATATCTTATGGTGCTAAGTTTTTGCTATCCAAAAATAAGGCAAAATTAGCCTTAATAAAGATGTGGACATATTAGTTTAAACTATTAACTTGATAACAAATATGTTACATTTCGTATAGTTCTAGAACAAGTTTAATTAACTCTTTGACTAATTGAAATTATATTTATAGATCGTCAATTTTTGTATATTGTATTAATTGAATATTAAGGTATGCCGTGTAACTTGTAAAGGTTATATCTAGCAGGAATTAGAAGGTTATATCTAGTAGGAAAAAGGAAAAAAAACATATATCGAACTAACATAAATGGTATGCATATAGCATTTGTTATACTTTTGGGATATTGATGCTCTCGTCGGTCTAAAAACTAAAGCATATATACCCTTTATATTAACAAGATACATGTGTCATAATCTTATTCACCGGTCGACTTTTATTAAATATTGAATTGACGGATAAGATTGTGTCACATATATTTATTTAGTCTTCCATTAGAGTGGAGAAAATATAAGCTCTAGTTTTTGAATGACCGGAGGACCAATATCTCTAAAGTATGACGGAGAATATCTGCGTACCATTTACGATAGTTCATGAATATATTTGTCCTTTTTCTCTGTCTAGAATCAAGAAACAACATTTTTTTTCTAATTTACACATGTTTGATTGATCAAAATAATTTTTCAAAAATTTAATATTTTCCTTGGTACCATTCACACCTAAGTCTTAGTATTTTCCATAGTTTGTATTTATTATAAGTCCACTCATAAATAAAAATAAATAAAAAGGGAAAAAAGTCCCTCTCATTATTGGGATGGCTAGTTAGGACCATCTTGTAGTTTTCTCTTTTTCTTGCTTTATATACCCATATCTCCCTTCAGAATTTGTACACCAAAACATAAATTTAGTTCTCTCTCTTATATAGAAAAAAAAAAAGTTGTCTATTTGACTTGAAAATAGGAATCAATTTATAATCTCAAAATGGCTCCTGCTTCTTACAATTGTATTTTCAATACAATATGTGTAATGGACGCTTCCACTCGATTAGGCAGAAAGCTAGTAAAACGTCTTCTCAAGAGAGGTTACACTGTTCATGCAGCTATTCAAAATCACGGTAAGATTATCCATCTCAAATCATCTGTCGTATTTGTATTGTACACTAACATAAATTAGGAAGGGTTTTGACTATTATACACTTCAATTGACATTTAAAAAATCATAATGAGCGACATAGGGTGTTTGTATTTTTTCAGTTTAAAAACGATAAATAATTTGAGACAGAGACGTATAACCACTTGTTTATTTCCTTCTTAGGCGAGTCGTCGTCGTTGAAGGGGATTGAATGTGAAGAGAAGAAATTGAAGATATTTGAGTTGGACCCTTTTGATTATCATAGTATTCTTGATGCTTTGAAGGGTTGTTCTGGTTTGTTCTACAACTTTGAATCTCCAGCAGATTATCCAACTTACGATGTACGTAACCTTATTACTTTCAATACAAGTTTTTCTTTTTATTATTATTTTCTTATTAATTTCTACAGCTAGCTAAGCATGTGTTTACAGTGTGGAAGTTAGTGTCATTTATGATTTAATAATAGGATTTTGTTCTACCGAGGATTTTGTAGTGACCAGGAAGAAGGAAAAATGTGTGAAAAAAAAAATAACTTATGCATCACCATATTTAAATATTGATGTCCCGTCGTGGTAAATATTAATGGTACGTGTACAATTATATTGAAAAAAAAACAGTCTATTTCATTTCTCTTTTGATGTTAAAACAACTTAATATTATAATTAAACTTATGCACTGCATAAGAAATCATTATTGAAGTAACTATCAATTCTGTCAGAGCTAGAATTTCGACTAAAGGATATTAAGTATACAAGACAAAAAGTGTTAATATGGAACTATATTGTGTAATTTTTCGATGAAAAAATATTGATCTTAATATATATGACTCTCTTTTGATGTTAAAATAACTAAAACGAAAAATTATATTTTTTAATATACTAGCAGAATAAAATTAAACAATAATAATAAAAGAGAAAAAACTATATAATTTTAATTAATAGAGCCGGTTACTGTAGACGAATGCGGTTACATATTACGTTACGCAGATACTTATAAGTCAAAACATTATTTAGATAAGTACTCACTATTTAAGGAGTCTGATCAATTAGGCAGCTAGCAGTTGAATGAAAGGGACAAGCTAAAACAAACATACAAGAATAACATATACAATATAAAGTCGTAAAAAAATATATCACTTTATTTAATTATTTTTAATAAACCATCGAACTATTACAGGAAGAAATGGGAGAAGTGGAGGTGAGGGCAGCACATAATGTATTGGAAGCATGCGCACAAACAGACACAATAGAAAAAGTAGTTTTTACTTCGTCAGCAACTACAATTATTTGGGGACATGATGCACCATCTATTGATGAAAGACATTGGACAGACATCAACTTTTGTCGTAAATTCAAGGTACCCATATTTATCATGTGTTCTTCTTTTCAAGTATTATTTACATGCAGGAATATTTTTAACGAAATTTCTGACTTTGAAATGGACAGTTGTGGTATGCTAGGTCGAAAACCCTAGCAGAGAAGACAGCTTGGGGATTGGCAATGGATAGAGGAATAAACATGGTGACTATTAACTCAGGACTGTTAATGGGTCCTGAATTAACCATTACTAATCCTTATCTTAAAGGTGCAGCTGAGATGTATGAAGATGGTGTGTTTGTGACTGTTGATCTTGATTTCTTGGTGGATGCCCACATTTGTGTTTATGAAGATATAACATCATATGGTAGATATTTGTGCTTCAATCACATCATTAACCAAAAACAAGATGCTCTTAACCTTGTCCAAATGTTGTCCCCTTTGCCTTCTCCACCTCAAAGGTATTACTAGTACACCTCATTTTTGTTCATTTGGTTTATGGACAGATTAAACTAGTTACATTCAAACTTTTATACCATCAAAGATCTTCATAAAAAGTGAGACTTATTATCACTACATGTTACAACATGTAAAGTTGATCTGATAGTGTGCAAAAAATTTCTTATATTATCATTGCATATAATAAGTTAAATTCAACTAGATATTTGTCTTAGGGTACCGCAAGGGTACATCTGAACCCTCTTCGTTGCAATTGCATTCTTTCAAATATATATAACACATTACTAATATTTTTGGTTTTGGAATATGATAGTTTGGAGGAAGACACAACGATAATACAACAAAGGATCAGCAACAAGAAATTAAACAAGCTTATGGTTGACTTTAGAGGATGCCAGCCTCAGATGATGGACCAAAATGCAAATCAAGACATTTGCTTATCATGAAAAAATAACATATTAAATCCAAGGGATCTGAATCTCTTATCGAAGTGTACAAATAATGTCCAAGTGCAAATCAAATGCGATAAAATTACTTTTCCCAAACCCCCACTTCCAAAGTAGGCAAGTTACTAAACATGTTTGATGTGATGGGAGAAAAAGTAACTCCTAAAATGAAAGAAAAAGAGAGGACAACATAGATGGCTAAATGCAAGGCATGTAATCATGTTTATGTATAAAAGTCAATAAATTAAAAAACGCCATGTGAATTATGAGTTGTCTTTTATGTGCAAAAATGTGATGGTTACTTTTAAGTCTAATCGTTTACTTGCAAGTCCAACTTTATATAGCTGCTAGCTAGAGGATGCATATAGAAGGGAAAAGCGGCAAATACATGTTCGAACTATCGTATCGTAAATAGTATATAAATATATTTTGTTTTGTTTTTGAGAGATCGGTGTTCCTGTCTTGTAAAAAATAGAGCATATATATGTCCTTCACTCTAACGGAAGACTAAATAGGGAAACGTGACACAATCGTCTTATCCGTCAATGTGATTTTTAATTAATGTCGGATCGATGAATAAGATTATGACATGTGTAAGTCCGTTAGTATAAAGGGTATATATGCTCTATTTTTGAACAGCAGGAGTATCAATGTCCCAAAAATATACGAAGGGTATCTACATACCATTTACGATAGTTCAAGGGTATATTTGTCATTTTTTCGTATAAGAGAAAATTTCACTTATAGCAAAGAGATTAAACTTAATAAGTCTTCTTAGCTATAGTTTGTTTAATTGCACTTCATAGCTAAGTCATGTTTGCTATGGGTATTTTCGTTTGTATATTTTGATTGTCAATATATAAACATGGTAAGTATATACCAACTTTGTATTTATATATTTAAGATTTTTTTATATATAATTTTTTTTGTATATTTTGCTACAAATAAGGTAATTTATTATTTTTTATAATTTATACAAATAAAACGTATCAACAAATCGTATACAACTAGCTAAAGTAAGCGTATACAAATTCATAGCAAAATTTAAGATATTGTGGCAGTTAATTATAAAGGCAAAATACATATATTGGACCCTAAACTTGACTTTAAATTTTAACTTTGACCTCCAACTTTCATAATGCATAAAAAAAAAACTTTAACTATCCAACTTTCAAATAAATAAATACATGAGTCCTACATGGCACAAACAGTAGGACAAAAAATAACATGTAGGATATATGTGTTTATTTGTTCAACTTTATACAAATTTAAGTGTTTAGATGATATATTTATGTATTATGCCAATTATAAATTGGGTGATCTGTCATTTTCGCATAAATTTTTCCCAAATGATTCAAGTCTTTGAGTAAGGCGGTTCGCTTTCAAATTTAATTAAATTTTGAAAAAAACAGTGTACAATTTCCATCAAAACTCTTACATTAGCCTTTTTCAATAACAAAGTCCATTGTTCCCATCAATACATTATTTGTTTTCTAGATACACGTATTTAACGTTGCTTTCAAATTTAAACGCTTGTTGGTTCTAATTTTCTCTTAGAAAGACAACAAACATACGTATAGTTACATAAATTCATAAAATTTTGGCACGCTTACAAAAAAGAATTGTCAATGCACTATGGACCCTCTACATCTTCTTAATCATATATATGGCAGCCTAATTATATATCACTCTTTTGAAGACTTGTTTTTGTCTGCCTATTGATCATTTACAAGTTTGCCTCACACAACTCTAGAACACTATACATATTACGGAATGGTGCTTAAATGATATACTCCCACTCTATACCAATAATAATATATATAAATGATGTCACGATCCTAAAAAGGACGCGATGAATTTATTTTTTCTCATTAAGACAAGTCAGCCTCCAACGAAAATGAAAGAAATGCAGAAATATAAAGCAAGAACAAGATGAAGGCAGAAAACTTTTTCATTCTAAACAAATGCCAAAACCTAGTTATCATGTGTACAAGCACTAACGATAATACAAAACTTGAAATATAAATACAAGTTTCAATAATTGTTTTTCAAGTAGAACAAAGCTTAAAGAAAAGAAAAGGAGGGCCCGCCGACAAGCAACTACCTCTCAAATCTTTCAACGGGCCTCAATTACCAAGAGAAAAAGAAAAAGATCATGCCGGTCTGAGCTCGGAACCTACACAAGTGTAGAAGCAACGAGTGAGTATTAAAAATATGGTACCCAACAAGCAACCTAGAAAGAAGGCATCAACCTAGAAAACGAATATCCTTATACTCTAACACTATGTTCGGATCATTATTACCTATTGTATTGTATTGTATCGTTATTATATCTACAATGTTTGTTTTGATTGTTACTTAAAATGTTTGTATTGTATCGTTAAATTTCGTTGTTACATAACAATGAAAGCCCCTATTTTATGGAACAACCAATTTGGTGTATTCTTATTGTTACTTAATATCTTTTTTCAATTATATATTTACATAATATTTCAAAATATTATGTTACCCTTTATCGTAATTCTTTAAAACTAGTCAAACCTCCTAACCTAGAATAATTAGAATATTTATTAAATTTATAAATTACAATACAATACGATACGATCAAACTAAACAATTAAAATGTTATTAAAAAACAACAAATAATACAGTCTAGCCAAACATTGTATCTACCATACAATACAATATGATAGAGTACAATACAATACAATAGATTATGAAACAATGAGTAACAATGATCTAAACAAAGTGTAACGGAACCTTCTAAAACTACAGCCTTCACAATAATCAACCTAACCTAGCAATTCTTCAGTACACGACTCACAAGGCCCGATATTCACAGTTCAATCTTCACAATTCAACAATCAAACAAATCAAATAAGTCAATATTAATGTCAAGTAGTTTGGTTATACGCACAAACATGTCAATCACAATTAATGAGTAAGTAAGCGTAAGCATAAAGATATAGAGTCAGAATAATCAATCTCTTGCCAGATCATTTTTCATCGGCACAATATTACTAGCCGTTACCACTTTCCAACGACTTTATATCACTGGAAACTATTTTTCATCGACTTTATATCACCATTTCTCGTCGGCTTTATATCACTAGTTGGGATCATTTTTAATGGTTTTATATCAAATCACTAGCCGGAATCATTTTCTATCGACTTTATAAACTCTTGCCAGAAATGACCTCGACATTACAAATTATCACATGTTTCATCATAATGTTCACAATCAATGATACAAACAATATCACACCACATGGAAGAGATAACAATTCACACAATTTAAGTCCACATTCATGCTTTCAAGCATTTCATTAATCAATCAAAAAGTGTCACAATAAGGCAATTTACATCATCATGCTCATCACAAAGTCTTTTTCATTACAACCCCTTTTTATTCATTTAGATTTATCAAGTGGACAATTAAACCTTTCACCTCATCCCATTACTCCCAACACACCAACAACAAAGAAAACACATGAATTATACTAGAATACAAAGTTTATAAGATTACTCGTCTTAAATCAATCAATATTAATCTAAGAATTGAGTCTTCCCCTTCCGAATACTTCCAAAGTCACACAATCTATATACAAGAAAGTATTTACCATCACATTTCAGAAACAATGATACTCACTTCAATCCTCTTGAAAAGTGGGTCTATCAACACAAAACTCAATTCCAAAATAACATTTGAATCCAAATTATTTTATACTTTGAAATGTTACTCAAGGGTTTAGGAACTCATTAGGAAAAATCATTTTGAAAAATGGCTAAAAATCACTTCAAAATCATCATTTTACTAAGTTCTTGGGTTCTTGCACTTAAGCCCAAATTTCTTATTTCAAAATCTTGATTTGAACACATAAATTCATAAACAATAATAGATAATTTAACATTTAAAGTTAAGAAACATCACCCAAAAGTTTTTCCTCGAAAATCTATTCAAAATCGCCACCACAAAACTCTAAAGCTTCAAAAATGGTGAAATAGGGGGGTAAACCGCGATATGGCAGGTCAACAGTAAAGATCTGTAATAGGTCATTATAATATATAGTTTAAGCGTGTAATTGATTTTCGATACAACTTCAGGAGGAAATCTATGCCTTTTCCCTACTTAGAAATGACACTTTTAGAATACGAACATGGTAATAAAAATATTGTACCAAAAGTTGTGCAAATTATGCTAGAAACTAACTGAATTTAGTAAATGAATTTGGCACTTTTGGAGTACCAAACATGGCAATGAATTATTGTACAAAAAGTAGTGCAAATTGTAGTAGAAACAAACTGAATTTAGTAAATGCATTTATTTACTCATTATTGTATAAGATATGTGTATTGTGTTGTTCAATTGCAAACTCAGATTTTCATTTTTGAGAAGACACGTGTCTATCTTTTTTAACTTTGGTTGAACATCTAGCTTCCATTATACCAGTTGTACATTTCAATTGCTTAGGCCTTTCTGTTTCTCCGAAAATTTTTATTACGTGTGAAGCATGTTAAGTCATAAGGTTTTACTTTATTATCTTAATATATTTTTTCTATTCCATGTTAGTCATTTATATTATAATCAATAGTTGTTTGTATTTATTTTTCAGTTTATAAAAACAAGATATAAGCAATTTTTAATCCTAACAATTATTTTTTATTAAGAGTATAAATAAATTTTATAAAGTCGCTGATTTTTTTTAAAAAAAGAATAAATTAATAAAACTATCTTTTTTTATTTATATTTTCCCAAGAAACATGTAAATAGATAAACAAAATATTTATTAAATTTTCAATTTTAGGAATAAAAAATATCTTATAAATTGACGAAGAATTCGGTATTTATGTAGGTGTTTATGGATATTTTTCTTTTTTGAATTTCGTGAAATAGTATTAAAACTTATGTAATTGTTTGTCAAGATCATCGATGCTTTTTTGGTTATATTTTTTGTTGAAGAGTATCTGATAGATTTAAGTTCTTTTGAGAACATGAAATTATTGAGAGGAGAATAAAGGAATAAATTAAATTTTATACCTTCTTTCTTTTTCATGTTAATAGTCTATTTTTTCTTTTACAAATTTCTTATAAAGAAATCATATACAAAATAATAATTTTACTAATTAACACCATTATTATTATTATTATTTTTAACTTTATGAAGTTTATTCATACTTTAAAAAGGAATTAATTGCTATAATAAAGTAGAACTTTTGTAATTGATTATATGTTAATTTGTAAATTAACAAATAATTTTATTTATAACTATTTTTAGCAATATAAATAATTGATATCGAGATAGAAAAATAATGCAAAAATGTTAGAAACAGACTGAATTAGGCAAAAGTTTTTGGATTTCATATTCTTCAATTAATAAAATGATTAAAGTATTGAAGTGCAAAATTTGGAACAATGTTTAAAGAGAGAGAGGGGTAAAAACGTTATAAAGAAAGAGAGAGAAAGAGGAGTTTGCGATATTTTTTTAAAAATAAATATAGTTTCATACGAGTTTTGTCTGTCACATCATATTTGTGCCTAATATATAATTAAAAAAATTCAATGTAATAACCGTAAAAGAAGAAAGTTGAAATGTTGGAGCGCATTGAAAGTTTCATCTATGATAATTCCTCTTAGTATACTAGTTTCCATAGCAAAAATGCCTTTTATTAATGAAAATTTTATCTTCATCGCTTCTTCTATGATATTTCACCTTCTTTTTCATTTGAAATGGTTAATTGCGTAGCTTTTTTACATGTTAATACATTTAAGTATGTACTTTGTCATTGATAACAAATCCTTTTATCACTGATAATAAATTTTATATAATAACAAATTTTATATAATAACAAAGGTAATACGTGCAAGACATGTTTGTAGAACCAGTTTGTCATAAATTTAAAGATTTCAATGACATTGTAGTTATAAAAAAATTATCACGCTCCGAGCTTTCACCCTGAACATGATCGGACTCGAAGACCATTGCTGGCCTCGAGTGGACCCTTGACCTGACTTTCTTAACCCAGCACAAGACTTAAACACAAGAGAAATTACTCAAGGAAAATAACTTTAAAAGTAATACTTAGCCAAAATGAAAACTCAAGTCTTAATTGTTTACAAGTGAAAGGAAAAGACTAAAGAACTATGTAATCTGTCTATGAAGCCTCTAAAACAAAGAGGGATGTTGGGACAGGACCCCAGTCATCCTAACAATTGAAAACCAAAATAATAAATGAATGATAAAGATGTCCTCCGGAATGAAGGGAGACTCACCAACTGACTCTGAGTTGCTTACTAGATCAACGGTACGCCAGTTGCAGATCCTAATTACTTCGGTCTGCATCATAAGACGATGTAGGTCAACCAGCATCAGTACATTGAATGTACGAGTATGCGAGTTAAAATACTAAAACAACTTAAATCTCGAAAATGAGGTAGAAGGACTCTTACCTTGGCTCTGCTCAACTAATGAATACTCAACCCAATATAAAGTAGTAAAACACATGCGGCATATATATATAACACTCAACCAACAAGAATTTGACAATTTTCTTCAAGAACTTCACATATTAACGTGTAGACAACTCACCAACCACTGAACTGAAATAAATTTGGTGTGTAGGTGAACTGAACCCACACTAAATGATCTCGCATACCTTTATAGGGATCACTCCCAACGAATTCCACTCACAAAGCTTGACGTGGCGAATCCTTGACTTCTCTCTACCTCCCTTAATCTTTTCTCTCTTCTCCAAGTCCTAAGCGTAATTCTTGTTTTTTCAATCTGAACTAAATTTAGTTTTTATCCCAATTATTCCCGAAAAACGAGTTAATTATATTAGGTAAGGGAAAAACAACTTTTTCCTTTTCAAATCCGAATTGGACTTTCCTTAATCCAACAACCCGACTTCTAGAAAGCATATCTCAATCATATGATATCAAAATCACGCAAACGCAATGTCGTTGAAAAGATTATTCGAAGGAATTTCCAACCATATTTGGAACTACTCTTAACTCATCTTGAGCAAGGATCCATGAGCATTTGAAAATGACCAAAACTCACTTTCCTAACTTAGACAATTTTTCAGATTTTTCTTATTCTTTCCAAAAATAAATCTTTCCAGATTTTAGCCTCTTTTCTAGTCGTTTCTAGTTGCGAGATGTTATAATATTTTTTGATTAAAAAATTAAGGGTTATTTCTACACCTAAAAAATTAATAGTGTAGTGACAAGAAGATCTAAAAAAAAAATAGTGTATATTCTTGTGAAGAAATGGTGCAACAAGATCTTATGGTGAAAAAGAGAGAGAAAAAAAGATTTTTATTTTTAAAAAATTATGAAAAAAGTGAAAGAAAAAATTGAAAAAGTAAAAGAAAAAACATTAATATATTAATTTCACGCGCCCAACAAGGCGTGCATTATACTTTTTGTGTCATACATTCATAAAGTTCCTAAGTGGTTAAATTCGAGATGGTATAGGTGTTCAATAGGTACAAGTCCTAGTTAAAGTGTTTAAGTAGATTATGCGAAAAATTTTAAGGGACTAGACATGACTTAAGCCTTAATTTTATGAATTAATCTACTTTTTTTTATAACCAATCAATTTGTATACGTTTTTTTAAAACAATTAAATTATCTATTCACGTGATTTATAGCATTTTTTAATGCAATTTTAGATATATAAGAAAATTAAAAATAAGACAAACAAATTAAAATGGAGAAAAAATAAGAAAAGGTATATGTAAGTGTGGAACCACACAGGTGAAGAAGGCACGTCGACTGTCACGTATATGGTTATCCATACTTATATATAAGTAGTAGATATGTGATGTAGATAGATTAATTTTATGAATCAATCGAATTTTTTTAATAACCAATTAATTTTTTATACATTTTATTTAAATAATTAAGTTATTAATTAACATGATTTCTAGTATATTTTAATGCAATTTTTAAATATATATAAAAGTTAAATATAAAACAAATAAATTAAGACAGAGAAAAAAATTAGGAAATGTATATGCAAGTGTAGAACCACACAGGAGGCACGTCAACTGTCACTTGTGTGGTCATCCATACTTACATATAAGTAGTGGATGTATAAGTTTGAGATCAAATCTAGGGTTAGTTATTGGGTTTTGAATTAATAACTAAAAACATATATGTAGAATAATTATTTTATTCTAGACAAATCTGCCAAAACCCAATACATAAATTAGCATTTTGAAGCACTCAAAAAATATGGAATCCCGTAGTGTGGAGAGTATTGAAACACAAATTTTGGAGCCTAATAAAGGAACCTCTTTCTCTAGAACATGTTTCAATGGTATTAATGCATTATCAGGTAAACATCTAATTATTTGTTTTATTTTTCAAGACACATCAAAAGTAGAAATAAGTCATAATCATTTAGTTTATTGAAAATATGATCCAAGCTCGAAGGATATAGAGGTCAAGAATTAGCGTAAAATTTTAGTAAATAATTACGTTATCTAATTTTCCTTGTTGGTGGTATTTAAAAAAATCACAGTGATATTGTTGGAGTTTTAAACTTCTGTCAACAATCTTAGAACGGATTCATTGCTACTTGGAAACATTTTTAAAAAATGGATCACTAAAACAAACTTTGAGCAACTTAAAACAATATAACTAACCATAAACAACTCCTCCAACAATGGGAGAGTGGTGACAGCTTTTAGAAGATGATAGAAAAATCTCTTAGGGTTCTCATATTTTGGAATTTTTCATCACTTAGTCTAAAATATTATTCACCCTCTTGATTTAATGAATAAGCTATTGTTTATATAGAAAATCCAAAACTACCTATATTACGAGATTATTATCTTAAAATAATGAGTTGAAATCACTAGTTAAATAACATATTTGTGTATGAAATCATTTTTATATTTGAATGAATTTCTAGATGTTGCAAAATATCAAAATTAATATTAGTAAATGTGATGAATAAAAGTGAATATTAAAAAAATAATGAACGTAACTAATGACATGTAAAAAGTGCAATTTAACAGAAATAACAATTTAATCAAAATAACAAATATTTGAAGGTATTCAATCGATTGTGACAAAATATAATGTAATTAAAATTAACTGATAAACAATTCTAATTTTTTACAAATAAAGATACTTATCGATAAATTTATTTAATATTAGAAAAAATGTATTTTGAAGAATTAAATAAATAAAACTTAAAATTTATAAATTTTGAAAATGTTAGATCTAATATGGGTGTCAACACCTATTAATTCCTTTGTTTCAGTTATTGTATTATTTGTTGGTGCTACTGGTATACTCTTTTCTTTTTTGTTTGTTATGCTTTACTGGAGTCGAGGGTCTATTTGAAACAACTCTTTACCTTCATAGGATAGGGATCAGGTTGCATATATACACCAAATATCCTCTCCAGACCCCACTTATAAAATTTCATTAAATATATCGTTATATAGTACTTTAATTAAAATTATATACACCAACAGAGTAAACATTTCTTTTACTATCCTATTATAATTTATTGATAGAACTTGGTATTCTCTTGTCCTTTGTTTGCTATCCTCCACTTTAGTGGAGGGTCTAGCGAAAACAACTCTTTTCATCCTCATAAGGCATAGGATAATGTTGCATGTACGCCAAATATCTTCTTCAGATCTCACTTGTAAGATTTCACAGAATATATTATTGTATAGCTTAATTGAAGTTATATGCATCAATAAAGTAAATATCTTTTACGTTATTAACCAGTACTTTGTTACTAATTATTATTTCTATCATCTTACCTATGCTTATCACACAACTATATAAATATTTACGAGCTTGATATATAAAACTTTGGCTAATTTTTTTATTTTTCTATCATATAGGTATTGGAATAATATCAATACCCTATGCACTTTCACAAGGAGGATGGTTATGTTTGATGCTATTTTTTTTGGTAGCAATTATATGTTGTTACACAGGATTACTTTTGCAAAAATGCATGAGTGTTTCACCATCAATTAAGACATATCCTGATATTGGTGAATTTGCTTTTGGTAACAAAGGAAGAATCTTCATTTCAATTTTTTTATATCTTGAACTATACTTAGTTGCAATTGAATTCCTCATATTAGAAGGTGACAACTTGCAAAAATTATTCCCAAATGCAAAAATTCATGTTGGTTGGGTTAAAATTGTTGGAAGGGAAGTTTTTGTTTTATTAGTTGCTGTTGTAATATTGCCAACAACATGGTTGAAAAGTTTAAGTTTATTGGCTTATGTTTCTATTGGTGGAGTTTTGGCTTCAGTTGTTTTGGTTTTTTCAATATTTTGGGTTGGTGCAATTGATGGTGTTGGATTTAAAGAAAAAGGTGTGATTTGGAGATGGGATGGATTGATAAGTGCAGTAAGTATGTATACATTTTGTTATTGTGGTCATGCTGTTTTCCCAACAATATGCAATTCCATGAAGGATAGGAGCCAATTTCCCAAGGTAATATCTAATTTTGATAAAAATGTATTATTATTTTGGTTTTAATTTACGTGATACTGTATGACTAGACATGTCATATTACACCAATATATATATATATATATATATATATATATATATATAAGAGAAAATTCTAAGCCCGCCTACGTGACTCCACCAGAAAAAAGAATTTTTTTTTTAATTTATTTATTTCCAAAACTAGCATTTCCCTTTCATGAGAAGTTGCAACTTTTATGAAGAGTCGCGACTTTTACGAGAAGTAGTCACCTTCTCAGAGCGTCGTGACTTTTTCAAAGAGTTGTGACTTTTATGATATGTTGTGACTTATATGAAAAGTTGCGACTTTTACAAAAGGTTGTGATGTTTACGAAAGGTTGTGACCTTTCCGAAGCGTCGTGACTTTTCCAAAGTTTTGTGACCTTTCCAATAAGGGACAATAAGCATTCGTTCACACTATCCTTTATTATATATAAATAGAGGAAATTTCTCTTATTTTAAAACAACGAAAAGTCTGAACTTCTTCTACACAATAAATATTTGTGTACTTTGCTCATGTTGAGTGGCTTACTGACACCATTGTTTTTATATCAATACCTTGGTGAATAAAATCATTCCATACTAAGAGGATCTAATTCTTTAAACCTCAGGTATTAGAGGAGAATAGTTTTCTTAAGGGGACATTGTATATTCAATAGCCTCGATTTTTTCCTTTCTATTTCATTCTATTTTGGGATAATACACAAGTACCCCCTCAACCTATGCCCGAAATCTCATAGACACACTTATATTATACTAAGGTCCTATTACCTCCTAAACTTATTTTATTAATAATTTTCTCCCCTTTTCGACCTACATGGCACTATCTTGTGGGACCAATGCTGGTTGACTTTTTTTTCAAGCTAGTGCCACATAGGCCGAAAAGGGGTAGAAAATTACTTATAAAATAAGTTCAGGGGGATAATAGGATCTTAGTATAGTATAACTGTGTTTCTGAGATTTCGGACATAGGTTGAGGGGATACTTGTGCATTTTCCATTCTATTTTTACATATCATGGTATGTTCTTTTATAGTCATTAATTCATTCTTATGATATTAATATGTTGTTTTTGAATACATGTTTTAAACTCAATTGTTTATGTTATTGCAAAATTATTGTCGCCGGTTATATTGAAGGTATATTTATTGTGTAAGAAATAATTATTGTACTCAGTTCGAAGAATTCATGTTTTGATATTTTGTATAAAATTCTACAAATTAAAAGTACTATATATAAACTACATATTATCTATTTTTACATAGATATTAAGTTTTTCACTTATGTTTTCATGTTCAAGCATAATTACTTTTTTTGAATTTGTTAACAATTTTTTGAACTTTTTCGTGAGACATATATCACAATTATATAATCTATGCAACTTAAAAGTGTTCTTTTTTTTAGGAAATACCTTTGTGTGTGTGTGTGTGTGTGTATATATATATATATATATATATATATATATATATATATATTTTATATTCTTATTTTCTTCTTTATTTTTCTTTTAATGTTGATTAAAGAACCAATAATTTATTATTTCCTAAAAAATTCATTCATTAAAGGTTCTTGAGTTATGTGATAATGTCAAATAATCAAATTCATGTCGGAATACTGCTAATATTTTTTTTAAAACCCTATTTTTTCCATTATTTTTAATATATGGATATTAGTAGAGAAATATTTAGAAGTTCAATGCAATTATTTAAACATATTTTACTTGATCATCGTGTATATAACTTTAATTTTTTTTTTCTTTTATGTCAAACAGGTTTTATTTGTGTGCTTTTTATTAAGCACCATTACCTATGGATCAATGGCAACTATGGGGTACTTAATGTATGGACAAAATTTAATGTCACAAATAACATTAAATCTCCCTGCGGGTAAAATTAGTTCAAAAATCGCGATACATACGACAATCTTTAATCCAATAACAAAGTATGCTCTTGTCGTCTCTCCAATTGCAACGGCTATTGAAGATAAATTACCTTTACGAAAGAGTAAACATATTGTGAGCTACTTCATCAGAACATTTTTAGTCATCAGCACGGTTATTATAGCATTAACCGTTCCATTTTTTGAATATGTCATGACATTTACGGGCGCACTTTTGGGCGTTACCGTGTCGATATTGTTACCATGCCTATGCTACCTCAAGATCAGGAAGCCTTCATATTTGGAAGTTGTGTTTATTGGGATGATTTTGGTTTTTGGTTCTTTAGTTGCCATATCTGGAACTTACACTTCTTTGAAAAACATTATTAGTCATGTGTAGGGGTGACGAAATAACATTTGGACATAATTTAGGTGGATCAGAATGGATTGAAAATTTAGCTAACTAGTCAAAAAAATCAACTTATTTAGTGATAATATTCTTACTTTAATAATATTAGTAAGCATGTTAAAAATGTCATTATTTTAAAAATAAATAATTATTCTTATATTATTAATATATTCTCTCTCATTATTTACACCTTTTTTTTTCTCTCATAAATTACAAATTTTCCTATATTTATGTAATTTGATATATATTAATGATATTTTAAATTTTCTCTCTTTTATTAAGATTATTATCAATTTCTATCTATATATTTATTACTAATCAATTCCACAACTTCCAAGATTTATTTTCACTTTTCTTAATAAAAGATTTCCACTCTCTCTCTAACCTTTTTCAAAGTTAATTCTTCATAGATTCCCGAATTTTTCTATTATCTTTGTTAATATTCACGTTCTCTCTCTAACCTTCCTCAATAGGCAAATCCACAACTTCTAAGATTTATTTTCACTTTTCTTATAATAAAAGATTTCTAATCTCACTCTAACCTTTTTCAAAATTAATTCTTCATAGATTTCCGATTTTTTCCATTATCTTTATTAATATTCAACTCATCATCTTTCCCGAATTTCGACTGAATTTTCACGTTCTCTCTCTAACCTTCTTCAATAGAAACACCTTCAATCCTGTCCTAAGTTTATTTGGACTATAATATAATGAGCTGACTCAAGATGGGCTAAATAATAGTTGGCAGCCCAAATCGCTCAACTTAACCCCTCTTTTTTTTTTTTTTTTTTGGAATATCAATAAATATTATAATTTTTTTTTTGGAATATCAATAAATATTATAAATCAAATATTCCCAAACCAATCAAATATTGTGTGCACAAATTCAATTAGCTGATCAATTTGTGTAACTTCTATTTTCTGCTAAGCAAGTTAAATTCAAAGCCTAGTGACTTCACTGTTATTGACAATCAATAATTTTGTGACTTTACTATCAAGGAACATACGAAAGAAAGGAAGCATTACAAAACATTTAAGAAAAAGAAACCATAACAACAACAAGATAACCTTATAAACCTATATATGTAAAATAAAAACTACAGTACATACTAGTCCTCAATCACTAATCATAACTTGTAATTGAACTTTGTCATGAATCATGATGATATTAATTGATATTCATGTCTAGTTATGTTTCCTTTTCATTCATTCATTCCCAAGTTGTCACATTCACATACTTTTAGAAACAACAAAGTATTCCAACTTCGAGAATGCACATCTAGAAACCTCAAGTCGTCATTATTGTGGCTCGTGAACACTCGACACTAACATGAACATATTGTACTGAAGGTGTGTGGATGATCATTGGGGTGTTCAATTCACACAATAGAGACGAGTTACGGTTTCTAAATGTACATCCTAATAGTTGGAGTGTTTAGTTATCAGATGAAGAGGTGTCTATCTATGCATTATGTGCGCCAATTTCAAGTGGCACACTTGAAAAGAATCTAATAATACATCAGATCTCATGGTAACGAAAAGCAAGCAGTACACATACAATATCTCGTCTGTTATAATAAAGAATACAAGTACTGATAAACAGTTATTAAACACATGAATATAATGTTCTAAAAGAAAATTTTAATATAGGAAAGAAGAATACGTCAAGTTTGTCTTCTCCGGTCATTTCGTCAAACATATTCCTTAATATTGACGATCGACTCTTTAAGCTGAGGGTTGAACAATACTTTGATAAGCCCTAATGACGCAATATCTCCAAAATTGTCTGTGATGATCACATCTACTTATATCTAGTTTCTCGAGCACGGAAAATGATTTCTCTGCATCAACCTGCCATTCAGAAAATTCCACCCTAACTAATGTTAGAGATTTGAGATTGACATCTTCCATGTTCCATTCTTTCCCCTCACCGATGATTGCCTCTTCTAGAAATAGTTTTTGAAGGTTGGGTAGTCTAGCAATTCTTGACAATGAATCGGATGACAAAGCGAGACATTCAATCTTGGAAAACAAATCTTCTCTGCTGAACAATTTGGTATATACAAACACAGATTATACAATTGATTTTTCGCATATATATATCAAAGCAAATTATGTAACTGTTTTCTTTTGTATATATATAGCGAAATTATATAATTGTTTTTTTTGTATATGTATAGCGAAATATACATATTTATGTTTGTTATGGAGCGCAATTAATCAGGGGCAAAGGCAGTGTATCCAACCCTCTCGACGAAAAAATATTACTATTTATACATGGTTAAAATTAATTTTTAGGTATATATAATAGATGTTGAACCGCTTCCCACTAGTTCATATATTTACTTCTCATATTTTGAACCCCTCATTAAAATTTTTGACTTTACCACTGACTATAGCTATAACATAGAAATATAAATTTTATGTTTGATATATACGAAAGTTACTCTATAAAATGCACGACATAATTGTTGGGGAACTAACATGTTGTCTTAAAAGCATTAGAATTCAGAACAAAGCCCTGTCCCCATGCCCTACCCAATAGTCCTAATTTAAACATACTTAATTATTAAACATTATGAAAAAATTCTAATGACATGGATTAAAGTATCATTATTAATTCTCTAATTTATTCTTTCCTAAGCTAAGCTTTGTAATTTTATTTTAGATTCAAACATGATTAGCAAATGGTTAAAGAAGACGGTACGTTAGAAAGAAAAGTGTCGTGGCTTTGTCTCAGTCTGTTTTCTGATTGTCAATCATATTTCCTTTTGTTGTGGAGAGTTGTGACGTAAACTTTCAGCATTGTGATCAAAATAAAATATAATACCTTAGTATTTGTTTGGAGAAATCCAGGTTGTTACCGCTTTAATTTATATGTTTTTTTCAAAAAAAGGCAAGTATAATATCGTAAACGACTGAGAGTTTCTATATATAAAAATCACTCGCAACAATTTTTTTTAATACAACAGTTATAGATGTATTAGCCTCTCATCAATAATCAAACAAACAAAACTCAAGAAAACATGGAACTCTCTCTTAATTTTTGTATAAAACAATCATCCACTCACTCAGCCATACAAAAATAGTGGATGAAAAGGGAACAAAAAAACTCAAATTCTAAGAGGAAGAAAAAATAAACTTTCAAACTCATCATGTTTAATAAACTCTGTTGTTGAATAGCATACACAAAAATCCTCCTAAAAATTGAACATAAAAATATTCAAACATTTGATAAATTAGTGACCATGTTTTGTCCTCTCCCACATTTTGTAAACAAGAATCTCCCACTAGACAATGATCTCTTCATCATCATAGGACAATATTGTACTAATGAATTGTTTCTAATTCCACCCTTGCTCATTTCTTCACCATTATTTTCTTGTTTTGATGTTCCAACATCTCTTTGCAACTCGCAATCTTCTCCCGTTACACAATCATGAAATTCATCGTGATCAATTCTTAGTACATCAGCTATTGATAAACGACGCTGAGATACATAATCCATAGATAATGATCTCCTCGTACCTTCTTGATTCATATGGTTTACATCTTCTTCGTCTCGTGTTTCCTCTACTACTCTGATGCCCATTTCTATGTCACGTTCCGGTTGGATTGGTGGAGTTGTTTCAATCTCTCGCGGAGCTTCCATTACCGGAGGAGGTAATGGAAGAGGCGGAGCATTAGAAGAAGTAATCTGAGATCGACATAACGGGCAATTGGAGTGAGATTTAAGCCATGTATCAATGCACATTACATGAAAAGCATGGCTACATTTAGGCAAAAGCCTAAGACTTTCATCTTCTTGAAATTCACTTAAACAAACAGAACAATCAGTTCCTTCAGTCAATAATCCATCACATTTCTTGAACTTAAACACTCTAATAGACTTGATCAATGCTTCATCTAAACCACCACCAGCATTAACATTCCATGCCTCAGGGTCATGATCCTCCTCTTCTAATTCTGATTCTTCTTGATGATGACTTCCCCTTCTTCTTGAATTTCCACAGTACTTTGATATTATAGTATAGTAGCTAACTAACAGGAAAGCACTAGCAAGAATTCCGATGATCGCGATAACTAGAGGAGAGAAATTAGGACTAGAATCATCATCATCATCAGGTAAGTCAAATTGTGGTGGTGGAGGGAAAATTATGTAACACCATTGTGGGCAGTAAAAACTGCAAAATCCTTGAGAACAATCCCTAGTGCTCATATATGGTACCAAAGTTCTTGGATTACTTACCGGAACCAATTTTTCGTCGTCCAAAATCCTATTATTATACATGGGACTGCACAAAAATGAAAAAATTGTGTGGCCCAAAATGAGATCACTCTCCCATCTCAAACAACATGAACAAAACAGAGGGAAAAAAAGGGGAAAACAGAGGGAAAAACAGGGGAAAACAGAGGAATGAGAAGAATTTACCTGTGGTTATATCAGATAGAAAAAAGGGAACAGATGATAAGAAATAAAGTAAGAGGATACTTTAGTGTGTTTTTTTCCTTCTTGTGTTTATTGTGGGTTATGTTTTACTTTTGCTTTGCTTTTTCTTTGTTCTTCTCTTTTGTTTTCTTTAATTTGCTTTATTGGAGATAGTGGTATGTTGACTAACATGGTCATGTTGTTGTTGGTTGCGCATTCATCAAAGTAATCAATGCTTTATGATGGGTTCAAGCCACTTTGCTATTAAAGTTAATTAATAGTATACATTACATGTAGCTCTGTGCCTTTTTTCTATAAAAGAAACTTAAATGTGACATCTCTCACTTTTAAAATATCTTCACTCCTAAGTAAATCCAATAGAAACTTGTTAAACACTAGCCACTAAGTTAAATGTAAAAGATTTCAGTTTTACCTACT
This sequence comes from Solanum peruvianum, assembly GCA_027705065.1. Lineage (NCBI taxonomy): Eukaryota > Viridiplantae > Streptophyta > Magnoliopsida > Solanales > Solanaceae > Solanum > Solanum peruvianum. The sequence continues at coordinate 40,969,038 of JAKWJD010001760.1, read as the reverse complement.
ATTAGATCAAGGCCTCATTTGTTTCTATTGTAATTAACATGAATCTAAATAAATTTTTAAATAATTAAGTTGTATATAAATCTGGACATTGAAGGATTAAGACGGTTTGTTTTTCAAGGCTAAAATATGCATATTATTTGCGAACATAATAAATATACAAATCAAATAAAAAAGTAATTAAATATTTTAAAAAATATATAAATTTAATAAAATAAAATTAATATTTTGTTCGTTAGTGAGAGTGAAGATGGTTTGTACTGATAGTGATGATAATGGTTACGCTGGTGTTAGTAACTAGTATTAGTGGTGTTAATAACATGTTAGTGGCTAGTAATATTGGTGGTAATAGTTATTGTTAGTGATAGGTAATGGTTGTAGTGATGATTGTGATGATAGATGTGGTTGGTGTTGTAGTAACTACGTGATGGTGATGATTGATAGTGATAGTGGTTGTGATGGTAAACTTGGTCAATATTAGTAATTAGAGATATAGATGATTGTGGTTAAAGAATTTGTGTTGGTTGACGTTGTGTTGGTGGTAATTGGTGAAGAAGCTAGTTGCGATGGTTGAGCTGGTTGGTGACCGTGGTGCTAGTAGTCAATGATAGTGATAAGTGGTTGTAAGTGATGGTTGTGATGACAGAGATAGTTGATAGTTAACAATATAAAAGTAGTTGATTATGATGATGGTGATTGTGATGAATGAGATAGTTAATAGAGCTGGCTGATGTTTGAAGAAGCTAGTTATTACAATAATTCGACAGAACTCAATAACTTAAGTTAAAATATGCAAAAGTTTTGTCTTAGAATTGGTAAATGGGAATCTGCTTAAAGCCGCTAGATAAGGAAGTATATATTCTTACTTTGGTTCTTGACACAATATTTCTATTCAAGATGTTGAATTTAATGCTACTTTATTAGTGTATTCTGTGCCTCGTTTTAAAGTGTATATTTTATTGTTTTCTTTCTTTGGGTGGGGAAAAAGAGAGGACGAATGGACCATACACGGTGTGCCAGAAACTGAAAGAAGTTAAAAAAAAATATCATGGAATTTTAGTTCTACAAGTCAATCATGCTGGTGAAAGAATCAACAACAGTCAATAATTGGCTTTTTCAAAAATGTAAAAACCCAAAAGATTCCTTCTTCTCCGTCCGTTTAATGACTGAGTCCAAAATTTTATCAAGAAATTTAAAATATAAAAAAGTAAAATACATAGAAAAATCAGAGATTTAACATTTACTATCATCAGTAGCGGCGTGGCCATATATATATATATATATATATATATTCTTGGATTCTCTTAACAAAATTTCTGACTTTACCACTATCCATTATATATACATAAAATATATTATTAATCATGTATAAATAATATAACTTTTCACTAAAAAGATTCGACTGCACCCGTAGATTCTTACTAGCCCAGCTCTTATCTCCACACCTACACCTAATCTTTTTCATCCACTTGACGATGTATTGCCGCGAAGAAATTAGAGAAGAAAATTATTTATTTAGTATGTTCAATAAATAAAAATAAAATAATATTTTAAAAATATAAGATAAAATCCTCGATCAACAAAATTAGAATATAATGTGTTTAGCGTCTTTTGGGCTAAAGGGGCTGGTTGGGGCCGGGGTGCCGGCGAAGAGTGGGTGTATTGTTGAGGTTGAGAAGTAGATGATCCGACAAAATAACACTAATAAAACTTGTTTTTTTAATATCATCAATTTATTCTCTTTCTTTTAGGAAATTTATATCAAGCATACGAAAATAAAAAAATACTTTTTTCTAAAAAAAAATTTCCCCTCCCTCCCAAACACACCCTCCTATAAGTTACTTTCGTGGTGTCATTTCGAAAGATATGCTAGGACTAGAGGGTCAAAAATATGTGATCTTTTTGGACTCATTTTCCTTTAGCTTTTACTTTTAGGAGTACCTTATTTACTGATAGAAAATGCTAAGTCAGTCACCACTACTGAGAGAATTCTAGTGTTCCACAACAGAGTCAATTTTCCACTGAAATTCATGAATATCAAGCAATCAATTGAGTGCTTATTTTTTCTTTTCTTGCATGCCTGTTACATGATGTATATTTAATATTCTCTTTCTTCTTAATTATTTGTCCTTTTTTTTTTAATTTTTTAATGTTTATTACGACAAAAAATAATTATATTTATTATATTTCAATTAATCTTAAAAAAAGTAAAAAAATTTGAAAATCTAAATTATTTATTTATCTATTTCATAATTAATAGGGATGAAATTATAAACTTACTCTCCTAATTGGTATTTTCTTAATTAAGTGTATTAATTTAAAAATAGACAAATAATAATGAAGGAGAAATGGAGTATGAGGAACACATGTAGGCCTTTTTATGATCATTAACTTAACAACACTAGTCTTGTTTTTTTTTCGGGTAGGTGTAGGATTGTCTAATATTTATTTTTTCCACGTCTATATAATAAGAGATGCACTATCCAATTGTTATTGTAAATTAATTTAAATGTATTTAAAAAAAATTCACTAACATTAAATCTTGAATATTCATGTATAATTAGCGAAAAGGCATGATTAGAATGGAAATTGTGCATTGCCTTCAGATTTTCTTTATGGTCGATATTTTTAATTAACCTTACATGAGTTTAATCGAATAATGTGATAAATATTATAGTCAATTTCAACTTACTCAAAATTGTGCTTCTAGATATCTTTTCTTTTTATGTTTCATTCAATTCAGATTCGCATAAAACCTATTTGAAGGGTAAAAATAAAAGATATTTATTCATTCTATTACGACTCAATATCGGTGTGCTTTTAATTATTGTTATTTTTGTCTAAATACTTTTGGACTATTCTACAATTTAAAACGGGTCCTTAGTGTTTATGAATGAAGAGGTTGATTAGATGGAAACACTGGTTATTGACTTGGCATTTTCCAACATTCACTTGTCTACTAGTACTACTCTATAGTCTATAGTTCCATAATATGATGACTATTTTTCTTGTTTTTTTATATTATATATATCTATATATTTTTTACTTGGTGTTTCGAGTTAAATTTGAGCTCTAACTAAATTGGAATCGCACATCGCAATTCCTATTGGTGGATTGCATTTTCAATAGGATTTTTCTCTTTATTCAAGACTCGAATAGAGACTTCTTATTAACAACAAAACAATTTCACCACCGCACTGTAAATTAGTTATGATTCTCAGTCTTGTCACTTCTCTTGGGCTTATCACCAATCACGCGCCCTACTCTATTTAGACACTCCTATTTATTTTGGATTGGTTTTCTTGGGCTTAATCCAAATGAATAGGCCTCAACTACGACACCAACCAACCACTTTGTTTTTCAACCTAGCAAATATAGCATACTACCAAAACTATAGGTTATTATTATTATTTCTTTTGATCATTCAATATTCTTTACTCATTTCAGAGTTCGACTAAGCGTCTAATTCACACCATATGAAGATGAAGGTGGAGAATTCCCCTTTACGAATGTTATCACTCACGAGATTTGAACTCAAAAACTCTAATAAAAATGAAAAAAATATATTCATTCCAGTACAACTCCCGATGTCTTCTAGCTATAAGGTATTAATTTACTATATTAAACCTCCCTATATAGGATAGTTTATATAGCTCTAACATCCCATAGGCAAGTGGACTCCAATGTAATGAGTGGTCCATCATATTGGAGAAAAAGGGACGTGACAATCTTTTTCTACGTGTTAGAAGTACAACTAGAGACTTTGAACCGACAGATCAAAACATTAAATTTTTACTTTAGCTAGAATATGACTTGCAAAATTGGTTTCTAGCTAGTACAATGTTAGCTTATTTTTTTATTAGAAAATAGAAATTGATGCAATTCAACTTCATTTTACAGACTTACTATCCTTTTTGACTGGATAGGCATAAATAGTTTTAAAATAAAAATTTAGTATACATTGATGACCCTATTTTCATTGTTTAGTTACTACTTATGAATAAATTTTGTAATTAATATCAAAATAAGTTATTTTTCGAGTGATAATGGTAATGAATATCGTTATTATGGGATAAACAATGAAAATGACCAAGACACACTTAAGGTCCCTCAAATTATTTTTTGACGACTAAATAAGATGGATGATAAATAAACAATTTTCTTTCTAAATTTATCCAATGTAGTTTATTTTATTTATAATATAACAAATAAAAATAATTAATAAAAAATAATATTATAATAGCAAATTTCATTTATCAACATAACTAATGTCTATCCAACCAAATGGAACCAAATAAACCCTTAATTCCTTATTTTCTTTTCAGTATAAAAAAAGGTAGAAGAAAAAAAGGAAAACATTCTGATTTTTTTAATTTCTCCTCAAATAATGATCGATAGTTTTTTTTTTTTTTTTAAAAGGTAAAGTGTTCCTTTTTAAGTATCAAAGGACTAGATATGGACCCAAATAAATTTTTAGTATTAAGCTTACCAAAACTAAAAAATAAAGCAAAAATAAATAAAGTTCCATAAGCATTTTGCAAAGCACAATTTTGAAAATGGCCTTTTTGCCAAATCTACTCACGTAAGTTGAGAGATTAGAGTTTCAATTAGTTAAGTGATAACACGTTCACCCTAAAATCAATAATATACACGGTTGCAATTCAACTAAAAATCCTCCACATTCATCCTTTCTTATCTTCCACAATTCACACAATACATTTTAACTGACTATAATTATATATATTAATAAAGAGTGTTAAAGCTTTTAACGCTATAATTTATTGTAATTGAATCTAATATCGCTATAAGTTTTAGAGACATTTATCATGAGTGTAGCTAAAAGTAAATATTTAACGAAAATTAAGTTATAACCATTCATTTAATTATTTTCAAAGATATTTTCGATACATGCATAATGTAAAAATAAGAGAAAAAGGTAAACCCCATTTGGTGTATGTCTAGTAGCGATGAAAAATTGGTAAAGCAATAGGTAAACTGACAAAAGAATAATACATTATTTAAGACTGATCAGACGATAGTGAAACAAAAACATCAGCAATGGTGTGTGTAACGTGACAATGAAATTTGGCCTTTCCTAAACTTTATATTATTGTCGTATCATATCAAGTTTTTTTAAAAAAAAAAGAAAAGGGGATGGTAAACTTAATGTGACATCATGACTTAGGCAACTTAACTTTGCAAGATTTGTTGCTTTAAAGAGTTTTAAGTTGTAATAATATTGTTTAATTTCCCCCCTCACATGTGTAACACATCGAATTAGGTTGTCTATTGATGAGTCATGTTTCATTTCATTTTATGATGAGTCCTATCTTGAATCTAATTTATTAAGTAATTATTGAAATTATTTGCACAATCATCTCATTCATTAAGTAATTATACATCAATCTTTTATAAGTATCAATTATTCTAGTAATTTGAAGTGTGCGCATATCTAAAGTCATTGAAATGACTTAGCTAACTAGGTACACATGAATATTATCGACTAATAAATAAGACATCGAAGAATAATAATTATTCACTATTAATTTAATAAAAATTGAAAAAATAAATAATATATTATTAAATATTAAATATAAGATAACATCTTATAATAACAGTATCCTGAATAAGTAAAGATGGACGGGTAAATAATTCCTGTCCCATGGATGAATGGCCTCTTCGTCAAATTACAATACTGTATATAAAATATGCTAATTAAATAAAACACTACATATATTTTTAATAGGATAGGAATAGGGAGGTGGTGAATCCACACTTACAATTATTGAGTGCTTACTTGGCCCTCACTAGCCAAGAGACAATTACGTAATTTCATCTTCCTATTTTATTATCTCTTAATAGAATTTCATAGATGTGTTGTTTTATTTAAGTATTTTTTTGAATTAAAAGTATTTGTTATATTTTTTATTTACACGTAAATGATAAAAGACACTAACGAAGAGAAATATATAGTTATTTTATCCATAATTATGTATTATCCTTAACACATGCATATTGTGATTTTCCTTAATTATTTAAGTACTTTTACTTGTATATATAGTATTATTTTCTTTTAATACTATCTTGTTATCAAATTGCTAGGTAAAGTACTGATAATCAAGTTTAACTCTTAAAATATAATTAATAAAGTTAATTTAATTTAAAAATTAACAAATAATTTCTTAAAGAGAATGTCATAATAAACTTGAGCTAAACAAATATAATGGAACTGAGAAAATAATTTTAGAACCTTTTTGGTTTTCATTAATTTGATAGGTAAGTGACAGGTATAAGAGGAATATTTTTGCAAGAAAATGCTAGAAGAAGCAGTGTTATTATTCGTTGGCATTTTGATATATGTAAAAATGAACATACAAGTGGCAATATGCACACCATAAACATTCAACCCAATCCAAATTAGAATTTTAAATCATATTCTTTTATTTTAATTTATATGTTTTATTTTTCTTTAATGGTACGTTTTAAAAAAAAAGAATATTATGTTTTATAATCAGTAATTTTTATATTCCACATTGTGTTTAATGGTCTGAGATTGTAAGATTCGAAAAATATTTTCGTACACCATACAATCTTTAATTTAAATTAAATTATTTTTTTTAATTTTTAAATTAGTAATCAATCAAAATATATGAAATAAAAAGGAGTATATAAACAAATAAAATAAAATAAAAGGAGAGGTTAGTGGCTCGAGATAGTGTAGTGTCAAAAGACGCCACCTCTATAGAAAGAGTTAATTCTATCCACTAATAATGAGCATTATCTTGGTATTTTTTTTTAGTTTAATATAAGTCATTTTTTCTATAAAAATCATAATTTAAAAACTAGAGTAATAATAATTTGGAAAGATTATTGTTTAGGGTTAGTTTAAATCAAATATTTTAAAAATATTACTACCACAAATTCTACGTTCTCCGATCCCATATATTTGGGTCAATTTACAATGAAGATATACATCTCTAGACAAATTTATATGTATGACATTGTAGAATCAATTCACCATTCTATTGATCATGCACCAATTTCTGCTGATCTATTGATGTAAAAGGCTAAATTGAAGAAAAATTCACTTTTTGAAAATGTTAAATTTTTACTTTTATATATATTCAATAATATATATCTCATTTTTTTGAACCATAAATAGGATTGAATTAAGTATTTTCGTTGATGGTGTGTCACTCAGATGAACTGAGAACCAGTTCATGAATCAAGAAGCTTAATAACTAAAACTTTGAATACTAATAACGTTGTGGTAGAGTAATAAGTGTAACTCCATCTCTAACCAATGATTTGAGTTAGAGTTTCTCTAGGTACGAACAGAGGAGAATTCCCTTGAACTGCGCACGTGCATACATCGGTGAGATAAACATATATTTTATTAGTCAATAAAAGATATTTAAACCAAACTATTTGAGTGCACTAGTTTAAACACTCGATGTGTGCCTTTGAGGTGAGTAGACCAGGTCTGAATCCTGAATAAAATAAAGGGATGACTAATTTCAAACTTGTTTTTATAGTGCTAAGTAAAATTTAAAATCACCACTCCACGAAGAAAATTTTATCTAGTTGGGTCATTTGCTTCATTTTTGTATGTTAGTACATTACTTTTTTTGTTTTTATGTTTAGTAAAATTATCATACAAATCAACATTGGGTAACATACTATAACTAACGTGCATTAGCCGTTGATATTGTACATGTCATCTCCAAATTTTGAATTCGCCACGGGATACACAATCAACTTTATTAGGGAGCAATCGATCTACAATCAACTTTATTAGGGAGCAATCAATCTAAACATGAGACTTTTCTACTCAAATTTAAATTTAATCAGCTTTAATACGAATATCGAATGTTGAATAAAAAATAAATTAAAATTAAAACTTGATCAAATTTTTTCCCTTTCGTTTGTGTACTATTGATGGAAAATGGGAATTAAAAGCGAAAACGAGTGAGATGAGGAAAGAAGAAGCAAAGTCTAAGGGTCTACGAGCTAGCAAATATGATGGTTAAAAGTCAAAAAATCTAGAAGCTCTAAATAATAAATCAAAGTCAAGAAAATGCCTTTGTCCTTCTTTCACACGGTTTAAATAAAAAGGGTGCAATTGTGATTCATGCCATAATACTGAGTCATCGTAGAATGAGTGAAATTTCAAATTTAAATATTTATATATTGGATTATAGTAGAATGAATGAAATATATTCATTATATTGCACAAAAAAAAACCTTTCAAAATTTTGCTAAACTATTACTATTTGTAACTAGTAATAAGCATAATCTATAGTGTAGTTAATTAAAATAAACTTTGTCAACCCTTGAATGATTAATATTGATTCTACACATCCTTTAGGAGTAGTTAAGATTGAAATGAGAGAAATAACTAATGTCTTTTAATTAATAAAGTAAATTATTATAAGGTCTTTCGAGATGGCTCAGTTCTTTTGGAGGATGTTTATCCACACGGATAATCAGAAATTGATTCCCCTTCAATGCCTTCTGAATCTAATAATATCACATAGAACTTGCTTAGTGCGATTTATATTCTATATATAATTTACAGACTATTATAGAATGAAAATTTTATTCAATGCATATTATAATTATTCTTATCCCACCTACTAACTAATCTATCCAACTTAGTTTTCATTTGGGGCATGAGAGAGGCCATTGGGTCCACTATGCACTCACATCTCTTTTGGAAAAAAAGAAAAGAAAGAAAGACTTATAAAAGACTCGTAGTGTATGGAAAACGCAAGGGGTTGTCACTTCTCAATTGTTGCCTTGCTATAAATTATGTTACTATCAAAAACAAAACGACCATGTTAGGATGTGGATATATACAACAAACGTAGATGTTAAGGAGAAGAGTGAATGTATTATGCTAGTATTTTATTTTGAAATTAGTATTTTAAATTGAATTTAGAATCAAAGTATTATAATCATATCTTAAATATTTTTTAAACATCATGTTTTAAAACAAATCAATTATAACCGGAGGAATAGTATTATTCCCTCCATTACAAAATAAAGAATTATTTTTATATAAAAACAAAAGTTATCCTTCTCTTTTGTAGAGTTTTCAACTATTTCTAAGTTTAATAAAAGAATTGGAAGAAGCAAAATAATAATATTAATAAATTAGCCTTTAATTAACTTTCTAGAAGAAACATAGCACATCATAAATATTACATAATTTATATGAGTTAATTTGACTAGACACAGAATTTAAGAAAGAAATAAAAAAATTTAAAATTATGATTTCAAATGAATAATAAAAATTTGTACTGCTATAAATTATTTTATTAATGTCAAAATGAACATATTCAAGTTAAATTATTACTTGATATAAAAACATATTTTTTTTACGATAAAAAAGATCCGCAATCATTATCTTTTAAATGCGCACAGAGTAAAATCCTGCTCTTATATAGTGTCATTTTTAAAGACGATCTAAAAAATAAAAAGTAAACTAGTATTTATTTTGCAGGAGGGAATACATGATTTCAAGTGTCAAAATGTTACTTTATTTTGTTCCTTTTTACCTATCGTATTCAGTTTTAAGATTTTCATAAAAACAATAATAATTAACATAGTTATTTTCTCACATTATTCTTATTAATTAATATTTAGTAGTATCAGATTCTAAAAAGAATTTGAGCAATAAATATTTAACGATAAGGATGAAAAAATGAAAAGACATGCGCTATGTTTTTTTTTTTCATATGTTAAATTGATAAATAAAAATTAAATTATTAATAAAGATAAATGTTATACGAGTAAAATAGAAAGTAAACTGTGATTAGCAAAATTCCTCTTGTCGTTTTGCCTGTAAAAAACCCACTCGTGTACGCAGAAAAGGCAAGTTCGTATGTATCACCACGACCGTTCAATTGTAATAACTCCCTTTAATAAAAGATAACTTGATTTAATTTGATACGAAAATTAAAAAATAAATAAAAATTATATATTGTATGATTTTAAATTAAAGTTAGGTTAAATGTATAAAATTTTCTTTTGATCTTGTAACCTTAAACATACCACGTGAAAGTCTGATATTAAAATGTTATAAAAAAAGAAAGAGATCATTCTTTTTAAAACACATCAAAAAGAAAAGGAGATCATTTCTTTTGAAACAACGTAAATAATATTAATCGAAGAGCCATAAATATTTTTTTTATTTTTATTTGTCATGTTACGTTTTTCGATATTCAATTTAATTATTTTTAAAGTTAAATTAGATTATATTAATTTAATAATTTAAATAAAAAATTTAAATATTTAAAATTTTTACAAAAAGTACTATGAATTATAATTTTTTGCATATTAATATAATAAAAAATATATTTTAAAAATGTTAATTAAAATTTTTATTATTTAATTTTAAAAATAAAAATTATAACAAATAATAGTGGACGGAGATATAGCAAAATAAAAGTTCCACTAATAGAAAACCCCTCCACCAAGAAAATAAATTTAATAATCACCAAAGGGCGGCTGACCTAACTCTTACATTCCACGAACCAAGACATCTACCTTTTCTTGCCACCAATTATCAACTGACACGTATAACCTATCTCATTCCGCCACCATTTCCTCCTTTGATCTGGGACCCACCATCTCCAACTTGCAAATACTCTAATTTTATATCCTCTTCGTCTCAATTATATTAACACAAAGTCTTAACAAAGATAAAATAATAGTAATTATAATTACAATACGCACCACAAAATAGGAAATGTGTAATTTTTGTTTGTATAAATATATCTTACTTTAAATGTGAAGTGATATTTAACCTATCATGTCAAATTCAATAGAAATATTGAAATTGGGATAAGATGGAATATTAGTATTTAGCACTAAAATTTAGATGATAAGGAAGTGTTCAATTTTATAGAGTATAAGATTAAAAAAATGAGATAAATATAATGCTAAAGCTCTATTCCAAATGTCGACATTATGTTATTAAGTATTCTAATAATCACAATACTATATTCATATTTACATTTTAGAATACAAAGGCTCAAATAGACATTCAAAACATAGGTATAAACAATCTAATATTATAACTAAAATAAGTAGTTCATCAAACTATAGTAGCTTATTTTCTAAGCTCAACTTCTAAACTTAAGCACTATTAGTCCTTACATTTTTTCCTTATTTTCAACTTCCAACCCTCCAATTTATCATCATATCCTATTTGATCCTAAAAACTATATACAACACGGCTCTTGTGGACTAAAGAGCTTTAGAACACTGGCCTTTTCTGGAGAAAGCACTAGTGTTTGGAGGGATAAACTAGGCAGTATATTTGTATAGACATTATGCATTTTAGATGTAAATTAAAGGACTGTAATTGCAAAGATTAATATTCTATGAACAGTCCTCCTGTTGGGGCTCTATGAGGAATTCCCTTTCTACGCTTGGCCGTTTTGTAATTAGCAGAAGTTGGAGGGGGCGTTGACGGAGTAAAACTCTGAATCTTGTTTCTCCGGCCATGGCTGCTGCTGCTGCTACTGTAAGAGTCATCGAATTCCGATGCTGCCACCACCGCCGCCGGTGACCTCTTCTTCTCCGGCGAATTCTTCGGCTTCTTCTTCTTCTTCACGAAATTACTTGAGGTCCCAACAATCTGTAAAATTAATAATGCCAAAGATTTTCCATCAATTAATGGACCCGTGAGCCATTACCTTGATATGTGTGCAATAAAAGAATTAAATGGAAAAACTAATGGTCAATTTTGTATACCTTGCAACCAAGAGAGCAGAATTTGAAGGAATCAAGGAGACTCCTTTCACATACTTCACAAGTATTTGTGACCCCTTTTCCAGGCCTAGGCTGTGGCCTTTCATTCAAGAAAACAACTTTAGCACTGTTGATAATGTAGGTTTGGACTGAAGAAATGTCCAAATACTTCTGAATCTCATTCACTCTTATCACATCATGGTAAGATGACCTCCTTATCTGTTTCAAACACTTTGTTTAAGCTTTAAAAAAAAACAGAGCAATTTCACAAGAGCAAAATAATGGAGGAAAAATGGGGGAAACCTGAATGACAGGATGATCTCTGTGATGGGCTAAACAAACAGAGCAGAGAGGAGCATTGTTACATTGCAGACAGTACATATTACATTCACTCTTATGAGAATCAGCATGTAACTTGCATTGAACAAAGAATCGCTCCTTCAATAATGGTTTCAACCATGGCGGCCACCTATTGTCGTCCTCATCAGGTCCCTGAAAACAGAAAAAATCAGCAAAAATAAAAATAAAATGAAAGAATGAATGGAACAGAATGATTTGAAAAAGTACCATGATACGCCTGTTCTTAGGCTTTATTTCACGGATTGGGGCTTCTTGGTTGTCGATCGCCAGTTTGAAATAGTATATGAGTTGTAACGCTCAGATTTTTGATTTTCTTTGTGAATGAATAAGGTGTGAAAGAAAGAGAAAATGTTGGATTTTTGGTTTGGGGAGAAATTGAGGAATTGGAGGAGGTGAGAGAAATGATGGCTACTTGTAAGGACTTGGGATGGCACTGTGACTTGTGGGGCTTTTCTTTTTCTTACTTAATGCTCAATATTTAATAAAAGTAATAAATTTATAAAAATGTTGATATTAATAATTTTTTTTAATTTTTTTTATGGAGTTTTTGATTCGGTGTTTAAAAATAACATCCTTAGCATAACTTCTATTTAAAAAGATCATTTACAAAATATACTCCATTAAAATTGAGGAAAGGATGTGCAAGGTTTTAAAAGACAATTGTGTTTTTAATCTACTAATATAATGCATTAGTATTTTTTTGTATTGCTCATATTATAATTTCATGTGTTAGTTATACACATTTTAATATCTAGTAAAATATATATAAATTGTAAAAGCGTATTAAATAAGGTATTAATAACACATAATACATTTGGTAGGATTTTTATAAATCACAATAATTAATAATTTAAAATTATAAAAATTTAATTGACTTTTGAAATTATATCGATCGCACTTAAATTAAGATGATTAAGTAATATATTATTCGATAATGATGTAAAAAGTACATAAATTCAACTAATTGGCGATCTGAAATATATAAAAAATAATTTAATTGACTCTTGAAACCATATCTTGCACAGAAATTAAAAAAAAAACACTATATTTTAAAAATTAAAAATATAATAATTACTAATGTAAAATATTTAAAAATCATAGATTTTTTAAGTGACTTTTCAAATTTCATTTTTATCTTTATCATATAAGTTTGAGAAAGAGCAAATAGCGTGATGTATCTAGTCTAGTCTATTATATATATATGTGTGATGAATCATTAAATATAAAATCTTATAATCCATTGTTTATCTTATTTCTTTTTTGAGGTTCCAAACGAAACATATTTGCATTAGTTAAAAGTTATCTGGTGCTTATCGACTTGTTGGGTTCATAAAAAATTAGGGGGCATTTGTGACTTGTGACTCGTTCTTATCCATTTATATTTTTAAATTTTTTTTTTATTACCCTTTCATTTTCATGCATACATATCATCCTTTCTTAATTAGGTCATGTCATTTCTACTTCTTTAGTATTATTTTTTTCTCCATTAGTTTGTTTGTTTTCCTCTTTTTAGTTGTTGTTCACTAAATAATCATGCTCATTAGATTTATTAAATCATAATCTCTAATATTCAACAAGGTAAGTGGGGTATCAATAGTTTATTTGACATATTGTTCCCCATTTTTACAATTCGGTATATTTGGTTCATTATTGACTATTTTGTGTTGTGCTTAAGTGCGTACGGTAATAATAGTATAATACTCCACCAATTTCAAATGATGTGTCCTGATTTTTAAGAGTCGAGTCTAAAGATTATAAAATATTAATAAAATTTTAAAATGGTATATAAAATTTTATATTAATCAAAACGTAAAATTATTGGAACAATAACGATTTACTCCATCGGAAAAAGTAAAATCACTGCTACTGCAGTGATTTTGCAAAATGTGATTTTCTTTTAAAAAAAAATTCAAATCGCTTCCTAGGCAGCGATTTTCATTTTTAAAAAAATTTAAAAAAATCGCTGGGATTTTCATTTTTTTTTTATTTTTTTTTTAAAAAAAATTAAAGGCAGCGATTTTCAAACAATTCTTTTTTAAATTTGAAAATCGCTGCCAAGGTAGTGATTTGAATTTTTTAAAAAAAATTAAAGGCAGCGATTTTCAAACAATTCTTTTTTAAATTTGAAAATCGCTGCCAAGGTAGTGATTTGAATTTTTTTAAAAAAAATTACATTTTGCAAAATCGCCGCAGTAGCAATAATTTTGCTTTTTCCGGTGAAGTAAATCGTGTTGTTCCAGCGATTTTGTCGTTTTGATTAATATAAAATTTTATATCCGTTTTAAAATTTTTGTTAATATTTTATATCTTTTAGGCTCCGAACTCTAATTTTTAAATTAATTATTTGAAAGTATTTGTCTATTAAAAACTTAAGATTATATATATATATATATATGTGTGTGGTGTGTTTAAGAACATAATGAAAAAGTGAAATGTTTTTCATAATAATTTATTTTTAAAAAATATCAACAAATATTTTGAGCCCGAAAAATAAATTGTATCTATTGAAAACTTAATCACCTTATTTTTCTTGGGAATGTCACTTTGCGCACATACCCAATTACTTAGGTTCGAAATCTAGCCATTATTCGTTTAGAAAAATTTTATAGGAGTAATATCTTCTGAAGAATATTAAATTTTTTTCGTGACTAATCTACAAAACATATTTATTTAATGATATCATAATTATTATTTGTTACAATTTACAATAAAAGGGTAAATACTTATTTTGTACTTGATATTTATACCAAACAAATAAATGAATATAATTTACATACATTTTTATCTCATTAATAATTAAACATAGTCAATATAAATAATTGGCATAAACACCTTGAATTATATTTACTCAATATGGTCTAATTCGTATTTGTTGCTACATTAACTAACATACCATGTTGAGATTGAAAATAACTACTCCATTCGTTTCATATTACTTGATTCATATTGATCTAACATACTTTTCAATAAAATTTTAATTAGAAATATATTATATTTAATTAATTTCATTAACGACATTCAAAACTACAAAATTAAACTAGTGTTTCACATAATTATTTAATATTAAGAATAGAAATAAAAAGAAATACATCAAAAGTTAGGAATTTGTAGCTCTTCTTTGGTGAATAAAAAATAAAAGTGTGATAAAATATAGAGTGATGAAAAAGGAGGAGTCACACTGCATAAGTACGTACAAGTTATCTAAGAAAAATTCAATAATTTGATTTCTTCCATGATGTACAAGGCAATGCCCTCTTCACACCAAAACAGATGAAAAGGATAACAATCATTCAAAAAAATAAAAATAAAAAAAAGGAACTTATTCTTCTTGTAATTTTCCTCTTTCATCATATTCTTGAATGTTGATTTTCTCTTGTAAAAATTAATTCTTAAAAAGGGAATACGAAACTCTAATAAGTTAATATCTAATATGGTCACTCAATTTTGAGTTGTTTACTTTGATCAACTTTAAGTTGTTTACTTAGAAAGTTACTCAACTTTGTTTTATAACTCAAAAGTCATTAAACTATTAATGTTTAACTTGGAAAGTCACCCAATTATTTATATTTCACTTATAAAATCACTCAATCAATTTAAATAATTTTTTCATTAAATCTTATTTTAAACTATTTTTAAAGAAATAATAAGATACCTATTTTAATTATTTTACTATCCGCTCCAACTATTTAATTATAATTTTTGTAAAAAAAAATTTACAGTAACAACTGCAACCCTACCTCCCTCCCCCCAAAAAAATCTCGATCCATTAATTGTAAAACTAGAAATAAATTGTTAAAAGATTACCAATAGAGAAAAATTGGAATTGGTAAGAAGTAATTAATTTTTTTTTTGTATTTTTATAAAATTTAATGAAAAAAAAGTTATTTGAATTGATTAAGTGACTTTCTAAGTGAAATATAATAGTTGGATGACTTTCTAAGTATAACACCAATAGTTGAGTGACTTTTGAGTTAAAAAAAAAGTTGATGAACTTTTGAAGTAAACAACTCAAAATTGAGTGACTTTTTAAATAAACTATTCAAAGTTGAATGACCATATGAGATATTATCTCAGTTCATCGGATAGAAGTGATTATATACCTAACAAAACTTCTCATGCTATATATTCATAAAATATTGATCACAGTGAATAGATATTTTCACGCAATAGGATTTTTATTTGGTGGGTTTTAAGATAAATATTCATTGTTAAATTATTTGATAAGATAAAAATACATATCAACTAATTATAGTTAAGTATTAAAGTTTTTTATACAAAGACATGTCATATATTTATTAAGTTAATATAAATATTAAATGCTAGTAAATTTTTATTATTTATAAAGTTAGGCGTGACAAATTGACATTATACGGATACAATCACCTCATTATGAGTAGAAGCTCAATTATCAATACTTGGAAAAGTATCGTTGTTTTCCTTATTTTTTTTAAAAAAATACAAGTCTTGAATTATCAACGTCTTTTTGATTTGACCTAATCCAATCACCCTTTATGATTAATGCTTCAAAAGGAGAAACTCTCAATCATTTCATTATCAACCTCCTTATTTCTGTTTTACTTACGAAGAAAGATAGAAAATAAATACCTTAAGCTTTCTTATTATTATAATTGTTATTGATACTTATTAAAAGTGTTGAAGAAGTTAGTGGTGTGGTTTAATACTCTTACCATTAATAGTCATTAGATTAAGAGTGTGTTATCGAGACAAACATTGGAGTTAATATTTGAATTATATAACATATTTTGATTCAACATCTAAATAGTACAGTCTCTCTATTTTTATTGGATATTTCTTGTACAAAGTTTACTTGTGCATACTACTCTAAACTAATGCTCACTTCTAAGCTTCATGCCGCAAATCTCAAGTAATCTTCTCAATTGATGTACAATTAACTAGGTGGAATCTTATTGGTAAAGCTTAATTAATTATAAGAGAAATTGATAATGACATTCTAAGCATCTTCATCGTTGTCGTTAATTACTAATTTGTTTTTCTCAAGAAGATATTATAATCTTTTTTTTTTTGTGAGGATAAAATTAATTTTATAATTAGATAAGATTAGATGTCATTTTTGCAAGGGAATATTAGACCTCAATAATAGAGGTGACTTATACAAAGTGTCAACATAATCCTGTTGGAAGTATATATAACCACACAAGACAAGAGTTTATTGAAGAAATATCTTATATTGATGCCATTTTTTTCCTTTCTAATTTAATAAGTCCTATTTCCATCACTTAATGAGATAATTATCAATACCTACATATAAAGATTTTCCGATTATTTTTCGATTTATGTGCATCATTGCAAAAGTCATACTAATCTTTAAAAAAGTTCATAAAGAAGCCAAATTTTAATTTAAAATCTACAAATAATCTCTTTGGGTGAGTGAAGAGCTCTCGTGTTTATTTATTTTAAGAAATTAATTAAGTACAAAAGTTTGACTACTATGTATTTTAATGATGTTGATCATAGATTAGTAGTAATATTAAATTAATTTTCCCGGCCCACAATAATTACATCTCTGAACTTGTTCTCCCTGTGGAAGCAACCCTTTTGAGACCTATCTTTTTTATTAATAATCTTCTCTTTTGTGTGTGCTCGTTTTCTTTCTTCATGTTAAAATAATAATAATAATAATAATAATAATAATAATAATAATAATAATAATAATAATAATAATAATAATAAGTAAAAAAATGCTCAAGTACCTCTTAACCTATGCCTGAAATCCTAGAGACACACTTATGATATACTAAGGTCGTATTATCTCCTGAACTTATTTTGTAAGTAATTCTCTATCCCTTTTCGTTCTATGCGGCACAATCTCAAAAAAAAAAGTCAATCAACGTTAGGTCCACAAGATAGTGCCACGTAGGCTGAAAAGGGGTAGAAAATTATTAATAAAATAAGTTCAAAGGTAATAGAATCTTAGAATAGTATAAATATGTTTCTGAGATTTCGGACATAAGTTAAAGAGATACTTGTGCATTATCCCTAATAATAATAAAAATTCAAAAAATGAGCAACAACTAAATTAGTACACCTATTTATATATTCCTACTTCCTAGTAGACGCGAACATAAAATGTGGGAAAAGAGAGGAGCTAAAATGGTAGCTACACATGACTTTTTTTTTGTTTTTTCCTACTATAGAAAATATACGTTTCTTATGAATGTATATATAAACCGTTTATTTTTTAAAAAAGTTTCGTCCGAAAAAAATTATTTGGTGAAAATTCTAAAAGTACTTCGAGAAAAAAGTTGTGTTTTTGTACTTTGGAAAACTACCTTTCCAATTACATGAAAGTACTTGGAACTCGTTTTAAATTAACTAATTGAAAGTAGTTGATAAGTATCAAGTGTTGAGCTACATTTTAGATATTAAAATTGATTTTATAAGAATATGAATGTGATTAGATAAAAATTTTAAAATCGATATTTCCTCCGTCTGTTTTTACTTGTTTTTTTTTTTATAATTTTTTTTAATTACTTGTTCATTTTGACAAATAAAGAAAGAATAACTTTTTTTATCTATTATATCTTTAGTTAAATGACTAATTTACTTTGAAAAATGTAGACCTTTCATCTATTTCATAATTTATAGGAGTAAAATAATAAATTTACTATGTCATAAATTATTTTCTTTAAAAGTGAACAAATAAAAAGAGACAGGAAGAAACTCTAATTAGTAACTAAAACAACTTTGTTTGTCCTTTGGTGCCGTATTTAGAGTTACCATTAAGGAAAAAAAAGGATTTGAATTAGCACACCACTTGTGACCTCTATGACGGTACTCCCTCCACCATAAAAGAAAAATTAATTTCTCAAGAGACGATACACTGTTAAATTATTGGAAACATAAGTACCCTTCTGAAATAAGTTACCTATAATATTGATAATAAATGATCTAAGGTCAACGCAATATTAATAAATAACTCATGTAGCGAGGAATAGTTTGAGAGACTATATAAGGATATCACTATGAAATTTTGACTATTAATTATTATACTAGAGGATGGTAAAACCGTGCAAGCACGGGTCTTAGGTAAATAAATATAATTATAATTTAATTAATTTAAATAATATTTATTAATTGAATTTATTTGATTTGAATATGAATTGTAATAGTTTTAGAATTTTGAGTTTAGGCAAATATGTTGATAAGTATAAAATGTTCAAATTTTTAGTATGTTTTATCCATAATATCAATCACTTATTTTCTAAATTAATTTTCAAGACTTAATGCTTGTTAGAAAAAAAAAATGAAATATAATTGACGAAGAAGATGGCTTTGAGGCGTGTAAAATCACTTTCTTTAAAGAGATATTGTCCGTATACATCTTGGTAAAATACAAACATCTAGAATACAACAAAATGCTTTATATATACATACAAATTTTTCTTAGACAACTTATAGAGAGTCTTTATATTTATAAAACTTAAGTGATGACTTTTCATAAGAATCATGTTCTTTCATTATATATAACTTAAGAGTCATGTTTTTTCATGAAAAATCTATTAATTTAAAACTTTCATATATTACAAAATATCTAACAATACTAACAACAATTATTAGGATAAATACAGTAAAATAGTCATGTCAATCATTATTTTCTTAATAGATATGTCAACTTCAAATGTGATAAGTAAAAAGTAAACGAAAAAAATATTAAAAATAATTGAAAGGTAAATTAGTAAAAATACTCTTCAATAATCATGTCAATCATTGTTTTTTTAAATAAATATATCAAATATGAATGTAATAAGTATAAAGTAAACGAAAAAGTATTAAAAATAATTAAAAAAATGTTTAGATAAAAATATGAACAAATAATAGGAAGGACTAAAGTATTAAAAAGAATTATAGATAAATTAGAGAAATGTTTTTTATTTATGATTTTTAAAAAAGTGTGCAAATAAAAATATGAACAAACAATATGAATGAATAGATTTTCATTAATAATTGTGGATATATAGTTTTGTGGATTTCTTAATATTATGCATACATATTTTTCTTTTGAAAATTACAACAATCAATTCTGAAATGGCAAAGCATACATGTTGATCCCTCAAGGTTAAACCCACTCTTCTATATAGTAGATTTAAAAAGTGTGTAGATAAAAATATGAATAAACAATAGGAAGGAATAAAATATTAAAAAGAATTAAAGGTAAATTAGAGAATTTTTTTTTTTATTTATGATTTTTAAAAAAGCGTGTAAATAAAAATATGAACAAACAATACGAAGGAAAAGATATTCATAAATAATTGTGCATATATAATTTTGTGGATCTCTTAGTATTATGCATATGGATTTTTTTTAAAAAAATTACAACAACCAATTCTGAAATAGCAAAGCATACATATTGATCCCACTCTTCTATAATAGTGAAGGAGATTTTGACTTTCTCATAAATCTAAAATTGAACATTTGAAGAATACTACAAAATACCACCAACATTGAGTATATATGAAATGGACCTAATTCTAAAATCATAACAACAAATAAATGTTGAGTGTAACTACCTTTTAGTTCATGTGCTGAAAAATTATATATTAAAAAGATACTCATTATTTATGAAATATTCTTTTCGTTTACTTTTATTTGACATGTTGTATTTTTTATATTTAAATTATATATTTAAAATTTAAAAAAATGATTACATAAATAATATTATAAATTGTAATTTTTATTTATTAAAATAATAAAATATTAATCAATTTTTTTATAATTTAATTTTAAAAATAAAAAGCGTACGAAGATACTACCGCAAAAACTTATATTTTTGAATTGGTCTCACTTTACACGCCCATATGTTGTGACACTTAGAAGGCCGCAAATAACACGAAATTCAGCACCGAGCAGCCTTTTCCCTTGTTGTCATCCTCAATGACAACCATATCCATCTCGCCATTCTAGAAAGTTCATAACTTTACCTCAATTTTAGAGAATATATATACTCATATGTTTTATTACTTCTTTGTTTACTTTTAATTATGTTTTTTTTGTTTGTTTTTAATTATTATATTAAATTTGATATGTTTGTTAAAAATAATGAGTGATATGACTATTTCAATACACTAGCTCTTTAATTGATATTTTCTTTTTGTTATTAATTATTTGTTTATATTTATTTATTTATTGTTTTTAATTACTTGTTCATTTTGATTAATTAAGAAAAGACAAATTTTTTTACTTATTATATCTTTAATTAATTATTTTGAAAATGTAGAACTTTTTGAAATATTAATTTTTTAATTCATCTACTGTATAATTAATAGGGGTAAAATGGTACAATCACTATATTAATTATTGATTTTTTAAAGGTGTGTCAATTTAAAAGTGGAAAAGTAACTAGAGACAGAGGGAACATTTAATAGGGAAAAATTGCATATAATAGCAAACTATTAATTCAAATTAAATGTTATAAACATAATTTAATTTAACTGTATTCTATAGCAAACTGTTGCTATTTTTGCCTCTCTCACTGGTGGAATCTCGCTCATCACTCTGGTTGTCGCTACCAGTTTCGTTGTCTCTCTCACTTTTATACAAATATAAATGTATAAAATGTGTTTGTGTTTGTATAAATGAGAGAAAATTGTATATATACATATATTTTCGTTCTCTTCTCTCCCCTATCCCATATCTTGCTCACCACTCTCACTCGCCTCTCACTTTTACATACATATACATATATATATATATATATAGTGTTTATGTTTGTATAAAGCGAGAGAAAATTGTACATACAAATACAAATGCATATATTTTCGTTCTATAAGCTTATGATTATAAAAATACGATCTTCCCCGACCGTTTAGTTTTCTTTTGTCTTTCTCTGTTTCTCGCTTTATACAAACATAAGTTATACAATTGATTCTTTATATATGTGTACAGAAAATAAATCATACAATTGTTTCATATATATATATATATATTGAAATTGTAAACTTCTTTGTATATATATTTAGCGAAATAGCCGTAACTATGCAAACTAATATAGTTATAACATGCAAATATGACTTTTTGTATTTGTTATATGTGAAAGTCGTTCTATTTAGTATTGATTCATGAGTACGTAATTAATACTTCTATTGTCATTAATTACTTGTCCATTTTATTTTTTTACTCCCTCTGTCTCTAATTACTTGTCCACTTTTAAATTTTTACACGTATAAGAAATAAATAATTGACATAGTTAGTTTACCGTTTTACGCCTATTATTATGAAATATATGGATTAAAAATTTAAGATTTTCAAAAAATCCTTTTTGAGAGTAATTTTAATTTGAGGATATAATAGGTAAAATTATTTTTTTCTTTCTTGATTTATCAAAATGGACAAATAATTAGAGACGACCATAAAAGAAAAAGTGAAGAAGTAATTAGGGACAGAGAGATTAGTTGGCTTTAATTACTTGCCCATTTTGACAATCAAGAAAGGACAATTTCTTTTACTTATTATATCATCAATTAATTACTTCAAAAAATGTAAAACTTTTTGAAAATTTTAAGTTTTTATTTATTAACTTTAGAATTAAGAGACATAAAATGGTAAACTCACTATGCTATTTATTATTTTCTAACTAGGTGTGTCAATTCAAAAGTGAATAAGTAATTAGGAATAGAGGGAGTTCTAGGATAAATATAGAAAAATAATTATCTTTTCTTAATATATCAAGAGTGACAAGTAAAATTACAGATTTATATTTAAAATAATAATTATATTATATAATAATAATAATAATAATAATAATAATAAAATGAAAGTAATTAGAGGAAGTCCAAATGTGGAAAAGTGAACGAAGGGAATATATAGGTTATAACCACTTCCCATATCAATTTTCTCAACTATGGTCAACTATTCTATTTATTTTTCAGTCCTTTATACGTACATATCGCTAAAACATATTTTTTTCCTCTTTGGGCCAAAACGATGTAATATATTAGTATATCTTAAGATGTATCAGTATAAGAGAGTGGTAGAGCATGACTGCTGTTAGTAATCGAGGAGGAGGGTAATTAAGAATTGATCTTTATTAATATTAGTAGGCTTTATATAACTAGTAAAAAGAGTTGATTTTATCTGCTTTCTAACTTTTCAACGGCAAATAAAGGAGAACGAGCATAACATATCTCTTACACTTGGACAACAAAAAAACATTATGTTCTGGAGGATGTCTTTTACTCGTGCACTTGGCAGTATAGAAAAAATTTTGAGCTATAGTTGACATTTCACTTCATTTAGTTTTGTTGCTTTTGAATTACATAATTTATGTATCACTTTAATCATGAGAGGTTGATCATTAAAGATTATACAAGATAATTGGTTTGCCTAAGAAAGGATAGTTGCACCTTAGGTGTCAATTGCGTCTAGACAACAAATTTGAGTCGTGACATATTCATGGATATTTCTTTGAGTGCAAGTGTCACGAGTTCAAAATATTCCGTGGGAATGTGTCCGGTGGCGGATCGAAAATTTCTATTAAGAGGGTTTAGAAAAAAATTAATTACCTTGTTTGAATCCTTAAATTACTAAGTCAACCTCTAATTTTATATTCAGGAAGTTCAAAATAAATATATTAACATAAAAATTCTTTAAAATACCTAAATATACAACGTAATTTTTTACCGAGGGGGTTCAGGTTCGCCCCTGATTATATGACATATGTACGTATACCATGTTGTATATCACACAGATTTCAATGATATACATGATATAAAAAGATGTGATATACATTGACATATCTGATGATATACACAGTAATTGTCTTCTTCAACCTTGATTTTTCAAATAATTGATATGTAAGGAATACTTATTTTATCATAACTTATACTACACTACATCAAAAATGATTATTAGCGGGAATTAACTCATAATTATCACTAAATATGCATGTTTAGTGGCAATTAACTCTCTTTGTATATGTCCCTAAAGTTTTTAGCGACATTGGTTCTAATGACACTAATTAATGTCGATAAAGATTTTAACACTCTTTATTAATGCTTATATTTAATGCCGCTAAAAGTTATTTTTATTGTAGTGCAACTAACTTATATCATCTCGAACAGGGACAACATATTTTTTGTGATTTCTTAAATTTTAGTAACTTTTTAAAAATATAGGGACCTTTTTCCTCTTCCTTTAATTTTTGGTCGAAAGACCCAATATATATATGTTGCTTTACACTTGATGTCAAGAAAAATGAAGTTCATTTGCATGCCTCCCTTGTAGTAAAAGATCACTACCAGATATCATAATAAGTGCAACAGTGAAATAGAAAGCGTAATTGCGAGCTATGACAATATAGAATATAGTATTACGTACTACTAATAATTAGGTTGGAGAAAATTATGTAATGTTGTTGTTAGTAAATTTCTTTGTTTCATGAAAGGCGATGAATTTATAGGCATCCTCCCTTACATTTCTGTCTAAATATTAGGTAAACATTTTACCTATGGCATGGCCCACGAGGGGCTAAGGTGTCTTGGATCATAGAGGCGAAGCTAATATTAAAACTTTTGAATTCTAAATTTTAGGATAAAAGATAAAAATATTGCAAAACATGTTTTTTTAAAATGATAGTGTACGTTCATCTGAACTCCCGAACCCCCACTTAGCCCATCCCTATTGGATTGATCTAATCATAATCGAACATGATACTTACTTGATAGACATATTAGTTAAGAAATAAATCTATACCTTTACTGTCATACTTTTAATATAACAGTGAGCACTTAATTCTAACATTAAAATAACAGCTTGTCTCTAACTAAGTATATAGTTAGGCACCAATATTTGTTGAATCAATTATATGCAAGAAAGAGGAGAGGATGAGTGTGGATGTTGAGCACATTTTTAGTAGAGATCTCTCAAAGGGACATATGTTAGTGGTCATCGTCATAGATCTGGATTTTAACTATACATCATATATAATAAATACAAATAAATAGTACCTTTCATATAAAAGTGGCTTAGGCTCTTTCTCCGTTTAACTTTTCATTTCACAATATGCACATGTTTAATTCACTTCACCTAAAACTGTTTACAATATATATTATATATATATATATAGATATATATATATATATATATATATATATATATATATATATATATATTCAAGAAACTTTTCCATTTCACACTACATATTCACATGTTCAAATTCAATTCACTTCGCCTAAAACTGTTCACCAGAAGAGGAAAAAAAAAAGCAAGGAAAAAAATCCAAGAATCTTTTAACTATTAGTAGAGTGTTATATTCATTTCCACATCACGTCCAAAAAAAATTATTTATCTATCTAAACTAGATTAATAAAATCATAAAACCATAAAACCAATAATTATATTATATTTAATAAACCATAACAAGTGTGAGAATAATTCATGAATCATGTAACCCGAAGGATGAAGTAACTACATTTTCATTAAGATATAGTATACAAATGTATATATTTGTTTTCCGCTTAGGGTCTGATACTTGCATGTATATATATATATATATATATATATTATATATATATATAATTTTGATTAAATTTAAATCGCGCACTGCTAGGTCCATTTTAGAGATGGTGCTAATCACAATAACTTTTTTTTCGATGCAGAATTTGAATCTGAAATCTTTGATTAAGGTCGAGCAATCCTACCAACACACCACAACCCTCATCCAACCTAAAAACTTCAATCCTCCACAAAATCAGTGAAACACTACATTTTACAAACATCCACCAACAAACCTTATTCGTTTTAATTTGCAATGATATTAATTGGTCCAACTCCAATCATATTTTGGATACATATATTATTATTGTCCACATCATGTTACCATCCTCATGAACCCAACTAAGCTAGCTTTCAATTACTATCTTGAGTAAACAGAAAACAAATCTTCCATAAGCAAAATAATTATAGAGTTTTTCCATTCCAAACCAAAAGTACAAATTAATTAAAGGCAATAAACCACACAAACATACATATACTCTTATTTTATAGAACTTAGAAGCAACATAACTCATATTGTGATCGATCCTTTACGCGTGGCAGCCGTAGGTATGAGCAAGAACATCGTAGAGACAACGGGGACATGAACGAACATAACAATCACTACTCTGTCGACAGTATCCACCGCAACCACCCATCAAGTTATAGCCATTTAGTTTTGATTTCAGTTCTGTTATAGTCCGCGATACGTCTCTTGCAGCATCTACTTTCACTTTTATAGACTCATCCAAATAAACTATTTGAAGAAAAATTAAAATTAATATATAGACATTGTTATTTCAGATGTATCAATAAATTCACATATTATCAAATTAAAAGATATGTAATGAGGGGTAGGAATAAATCATTTACCAGACATCACCAAAAGAGCAATAGTGAAATAGAAAGCGTAACTACGAGCCATGACAACAGTATTATTGCTAAGAAAGATGTATACGTGTGGGAGAATGTGTTATGGCAATGCAATGCAATATTTTGGTTCATGAAGGGCCATCATTTTATAGGCCCCTCTCTCCGATATTTCTGCCTTATCTAATTTACAACTTGTCCATAAAATGGGGGTGTGGGGGGTTTGGTTCACTCTTTATAAGTGACTTTTTTCATCCGTTTCAAATTAAGTGATCTATTTTGGATTATCACGATATATAATAAGAGTAAAGAAATTTTTAGATTTCGTGATCTAAAATTGAAAATATGTAAAATATATTAAGTGTTATTTAGTTTTATAATTTCAAATATGTCAACTGAAAAATTAAAACATAAAGAAAACTAAGTAGAAACTTTTGAATTTTGTTTCTTTTTGTATTTTTTTTCTTGTACTTTCTCTGTCTAAAAAAGTGTTTAAAAGCATTTTTGGTGTGCAATCCATACACCTTTTTTTAAAAAAAAAAAAACTAAGTAAAATAAACCAATCCATACACTCAGTTATATTTGATTAGATTTGATTTATAGCCTTTTAATTTTATATACTTCTTAGTAAAACAATCACTTTTACATTAATAAATTATTTTCTTCTGATGAAATTATAAATGGGTGTATATATATATATATATATATATATATATATATTATATATATATATATATATTGATTGAAGTGCAAAAAGAGGATAAGTCCGGATGATGGG
The DNA here is from genome assembly GCA_027705065.1 of Solanum peruvianum. Taxonomy (NCBI): domain Eukaryota; kingdom Viridiplantae; phylum Streptophyta; class Magnoliopsida; order Solanales; family Solanaceae; genus Solanum; species Solanum peruvianum. The sequence continues at coordinate 40,941,764 of JAKWJD010001760.1, read as the reverse complement.
CAGTCTCAGTGGCATCATCATCATACATTTGGAGTATTCATTCAAGTGGCTTACATCTCCTCTTTTTGCTTTTCCCTTTCACACTAAATATATTAAACACTATGCCCTTTATTAATTAAACGGTATATGAGATAAAATTCTTAAACAATCTCTTCATAGGATCGGAGTAATTTATAACCTAATGGAAGTATTTTTTGTGGGTTTGATGTGCAAGGAAATTAGTTGTAAAGTTTAGTTACTCATACATTTTTGTGGGTAAATGGAACTTACAAAAGGGTTGAGTGTTGATATAAATATATTTATTTACGAATCCTTTTGTATATTTGCCGACATGCCAAAATTAAAATGAAACAAAGGCTTTGATTTCTTCTCTCTCAATTTTTTTCCACTATGAGTGTGCTCTCTCTACCCTACTTTTTCTTCTTAGCTGAAAAGTGAAAATGACTTGCATAGTGGAGTACTTCTAACAATGAATTTTCCTTTTAAATTCTCAATTCAAAACATCAAAAGAAGCATAGTATAAAATGGCTAAAGTATATACATTTAAATGCCAGTAATTATATATAAATATATATAGTCTGTTATAGGGCTTGATGAGTTGTATACTCATTCTTTTCTCAAGTATATATATGACAAAAAATTAATTTATATAAAGTATTAATAAATAAAAAGGAAATCGAGATGTTGATAACAATAGAGTTTATTCAAAATTAAAAGTAGGCCAACACTGTTGGGTTTATCCAACATCGGAAGTGGAAGGGGCTGATGGTCAATTTATAAGTGTGAGGGAAAGCCTCAACCTTTGAGCTAGCTTTTGGGTTGAGAAGGACCTAAAGAAGACCACCCAACATTGGTATCAGAGCCCAGGTTGTCAACAAGTCTCAGCCCACCGGGAGGAACTGGGTTGTCGTTCTCTCCAGCCCAAGGCCCGATGTGTGAAGGGGGAGATTGTTGGGTTTATCCCACATCGGAAGTGGAAGGGGCTGATGGTCAATTATAAGTGTGAGGGAAAGCCTCAACTTTGAGCTAACTTTTGGGTTGAGAAGGCCCAAGACCACCCAACAAACACAACCCATACCATACCATATGTGGTGAAAATAAAAAGATATTGGCTATGATGATATTGAAAATTAAAATTACAAATCATGTCGATATATATAATAATAGTATTACATACGACATTGTCCTGATTACTTTTAGAAACATAACTTAATTAGTCGTTTTATTTATTTTGTGAAATGAAAGCAAAGAGATAATTGATATTGGTGTTGTTTATCAGCATCGTAGAGACAACGACGACATGACTTAGTTGTACATTGTCTGGACTGTTGACAAATTCCATTGCAACCAATCATCATGTTTTAAACATTAGGTTCTGTTACACTTAGCCATGTTTCTCTCATACCACTTCTTGAACACTCACCAAAATAAACTACATGTACAATCCATTAAACAATGTCATAGTTCGAATGTTTAAACATATGTACTAATATATAAAAAAAATTTATTTACCAAACATTACCACAAGCATAATATAATAGTGAAATAGAAATCATAACTGCGAGCCATGAAAATAGAATAATTAGTGAATTAATTGCAGTGTAATATTTTGTCTTTCTCTATTCTGAGGTAAGGGAGAAGTATATCACTTTTTATATTCTACGGAAAGGAGAATGACATTACTTTTTCTATTCTAAGGAAATGGAGATGTATATGTCTTTTTTTCTGCTAAGGAAAAACATGGTATTCCTTGGACTAGAAAAAAATCTCTATGAATAGAAATTTTTCAAACTCCTGAAAAGTGAATAAGTTTTCCATTAATACTTGCACTCTCAAGTATTGAGATAGTTACGAAAGTAAACTTGGGATAATTCATCAATGATAGGAAGCTTCAAAGACTGACCAATAGGCTTAATAACATAAATACATACACAAAAATAAAACGACATTCAAAAATTAACATATGAACATATATTGTATATAATAATATACAAATGAATGTTGTGTAAAAAAATTATATATTACAATTTGTATATACGTAATAATAGAAATAAACAGTTGAAAGTTGCACATGTATGTTCAGATAATATTGAATTACCTCATTGTTCTCTAAGTTATTCATTTCATTTGGACATCGTTGTCTGAAACTTGAAGATGGAGAATGTATTGGTGATTGTGGCATGGCCCCAATTGGAGATTTCGGTGGGAATTTCTACATCAGAATTCTGAACTGAACTTTCATAAATTCAACATGCACAATTGAATTTATATAACAAATATAATTATATGTTTGAATACAAAACCTTAGCAGTTGATTTTTTGTTGTTAATGGCATTCAATACAACATTGGAGTTGTCTTGTATCAACTTTCTTAAATCTGTAAAATCTTCTTTAACCTAGAAATACATGAAGGTATAAAATTTAAATTTTTTAAAAATAAATATACAACAATATGTGCAATAGTATTATAATTACAGACAATTTGAATGAATCAAATTCAGCACGCGAATGTTGATTTGAGATGAATTGTTGTTCGATGTTGTAACACCTGTAGCATTTGATCTTTTATGTTTTACAGGCAATTATTTGATGACTGGCTTAATTACAACAACGACAGGTTGCTTTCTGTGCCTCACACGTCGAGTCTTCACTGATGGAGAGATTGGGGCATTACATGTTTGTGGCCTTTGTATATCGTGATCTTGAACAACTTTGGGTGGGATCTTCTTTGGCATAATCGAGACAGATTGCCTGAGTCACTTCTTGATAGTTAAGATCTCAAAATCAAAAACAATCTTTTCCTTTCCTTTGTTAATTGATTTTTGGTGGGTCTTGAAAGTCATCATCTGACTCAGGAGAATGTTGGAAGGTGTGATTACTGGTGAAGTTGTATCAGATTGGACATACTCTGGCGACAATGGAATGATTGTAATTTCCAATGGGGTTGGAGTTATGTTTCGAAAAGTAATCTGAAATTTATAACAAAATCATTGCATATATGTAAATATATGTATAATTAGTGAGTAACTACATACATTCTTTACGAAGAACACAAAATTTATATATGTATAAACACTTGTAACTCAATATTTGTATATGTATAAAAACAAAAGTTCTATTGATTGTATATGTATAAATATGATATTGTTGTATATAAAATAAAGAACAACACAAATTAAAAGTAGGCAAAAATGCATACCATATTATTGACATCACGATACATTTTTTTCATGAACTAGTCGATGCGGGGATAATAATCCTTTTTGATAACCCAGTTGAGAATTCTAGGAATATGGTTAGATTTTTTAACAGCAATATTTTTGTCTACCTATGAACAACATTTATAAAACCACACTTGCATAGCAATAGAAAACCCATGAATTCTGTAATACTTCCCTGTTTTGTTCATTTTTTCAGTCAAATTTTTGTTAGCTCCTCAAAAGCTTGTTACCCCACGGATAATCCATATACATTCTAGATTCTACCAAGTCAAAGTCGATTCGATTAATTGTTGTAGAGAATGGCTCTTCAGATAGAATGTAAGAATGTATGAAATACAGAATTTCAAACTTCAACCCATCTTCGTCGTTATCACCCCATACCTTATTGTTAAAACTCTGAACAAGTTCTACTTTTGATACACTCTTTTTTTTCATAATGGCATTAGAAGAACTACCCTCTACCTCTCGTAATATAAAACATCTAAATTGTTATGCTTGAACATGACAACGATGCATACTTGATATTTGAGCAAATTAAGATGATGCACAAAACTGATTGAACGCAACTTCAGGCAATTTGGAGCGTAATTGATCCATTACCCAAATATTGGCATAACATTGCATGTGTGTGGTGTAAAATGAATCTTCTTTGAGAAGAAATTGTACTCCTTAGTAAATAATGTAAATGTATTATATAATTTCAACTTTATAATTATACAAGAAAGATAGCAAAAATAGTATAAAAAATATAGAACTATACAAAGTGAATATCTATAACAAATACGGACTTATACAAAGTGAATATCTATATACAAAAATGGACTTATACAAAGTGAATATCTATATACAAATATGGACTTATACTAGGTGAATATCTATATACAAATACACAGTTATACGAAGTGAATATCTATATATAAATTCAAAGTTATACAAAGTGAATATCTATATACAATACAAAGTCATACAAACTGAATATATATATATATACAAGTGCAAAGTTATACAAGTGAATATCTATACAAATATAAAATTATACAAACTAAATATATATACCAATAGAAAGTTATACAAATATGGATACAACCGAAACAAAAACAATTATACAAATTATCAATAAGTATAACACAAAAATTAAAATAATGACAACAACAACTGAAATATAGAATTTCATTTTTGTATATAGAGATACAAATATGTTAAACAGTTAAGATATGCGTACAAAATTAGATCTGAACTTCAAACATATATAAACTTACTTTAATTCTTTCAAAATTTAGTTGTTCGATTGAATCAAATTGGGCATCTTCTTTATTACTTGTAGATACAATATCTTTTACTTTTCGCTTCTTCTTTGAAATCAAAACTTCAACCGATTTGTCTTGTTTATTGCTTGTAGATGCAATCTCTTTTACTTTACGCTTCTTCTTTGAAGTCAAAACATCAACAAATTTGTCTTCTTTATGTTTATCCACTTTTTTGGTCTTTCCTTTTGATTTTGCAACATGCATGACTTTTTGCATCTTTAATGGGGTATTACCAGACTTCGACATACCATATTGTTGATTATTTCGAGATTTAGCCATGGATCCTGAGATTTCTTCGAAATCCTGAGTTAAACCCAAAGAAAATGATGGGAAATCATACAAAAATTGTTGATTCGCTTGTATACATCTAGTAACACTCTTAGAAGGTGTTTCTTCTTCATCCATGATTTTGAATATATAAAACGGAAAAACTGAAAAGGAACAAAAACGTTAGCAGTAATATACAATACAAAACAAAGAAATAAGAATAAAATCGGGAAAACAATTACCTGAAAAATCTGAGAGAACAAATTGTGAGGCAAAAGGTAGAAATTTCTAATTTATGGTAAAAAAACTTCAATTTTTTTTTGCAGACACACAAATAGCGTGTGAATTGGGGTAAAAAGAAAAGGGAAAAAGGCACGCTTAAAACTGACTATACTGACAACGTAATAATAACAAAAAAGTAAGTGGCAAATTATAAATAAAAACAAACAGTAGCTATTTAGAATAATTTCTGATATAAATTTATTTTTTCCATGTAATTTCCTATATAATTTTTCCATATAATTTCCCTATAAGAAAAATAGTAATGATAGTTGGATAGAGTGGGGTTATAATTATATTTTTGTTAAAAAATAAAAATAATATCAATACTTTTTAAGGAAGGAGTAGGGGAGGGGTGAATTTCTACTAAAAGAATATTAGGATGGGGAGATTGGGGAGGGGGGCGAGGTGGAGGAAGGTAGGGGGGGTAGCGGGGTGGAGTGTGGGTGAGAGAATTTTAATTTTTTAAAATTTATTAATTTTAAAAATAATTTATTTTTTATAGTTAAACTTAAATTTTTAAATTTTAACTAATATTAATAGTTTAGATAATAAAAGAGAGAGTTATTACACTTTTTCAAAATAGTAAGTGATAGTTTATATATTAAATTTTTCTATCTAATAGTTTAGATATATATGAAACTAAAAAAAAAAATGATATAATTTAACGTGCTTTGTGACACTCTATTTATAATTAACACTCTGTATAAACCTCACGTGCATGAATCTTTATGTAAACTTATAATATGATAGAACTCTTGGAATTACTACTATATAGTGTATATATATATAATTAATAATAATAATAAAAACAAACAAAGATTTTAACTAAGCAAACAAAATGATCATAATATTTCATTCAAAATTACGAGTACAAATAGAAGAGTTATAGGCCAAGACAAACCCATCTTGATATTACATTGATCGGACATTGTTCTGATGAGTCATTTTATTATTCTACTATAAGAAAAACAAAAACAAATAACATCAATTTACTCGATATTATTTTTATTTGTGGTGACCATAGCCCATAATCCTTCAAGCATGGCAGCCGTAGGTAAGGTTAATAACATCATAGTAACAACGGGGACATGACCTAGAAAAGCAGTCAGAGCTCGACCTACAATATCCACCACAAAGTCCCATCATCTTTGCGCCATTAAGTACTTTAAACGGCTCCCTTGCACCAATCACTTTCACATTTGGACACTGCGCCATATAAACTATATATGTATATTCCATCCAAAAAAACAAAACAAAAAAAGTAAGTGTCAAAATCAAAATCATCGACTGGTAGACAAACACTCTCTTTTATGATCTAATTCGACTAAATACAGAGATTAACAAAAAATAAAGAAGGTTTTTCAATTTTATAGTTCTAAATTAAAATTATGTTAAATATATTAAAATGTTCTTTAATATTATAATTTTAAATATGCCATGTACAAAAATAAAATTAAAGTATTGAAAAAAAAAGGAGTAAAGAAAGGTCTTTTTTATTTTAAAAAACAAAAGTATTAAATAAAAAGGGAGCTGGGAGGTGTAGAGAAAGGTCATTTACCAGATATTATAATAAGCGCAAAGGTGAAATGGAAAGCATAATTGCGAGCCATGACAATTATATTGTTGCTAAGAAGGAGAAAGATTTATACAATGAATTTGTGTTACTGATGAAGTGTAATATTTTTTCTTTCTCATTGAGGGCAATGAATTTATAGGCCTCTATACTCAATATTTTTGTTTATTTAATATACAAATTGTTATTTAACTAAGTTATATTGGTAGCAAGTTGAATTCAAAAACTAATGCTTCTGTCCTTAATATCTTTCCATATAATAAATCTAATGCTTAGAATTTTAAAAAATTAAATTATCAGATTTAAATTTTGAATCTATGCTCTAGCTAGCTAGTATTCACACGAGTGGCTTGCTCGCAATATTCATATTTTATATTATTTTGGCATTTATCTCCGAATCAAATTACATAATACTTCAATTATATTGCTCCCATTTTAATATAAATGAATTGCTCGGCTTTTTTATTTCAAAATAAATTAATGATTTAAAGTTCAAGCAAGTTAATCGGGTTATAATTTTAAAAGAGTAAATTGATCATATTTATGATTATATTTTGAATTATTTATACTTCCAAAATATTTTGAGAATATATAAAAGGGCGAAAGTCGAATATAGTATTTATTTTATGTCTTAATTTTTTTTTCTTAATTGGTGTCCATTGCAACAACAATTCACTTACTTTCAATTGCATGAAGGACTTCCTCTCTCCAACAATACTTGTCTATATTATTTTGAGATGTCAATTATATTTGTTCACTTTATGACATTAATGGATAATTTTATACTTAGTTTCTAATTTACCCTTCTAATTAATTATAGTATTTCTCTAGTACATTTTTTGAGATATTGTGTTTACTATATTCAAACATGTCATAACAAAATTATATTTTATTTATAATTTCTTAAAAAAATTGTGTCAAGTCAACAATAAACAAGAAATATTGTGCAACAGAAAATAATGAGTCTTAAAGAAAATATTACATAAATGAGGGGTCACTTTGTAAATATTGAAAGCTAATCTAGCGCAATGTAAGCACCTAGATATTTGTATAATTTAGGGGCGGATTTACCTTAGGCCAAGGCGTGTCACAGGACACGGCTTCATCGAAAATTTTTATTAATAGGTATGGATAATTGAAAAGCATAATACAAATAAAGGTAAAATATAAAAAGTGACACTCCTTAAGTTTTTCCTATTATATTTTTTTTCTTTATTTCTCTCTCTTAATTTTTGATTTTTAATTTAATTATTTTAACTTTCATTTCATCTTCCATCTTCCACATCTCCAATCATGTAATTATTTTATTTTCCAATATAAAATTTTTATTTTTCCAGACAATCCACTCCAATTCAATTCTCTATTTTACTCTCTAAAAAAAAAAATTCTCTCTCCTCATATTATATTATTATTTCTATTTTGTTTTTATTATCTTATTCCATAATATAAATCTCTTCTTTCTTTTTTTCAAAATAATCACTTTTATAAAATTTTCATGTAATATAAATTTTTCTTTTTACAAATTCTTTTTTAATTTAAAATTATATTTTATTCTAAATTTCTAAATAACATACCTTAAAAGCAAATGTTATAATATACAAATTAATGAACAATTCAAATAAAAGTGAAATCAGTAGTGAAATATGATTATACATGCATTACATAAATACTCAACTTTCAAGATTATTACGATGCTCACGTAAATGCTCTATTAACGCATTATGGAGTTCAAAATGAGCAACTTTGTTCATAATTTTTCTACGTCTACCTAAAAATTGTTCAAATCGAAGATTTTCATCTACCACCATTTTTGTCGTTGCAATTGGAGCCTCTACGACATCTAGAATTGGTGCATTAAGATTATGTTCATCCTCAATTATAATGTTGTGAAATATAATACATGTAGTACTTCCTTTTCCCAAAACGTGATTATCCTACAATAATTGCATAACGTGATTGCAAACATTCGAATGTACGTTCAACATCTTTTCTGCTTGATTATTGTTTCATCGTGTAATATTTCTTCTTTTGAGAACGTGAATTACGAATACTTTGAACAATTGTAGACCATTTAATATTGTGCATTCTTTATAGTGAAAATTAATAATAAAATCAAATTATATTAAATTGACAAAAAAAACTAAAAAATGAAATATTACTAATTCGGAATAAAAGTAGTATGTATTAAATAATATATATATTTTAAAAATATTATGACATTTAAAAAGAATTACAAATATTAGAGATCAAATTCATAGATTTATATGAAAAATAATATGTTAATTACGAAATAATAGAAATAATAATAAAATAATGAAAAAATTAAATAGAGAGTGTGAATAATAGTTTTCCAAATTACTATTCAACTCTATATATATAGAGAATAAAGAGTGATTGGAGAGCCAATTCTCTATTTTACTCTTCAAATATAGAGAATGGAGAGTAAAATAGAGTGGGATTGGAGATTGTCTCAAGTGATTGACCCCTCCATTTTTTCACCTCTCACACACCCCCGATATCAAATTGAACCCTACTATCATTTTTTTCTTTTCTTTTTCTTCTTCTTCTCCGATCAAATTCTTTATAGAATTCTTACTATTATTTAGACTCTGTTGAATTATTAATATATAACAAAATTAATTATTTTTCTAAGAAAATTTAAAATTTTGAAGGTATAATCAACTACTCATTTTCATATAAATTAAAAATTAAAAATGATAACTCTAAAAGAATCAATTAATTCCCCGAAAATTGAAAGAACTTAATTGAAATCAAATATATGATACTTCTGATCATCTTGAAATCGAATGAGTATATCAAATTGTTCGAAATGTAAGAAAATACTTAGATAAAGTTTTAAAATTAAAGAGAGTAAACTAATCGTGGTAAAAAAAAAAAAGTGAAGTTGTGGTAAAAATGGACATTAAAAGTAAGAAGTTTCAATGGATGGAGATGACAATGAATTTTTGAAGAAGATTGAGAAAAAATAAAAAGAAAAAAGGTTAAAATAATAAGAAAATATATTTTATAATAAAATTATATTAGTTATTTTAGGTTTTCATTCTCTTTTAGAGAGTGCACACCACTCTCTATGTGAGGGGGACGCAAAATGATATAAACACATCTAAACTATTCATTTTTTTTAGTTTCATTTTTAAACTATTAAGAGTGCGAGTTTCATATCTAAACTTATCACTTTTTAGTTCGATAAACACACCTCAACGGTGTGTGTAATGCAATCTCTCTTTTATTTGAAAAAACCTTGACACATGACATTCCACATAGATAAAATATTTTACCTAGATAAAAATTAAATAATAAAATATTAATATTTATTAAAAATTAAAAATTAAAGCATTACTGTCCATATAAAAAATTAAATTATTTTTTTACCCTACTCCACGTACTCCCTCCCCCCCCGACAACCCCCATCCTATTTTTTAAAAGATTCATTTATAAAATTTTCATATTTCATCCTACCCCATCCCCCACCCAAAAAAAAACACCACTCATCCCCCCTGATAGAATTGATATTGTTTTATTTTTTAATAAAGGAAATTTACTTTATCTTATTTAATCCTCCTTTAATAATTTTATTTTATTTTTACGTTTTCTCATTTTGTGTTAGATATGCATGTAAATATATTTTTAGATTTTTTTTTACTAGTGTACCAAATATAACATAAATAACTAAAATTTAAAAAATGTCTTGTGGCGCCAAGTAAAAAATATTTTTGATATATATATCTAAAACTAGAAAAAATTTGGAAGCGGAGGATAAAGTGAAATTGCTAGAAATTATTTTTTGAGAAAATAAAATAATATCAAAATTATTACTTGAGGAGGGGGAGCAGATGAAGTAAAAAAATAAAATACTTTTATAAAAGAAATTTAAACAAAATAAAAAACTTAAAAAATAGTGAGGGTGGGGTTAGGGGGGGTGGGAGAGAGAGGGGAAGTGATGGCATTGGGTAAGAAAAATATTATACATTTTATCTTATAAAGAAATTATTTTTTTTATAATAATTTTAAACTTTTAATTTTAGCTAATACTAATAATTTATTTAATTTATCAAGGTTGAATGTTTTGTCCATGTGAAGTGTAATGTGAACATTCTTCAAAATAAAAGAGAGAGTGGATTACACATACCTCGATGAGAGTGGTATAAAAGAGAGAGGTGCGTACTCAAATTAAAAAGTAAGAGTTTAGATATGAAATCAAACTCTCAATATTTTTGATATGAAACTTAAAAAAAGGTATAGTTTAGCGTGTTTTTGACACTTATCTCTAATATTTATTCAAAATTATTTAGTGGGGTAATATGACCATTGCAAAGTTAAGCTGTCTATTTGAAAATTCGGAACAACTTCAATGGTGACATTCCGTCTTTTCTCTATAATATTATAGTTTTTTAATACAACATTATAATTTTTTAAATTTATTTTTGTTGATATAACATTATAATTTTTTTAAACTTATTTTTGTTTATAAAAGTGATACTGCTAATAGAAAATTCTGTTTGTATATGTACCACCCATTTTCAACACTAATACTATAAATCCAAAATAAAATAAATGAAATTTATGAGCAAACACATATTTAATCGTGATTAAAAAATTTTCACAATAATATTCCTCCTTTCCTTTACTCACAAAAAAAAAAAAATCAATTTATACCCCCCACTAGTCATTTAATAATATGAACAAGAGGGAGTATATATTGATGACATTTCCATTACAAACCACCATAATCCATAGATTATGGATCTTGATTCTTGATTAATGAAACAAAATAAAACAAGTTGCCATAGTAAATCAGGAGATCCACGTGGAAGATCCCTCGTCTAATGGGTTAAACTGAAGGAGGAATCAATATTATTTAATCAAATATTTTTCTTAGTACTAAATACTCTTTTGATTATTAGTCCATATTAAATGAATTATTTAGACTTTTTTTATATTTAAAGGAAATGAATTATATAAAATTGAATTTGTTATATTTTTTTTAGTATTAATGTCTTGTTTTGCTTAATCCTTCGTGTGTTTAATTTATCAAAAGGTAAAACTTACAAGATCATATAGCAAAAATGAGTTTATCTCTTATCAGGCAAAGAATCTTTTCTGCTATTAGTGAAACTTCTGAACTAGGAATGGTGCCTTATATTTTGAGTCAAACTAAACTACGCATATAATAAACAGAAAGAATATAACAACAACAAAATCAAGGTGATGATTCTTACAAAGTCTGACAATATCTCTCGAAAATATAAATAATAAAAAAATTAATGTGTTGATTTCAATAAAATCTGACAATATCTTTATTTATACGACTATAATATAAAATATCAAATAATGTTATATAACTTTTAATTATTTTAGAAATTAGAAAAATAAAAGTTTTTTAGTGTAATGAAAATAAATATAACTAAAGCTTATATTTAAAAAAAAAGTTTGTTTGCATCTTATTTTTAGAACTGCAGAGAAAATCGCTAGACCTTAATTTTTTAAAACGAAGAATAAAGATAAATTCAATGCATATTTAATCTCTGGAGTTTTTACTGACATTCATTTTCATAGTTGATCACAATTCAATGGTTTGCATTTTATTTTTTTAAGTTAAACTAAACTATGCATATAATAAACAGAAGGAATATAAAAACAAAAAAAAATCAAGGTGATGATTCTTACAAAGTCTGACAATATCTCTCGAAAACATAAACAATACAAAAATTAATGTGATGATTTCCATAAAATCTGACAATATCTTTATTTATACGACTATAATATCAAATATCAAATAATGTTATATAACTTTTAATTATTTTAGAAATTAGAAAAATAAAAAAGTTGTTAGTTTAATGAAAATGAAGATAATTAAAGCTTTTATTTATTTAATTTTTTTAAAGTAAGAGAAAATGGTCAAAAGTCCCTCTAATTTATCGTTGGATTCTCAACTAGACACTCATATTTTAGGGCGTTCCTATCACCCTCTTAAACTGTTTTAAAATGAAATTGTTACCTCCTTAATTGTTTATCTGGCAAAGTGAGTTATTTCACTCTTCTTTTAGGAGATTTTTAATTATTTTCATAAACATATGTACTTTTAATTTATTTTTTTCTTTCTTCCCCAAAACAATATAGACCGCCACCATTCACCAATCTTAAGCACCTATCGTCGGAATCGAATTCATCATTATTATTTTCAAGCTCTCATGTAAAATTCTTACAAATTAAATTATATTCGCTACAAGTAAAATGTCAACCATCTTCAATCACCCCCAAAAGATTCAAATCGGATTTGAAAAAAATCAATCTGGGTTTCACATCAAATGTAATTGAATCCCAGCAAGTTATTATCAATTTCAAATCTCTTGATTATAAAAAATAAAAAGAAGCAAGATATATATTTGCAAGACGTTGCACTGAGCTGTGAATGTGGCTAAATCATTCTAAGTCTAATTAAAGAAAAAGAAAGTTCTTTGCTGCTCTGAGTTTCAGAATGTAGGTGATTTTGAACCAGGAAAATGAAAGATTATGTTGATTTGGTTACAATCAGGAGCGGCTCTATGCTTTGGAAAATAAGGTCTTTGCCTTAGGGGCTCCAAAATTTTATAAGGATTGAATTGTGTTAAAATTTTTATAGAAAAATTAATAATTTATAATAAAAAGTATCATTTTTCTAAAAATAAATTATTTTATCCACTTTAACATCATTTATACTTTGTTAAAAATAAGAATTAATAGTGAAAAGTGTTGGACAAAGTGAATTACATATTCTTTTTTATTTCTTTTTAAATTTTAGTTCCAAGCATTACTATAAAACATATTAAAATGAGGTATGCTAAGTCATCAACTTCTTGAGTCAAATTTTATGGTTCTTACTCTTATATTTATTTAATATTTATCAACTTATTACTTATAGCATTATGTTAACAATGCACATAATGATTGCCTCACTTAAAGGATGTTTTTCAATGTTGAGTGGATAAAATCTATTTAACTAATAAAAAATAATATTAAGTACAAATAATTTCCATCTAAATAGTGTACACAAAAAATTATTTTGAATGAATACGTATATAAAATGTATTTATATTTTAGACCGCGAATTGAAATCTCATTTTAGACCCCTAATTATGTTAAGCCGCCCTGGTTACAATATTTGTAAAATACTCCCAAGCACACCATCCACAATCACTAACCCGAGCATCTTCTCCCAATTAAGTTATTTTTTTCTTTGGTGGTGGAATCAAATTGATTTTTGACGGTGGCTTGAATACTTTTTTTTTTTTGAAACTTTATTCTTAGGAAGAGATGGTAAAGAGATTTTGAATAGGTGAAAAATGTAATGTAAAATCATAAAGGCGGCCGGGGTAGGGGGTGGGGGGAGAAGACCCCAAAGCATTCACCAATATTTAACCTAAATCAATATTTCTAAAAAATAACGGCTAAGAAAATGGTTAAAGAAGAAAGGAGGAAGATGAAGGCCAAAAGAAAAACTTTAAAAATAACAATTAATTAGTTAAACACACTTTCAAGTGTGTGTTTCACTACAAGACACATGTGGTTATGACGTTTTAAGGGGTTATATATTTCACTTTTAAAATATTTAAGGGTGATAAATTCTCGTAAAGTATGAGTGTATAGTTGAGATTACAGTAATAGATTAAGAGGCTTTTAATCATTTTCTCTAAAAAAAAAATCTTTTAGATTCTTAACATTGTATTTAATATAATTCCATATTAGTGAGGGAGAGCATATTTATGACAATCAAAAGAAGATATAAATAAAATATCTACTTTTAAAAAATAAATAATAGAAATAAAAGGTATGATTTTAAATTATAATAATAAGGATTAGAGTTTAATAAGTTTTTTATTTTTAGAAAATTATAAAAATAGAAGGTAGAAAAAAGAATTTAAGGGATAATAATAAATTGTAATAATTATAAAGAAAGATAAAAAAAATAATAGTAAATTATAGCAATGATGTGAAGAGATAAATAAAGTATCTTAATATGTAATAGAATAAATGAACCATTAATTACAAATTAAACTTATCTCTTTTAATTATATTACATGAATCTTATCTTTCCTTTTCCTAATTTTCCATAGTTCTCTTTATTATTTTTTTCATTTTCGATTTTCTTCCATCACTCAAGTCTTTGCATATTGCTTACTCCAATCTATCATTTATCTTTAATAGTCTCCTTACAATTTTATGATAAAATTCGCATGTTTAATTTTCTCTCTAAAATAATAAAAACTTCATCATTTTCAGCTACAATAAAAAATGATGAACATAGGAAAAAGTTATAAAAAATATATCAAATTATTTTGTGGCATCTGTATATAATATTTACAAATGTTTTGATTTTCATGAAAATCCATTGACCACTTTATCATGCTCAGCCACAATTAACTATTCTGTTTGTCATCATAATAAATGTAACTCTTCAATCAACTATCTTATTATGGTATAAGTGTAACATTCAATAAATGTTCGATAATTTTATGCTTATATTGTCGGCGTTTATACATCTTAAAAAATAAATATATGTGTTAATGATCTATCAGAATCAGAGGAGTATCAAATAGTAGCAATATTAACACTCGAAATTACAAAATTGACAATAATATTGACACTTGAAACTATAAAATTGGCTTCGATTCATATATAAGCCTTGGTTGCCTAATTATTTTTACTCTATCTATTTTATGAAAAGAGAAATGTAAAACATATGTTATGTTGTACGTGTTTATATAGTATTCAAAAGTTAATGTTAAATTTTTTTTCAAAATCTGTAATTAAGTTAAAAAAATATATTTTCTTAAATTTTACAACTAAGAAAAATATTTTCATTGTCAAAAATTGATAAATAAAGCTTATATGTGTATGAGTTAATTGGAAGGGGGGGGGGGATTGAATATTATGCTTTAATATTCAACATTAAATAATATGTTATGTCGTAAAATGAAGAAAAAGCTAAAAGAAATCCAAAAAAAAAAAAGATAAATAGAAATCCAGCTCTTAGGGGCACGGCACATCAACAATTCTAAAATTCTCCTTTATATATATTAATGTTCAGCCGCGCGCAATTAACTATTCTAATTGTCATCACAATAAAAAATCTCTTCGATCAACTTTCTTACTATAATACAAGTGTAACATTCAGCAAATATTCGATAATTTCATGCCTATGTTACTAGTGTTTTTACGTCTTGAATGGTAAATGAGTGTGTTGATGATCTAACAGGATCAGAGGAATATCAAATAATAGCGATATGAAATTACAAAATTGACAATAATATTGACACTTGAAACTACAAAATTGCCTTCAATTCATGTGTAGGCCTTGGTTGCCTGATTATTTTTACTCTTTCTATTTTATGAAAAGAGAGATGTAGAATATATGTTATATATGTTGTATGTGTTTATAAAAATTAGTGTTAAAAAACTTTTCAAAATCTGTAATTCAGTGTAAGAAATAAATCTTCTAATATTTTATAATTAAGAAAAATGCTTTTATCGTCAAAATTTGATATCTGAACTTTTTATGCGTATGAGTTAATGAGGGGAGGATTGAATGTTATGCATTAATATTCTACGAAAGCATTAAATAATATTTTATGTCTTAAAATGAAGAAAAAGCTAAAAGAAATCCACAAACACACAAAAAAAAGATAAATAGAAATTCAACCCTTAGAGGCATACCACATCAACATGTCTAAAATTCTCCTTCATAATATATTCATGTTTATCCGCGCGCAATTAAATATTCTGATAAAAGTTAACTACTCTGATTATCATCACAACAAAAGAACTTCTCGATCAACTTTCTTACTATGGTACAAGTGTAACATTCAACAAATGTTCGGTAATTTCATGCCCATATTGCTAGTATTTTGTAATGACATTTAGGTCATTTTGAGGACTAGTGTCTCTCTTTCTTAAAAGACCTTTTCTGAAAATTTTAAATTATTTGCTTAATATGATTGTTCAATTAAAATACAATTTTAAATAATTAATTTAATTAATAATTAATGGCTCAAATTAATAAATCTTTTAATTTCCTACACCCGTGTAAAAAGATTATATTAAGTGGGAAGGATTTAACCTAATAAAGGATAGCGTCAAAAGTGTCGGCCAGAGAAGGACACATGAGTAGTTATTTTAATATGTTTTCATCACGAAACCGAAATGGTGGAAAATAAACCCAAGTCCAAGATAATTAATAGTAGTAGTCAAATCAAGAACTTTATATTTGTATATTAGCAAAGTTGAACATTAATTTTTATTTATACCAATTATAAAACATGTGTTTTGTGTATACTACGTATTTGTCTAAAGTGTTTACATATAATAATTTGGATCGAAGCACATACATCGACGATGACGGTAATGGGATTAATGTTTAGGATAAACATAAGGTTTTTTTTTTTCCAAAGGTATACCAAATATTCAAACAGTTGGCTGGTCATATACACAATCCAATGTGAAGGCTGCATTTGAGTTAATTTGACAAAACACAATTTGGTCAATTATGATAAGAGAAAAGTTATTCATAGTTGTATTTTAATATCTTTTGTTTACTCTATAAATTGCTTAAGAGATTATAAGTTATAACATCCTCAAATTAATAATTACTTGCAAAACAGCAAATTCAAAGAAGCATACAATGGCCTTTTGCAAAGTTGGTATCCTTTCTCTCCTCCTATTGTCCGGTAAGACTTCTTATACAGTAAAATCGATTATTATAATTAATAGCGTTGTTTGTCTTGATGTTTATTGACTGTTATGGCAAAATATTGTTAATTAAAAAACCAACTGATATAAGAAAAGGCAAAATAGGTCATTTTTACCCTCTTTGTTAATTTTTGACAGCAATTATACCCCTGCCATCTAATTTTGGAACCTCATCTACCCTCCACAAAAGATGCCATATATTTTAATAATATAGTATAATATAATTGATGATGTGGCTATCCAACAAGAAAAAAAATCGATTAGAGAATGATTATTATAGAAAGATCTGATTATGCTATTTTGTTACGGATCAAGCCAAAAGATATATTCCGTGTGTTCCATTTTATATATTATTTCTATCTATAAATAATTCGATCACAATGTATGTCATTTTTTATAAAGTTTATACATAAATTATCATATTTTACCTATTATACCCTTGATAGAATAGTTAATTAAATCTTGTCATTTACTAATAAAGTTGACTTAAGAAAATATTATATAAGGGTAGAAGGGTAAAATCACATTATTTCAAGTGTAAAGTAAAAAGATGACATATCAAATGAGACAACGGGAAACAATATGATACCATGTTTATTGTGTTGATCATTTGGGTGGTTTTTTTATAGGTATATTTCTGTTGGGAATTGAGGTGGAATATGGAAATGCTCAAAAGATGTGTCTCCAGGTTTGTGACAATGAAGTTGATTACATGACTTGCCCCTCTTCAGGAGATGAAAAGATAACTGGAGTATGCGTCAATTGTTGCACAGCAGATGAAGGCTGCAAATTATACCGCGCTGATGGATCGTTAATTTGTACTGGAACCCCTCAATAATATGACAAAATGTAACTGTTAAATTCATATTTGTGTGTAATAAGGCCTCAGTTATTTTACTCTGCCCCTTATAATAATATTTCATCCTATACCTATTTAATTTGTCTGAGGTTTTAATAAAAATGAGAAGCTGATCCAAGCTTTTTCTTTGGTTGTAATGATATAAAATTTTCAATTGGGCACTATCAACTATATCAACCTTTCATATTAGAAAATTTATAAAAATGTAAATAAGAATTTATTGGACTTGTTTAACATCTTAGCATATGTTCATTAATGAAACCAGGGAGACATGAGCATTAATTATTAGAAGATTTAATTACTAAACCACCATAGATTATGGATCTTGTTTTTTTTTTAATTCCAACATAATGCAATCACTCTAAGAAAATGTTCTAATTTGATTTTGCTTTAGATTGAGACAATACCCTGTTTTCCATGAGTTTAGAAGCAAAATGGCTCAGAATCCCTTAAAATTTATTGGTTTTCTCATTATTTGTGGTATGTTTTTGACAATTCTATTGACTGCCTCAGTTATATTCAAGGACTTACCTTCTGATAGCGTCAAGAATTTACCTAAAGCTAATATTGTTGACGTTAAACCTCCAAATGGTACTTCATTTCCCCTTTCTTTAGTTTTTTGTTGTTGAAGTTATAGTTGATTCTACTCGATTCACAGTCATGTCTACCGCGATTTTTAAAGAAAAAACATTTTCCAGGTTGCTAATGCAATGAAGTGGATTCATTTGTTGTTCCACACCAATATAACAAGAGAAAGTTGAAGTACATTCTCTGTTTTTCCTTTCATTGTTGCATTAACCGGTGAAAATGTAATATGTTCTCTGTGTGTAGCTTGTTCTTCTAGTTTGATTGTGGCTCTAACAGTTAAATAAGTGCTTGTGAATGTTACGTTTTATCGATAGGTCAATAGATGTTTTGTGCTGTTTAGAGTTGTTTTTGTTTAATTTCATTTTTGATATTTTCAGGCACAGTTAATTCTGAAGTAGAGAAAGATAAACTGCTTGGTGGCCTTCTTCCTTCAGGAATTGATGAAACATCTTGTCTAAGTAGATACGAATCCGCCTTATATCATAAAGAACTGTTTCACAAGCCATCATCTTACCTCATCTCAAGATTACGAGACTACGAGGCACTTCACAAGCAATGTGGTCCTCATACAAAATCATACAACAGGAGCGTCGAGCTTATCAAGTCTGGCCAATACAGTGAATCAGCAGACTGTAATTACTTGGTTTGGATTTCCTTTAGTGGTTTAGGAAATAGGATGCTAACTTTAGCTTCTGCTTTCCTATATGCTCTTCTTACAAATCGAGTCCTACTCGTTGATCCTGGAGTTAACATGCCTGGTCTATTCTGTGAACCTTTTCAAGACGTTTCCTGGTTGATTCCTCCTGATTTCCCTCTATTCAATCAGTTTAGTACCTTTGATCAGAAATCTCCTCAATCCTATGGTTATATGGTGAAGCACGATGTCATTAGTAATTCATCGACTCTACCTCCCTACATCTACCTACATTTAGCTCATGACTATGATGATCAAGATAAATTATTTTTCTGTGATCAGGATCAAAGTTTTCTCAAGAAAATCCCCTGGCTAGTCATGAAGACAAATACCTATTTTGTGCCTTCTCTATTCTTGATCCCATCATTTGAGCAAGAATTGAGCAATCTTTTTCCTGACAAAGTAACCATCTTCTATTTTCTAAGTAGATATCTGTTTCATCCCACAAATTCTGTATGGGGGCTTGTAAAGAGGTACTATCAAGCTTATTTAGAACGAGCAGACGAAAAATTAGGCATTCAAATTAGAGTCTTGGAGACAGGTGTCGGTCCTTTTAAGTATGTGCTGGATCAAATCATCAATTGTACAATGAAGGAGAATCTGCTGCCACAAGTTAACCGGTCCAGTGAGCCTATAGTCCTCAACCAGACCGAGAAGCAGAGGAAGACTATGTCCGTCCTGATAACTTCTCTAAGCCCTGGATACTCAGAAGAGATCCGGAAAATGTATTGGGAGAATCCCACGGTTAGAGGAGAGATAGTTAGCGTTTATCAGCCAAGTCAGGAGGAATATCAGCAGAGTGAGAATCTGTTGCACGAACAGAAGGCGTTGGCAGAAATGTATCTACTGAGTTTAAGTGACAAATTGATTACAAGTGCATGGTCAACTTTCGGATATGTGGCTCAGGGTCTTGGAGGACTGAAGCCCTGGATACTATACAAGCCTAATGAGAACAGAACAGCACATAATCCGCCTTGTGTTCGAGCTGCATCATTCGAGCCATGTTTCCATGCCCCGCCTAACTATGATTGCAAAATGAAAACGCCAACAGACGCGAGCAAAATTGTTCCTCATGTCAGGCACTGTGAGGATATGAGCTGGGGCTTAAAACTATTTGACTAAAATGGTGAATTATAGGGCTGCGCCCAACACGGCCATTTAACACTTTAGTGAATTATAACATTTTTGGTGATCCAAAGAGTGAGTAGAGTAATTTTCTCTTCCTTTGTTCTTGTTGAAATATTAGTACAAAATTGCCAATCGCTTGAAAGCTTCATTCATTGATTCTCTTATTTGGGAATTGGGACCATTCTTAAAACAAAATAACATATCAAACTAATTAAACACAATTGATTTATTGATGAGGTCGCCAAAATCAGCGGAGCAGTAATCCCTTCGTCCGATATTGTTTGTTATGGTTTCTATTTTTAGAGTCAAACTACAAAAATTTGGCTAATATTTTAAGATGTATTTTTTCATCATACTAATAGAATAAAAAATTGTGATTATAGTACTTTTCATTTAGTCTTAGAATATCTAATTTTTTTGTTTAAAATATCAAAATTAATGTAATCTAATTTACCTTTGAAAATTAGTCAAATTGACTTTTAATAAGCGGCACATGACAAACAATTCCGGACGAAAGGAGTAATAACCAATAACATCGATTATTTATACTCCCTCCAGCTCAAATTATTTGTCCTTATTTTTAAAAATAGTTCTCTTAAATTATTGATCATTTTAGAGTAATTATTCTCGAAGACTTCAAATACTGAGGTGTATGTTTGACATGGCATTAAACAAAACATTAGAGCATGTGATATTTCACTATTAATTAAGATAACTTAGATAAGTTATATATATATAGTGCTCACTTGTCACGTTATAAAAGTTTGACCAAAGTTCTATTTTTTAATGAAAAAATTCTATTATATTATGGAGGAAAGAGGGAGATAAAGGGGGATAGTAAGATTCTCACATATACTATTCTTTATATACAATATAAGGGTTTAGTGAACAAACTTATGGGTTCAGGTATGTATTATTTGTAATAAGTATTTGAGATGTCAAGTGACTGTATTCATACACGCATTTAGGTTACATCAACAAATACAATTTGGATAGTCATAGTTTATTCTTTCATTCTAACTTATGTTATTTTCAGTCGTTCTAATTTTACTTGTTTCATTTGCTTTATTGTATCAACTCTTACCAATTTGTATCACACCTATAATCTATCAATGCATACAATCTTTATGAAACCAACTACAAAAGGTTGTGAAGTATAGTAATGAATTATAATTTTCTAAAAATTATAAGTACGAACAACAAATACAATGTATATAGATAGCTATAGCATGTAAAATTTCCATTTTTAGGACTTAATATGTTTGTTACAAAAAAAAACTACTAATCTGTGTAAATAATATAAGTAAAAATTAGGCAAATGACATACTGTAAATGATAAATTACATTCTATCCCTATAATATCGATATTTACCAAAAATCCCTTATTTTTAAGAATTCTGGATACTTTATAAAATAGAAATGATACTTAAATATAAATGACTGATTTTTTTTTCTGTAACTGTTATAGCTAAAATTTGAGTATCTTTTCATGTGTTGGACATGAAATTTAATGTATCAAAGAAATATATTTTAATTTAATATTTTGTTTATATATATAGTTTCAATTAGTATTTTGTAAGTATCATGTTAACCTGTTTTTTTATATGTTAGTATAAGATGAGTTGTATTAAGTAATTTTTTCAATCTTATCATGATTTTTGAATATATTTGTTAGTATGTTCAATTAATTTTATTAAGTATCATTTTTTGGTGATCATGATAGAATGATTCTTTGTTTTATTTTTACTTATATTTCGTATATATTAAGGTATCAAATAAATAGTATATGTGTTATGTGTATCATACTGTCATACATCTGTTATTTAAGTATCATATTTATATGAATTATTGATAAGTATATAAAAATTAAAGTATCTAATTTAAATTGTGAATTTGAGTATCCTTTTATGTGTTGGACATGAAATTTAATGTATAAAATTTAATTAGTATCATTTGGAATAAAAAAAAGAATTTTTGTAATTTAATACACCAATAGGGAATTAATGAAATTAAATAAATTAAAGTAGTGTATTTTAGTAATTTTTCCATAATATAATTTGAGCCCAGTAAATTAAATGGGCTAGTTGTAATAGAGTCTTAATTAGCTCGACTTCACAATATTCAAATTCTATATTTTTGCCTCTGGACTTATATACCAGAATTGATATTTGCCTGGTCAAGTTAGATTCCAAATTCTATAACTTGTATATTTCACTTGATATAATTTAATTTGGAACACTATAATAGTAGGGCAACTTTCACATATAGCAAACAAAAAATTTATATTTGTATGCTATAGCAAAGTTTGCATAATTTCGCTCTATAGCAAACATAAAACTGTATAATTCACTATACATATACAATTGTATAATTCGCTGGTCTAAATTGTATAATTAGCTGGCCTATTTCACTGCAATTGTATAATTCGCTGCCTATTTCGCTGTGATATTTTTATATAATTTGCTTTGCGTGCAATTGAATCGAATTAAAATATATGTATATTGCATAATTATAAGTGTATAGCAAGAAGATATATGTTTTTCTCTCGCTTTATACAAAACAGAAACACAATATATACACTTCTGTTGTATAAAGCTAGAGAAAAATTGTATTTCACTGCAATTGTATAATTCGCACTTGTATAATTCGTTAGCCTTTTTCTCTGCAATATTTGAAGTAAAATGTTTGTAAATTGTATAATTAAGTGTATAACACGAAGATATATGTTTTTGCATGTGTATATACAATTTTCTCTCGCTTTATACAAAACAGAAACAGAACTTATACACTTCTGTGTATAAAGCGAGAGAGGCGAGCACAGGGAGAGTGGCGAGCGAGAATGGGAGAGTGGTGAGCGAGATTTTCGGAGAGAGATGCCTGACAAACTTTGGCTAACGTTTGCTATGGAGCACAATTAAATCAAACCCTAGCTACTCCATTTATTTTAGGTTACTAGTTTGCTATTATATACAATTTTCCCATAATAGTATCAGTGAATAATCAAAAATGAAATTTCCAACCAATCATAGGGTGTGTATTCGATACGAAAAAAAATATTTTTATTTTATACTAATTTATTTTTTTTGTTCGATACTAAGCAAGAAGAGAGAAGTTACTACAGCAGGTTGGTTATTATGTACCGTTAAGCTGTTGTTGATAATCAGTTATCGTGATTTTTTATGCGGTGAGTGTGGAGTGAAGATACGGTGCTAAAGTATGGAAATGATATATAGTCAATGTAAGATGAAATTGTGAAACTTTTTTTTTTTTAACTTTCATAAGATCTTTTCAAATTTTTTAATCAATTGAATATAAGAAAATTAAAATTGGAAACCCACCGAACAGACCAATATAATAGTGCTAATCTGCTAGGTTCACACCCTTAGTACGAATAATTATTTGTTATTGTATGACAACTTAATTAATTGTTTATAAGTGGCATATTGGATCCTCCTCTTTAGCTTAATTACCAGAATCTATGGCTAACTTAACTATTCTACCTGATAACAAAGTAAGGGGCAAAAAAGCAATTTGTTCATTAATTAAGCAGGACCTAACATATATATTATTAAAGTAAGTATTATATCACATACACTGCCATGAAAATAATTTTTAGTGACAATATATTAATACCAATAATATAATCGCCATTAAAAATATATTTTCAGCGGCTATTAACATTTCTTTTAAATATTCCTAAAACTTATAATGACATTGATCCAATGACAATTAAATTAATTAATATTAATAAAAAAGTTTATTATTATTATTTTAATATGTATATCCATTGCTATTAACAATTATTTTTATTATAATGATTTGTTGGAAATCATAGAGCAGGAAATAGTGGGCTAATCATTCAAGTCCAATGATATTATAGATGTATTCAAAATGCTCAACTTGTATTGGTGGAGTAACAGTTATCATTTCAGTACTATTTAATTGATTAGTTTATATTCTCATAATGCAAAATTCCAATCATATATATCAGTATTAACAACAATCAGATTAACCTAGTTAATTTAATAAATGCCCTCCCACATTGTCAGTCTCTTTTTAACTGGTCATTTAACTACAATAACAATATACCAAATAAAATATATCATAAGTGAAATTTGAAAAAAAAAAATTGAGTATATTCAAATTTTATTCCTATCTCGTAGAGGTCTTAACTAGTTATTTATGACCCTAGTAAATAAATTAGTACATTTCATTGCAATTAGACAACAAATTAACTTAAGTAATTTCCCCTGTTTACTAAGTAATTTCTTTCAAAGGTAGGATAATTAGGTATAGAAGTTTAACTTACAATATAATAGATCTTTTCTAAGATATGATCAAGTCATCTGAAGATAAATTATATATAGTTAATTTATTCACCAAGGGAGAGTGTGAGACTAATAACTTCAAAAGTAATGTATGTAACTAATACATTATGTTAAAACGCATTATAGCGGTGCTATAAAAGTTCTTTAAATCCATATAAAAACTCGACAAGTAACAAGGCCCGCTCGAATTAAGAACTCTACTCTAAATCAGCTCAATTGACTAATCCATCGCCATTATCTAATTTAAAATTAGAAAACGTGACACAAAAATTAATTACGTATTCCATATGATTAAGTGGAGCTTGAATTATATAAATAATCAGAATTTGGCAGAATGTCATGAAAGTGAGTCGGACTTCCAACAAGATGTATATAAAATAAAATAAAAATTACTAATAAGCCGTTTGGAGCTAATAAGGTGAATTATGGGGATATTAAATTCTGCAAAAAGTAAATATATCACGTGTAGTAATTAGTTATGAGGTAAAATTACTTAGGTATAAAATTAGTGTACAATTTTTGATTTACAATTCAGAGAACTCCATAATTAATACACGATAGAAGTTGTGACAAAACCTATATATTTCATTTGTTTAAAAAGAATGACCTCTTTTTCTTTTTAATTTGTTTAAAAATGAATGATTTTTTTTTTCGGTAATAACTTTCCACGTGGCATGTTTAAGGCCACAAAATTAAATGACAATTTTATCATTTGACATAATTTTATTTAGGATCACATGATTAAAACTCTTCTTTATTTATTTTATTTTCTTTTAAAGAATAGAATATAAAATAACTAATACTGTATGAATAACAAAGCCCTGTATAAACTAATATATGGTATTGATTTTCTCATAACTTATCTCTACATCAATGCTATACTAGCATAACTCTTACCGGCAATGGTTCATCCAAACCCCTTTCAACAAAAAAATATACGATTTATACATAGTTAAAATAATGTTTATATATATAATACATAATAATATTTATATATATAATACATGTTGAACCCCTTAGATTAGTTCATGTATTTATTTCTTTTCTATCAGGTTCGGCACTAGTTACCAGCCACCAAATTAGTAAGTATATACGAAATATTTGTTGTGTATACACTAAGAAAATGGTAGACAGCAGAAACACACTAATTGAAATGATGTGAGAGTGGATGTTGAAATGGACCACTTTGTAGGGACAAAAGGAGCTTTTCTTTTTGTTGTTTTGCATGTGCTTTGTGCACATAGACGCGTTTCCACATCTATAAATAGCCTACAATATCATGCATACTCATTCAACTACAAATTCCCATGGCGAAGCTTAAAATGGTTAACATTGTTTTCTTTGTGTTATTAGGTATTGGAATATGTTCAGCCGCTCGAACCCTCCTCACTTACGATCATGTAGGTGTTGGGGGTGAGGTAGGCGCTTATGCTGGTGGTGGTGGAGGAGGTTCCGGCGGAGGTGGTGCCTATGCAGCTGGAGGACATGATGGTGGATATGCTGGAGGAGGTGGTAGTGGAAGTGGAGCTGGAGGCGGCCATGCTGGTGGTGGATATGCTGGAGGAGGTGGTGGTGGAAGTGGAGCTGGAGGTGCTCATGCTGGCGGAGGACACGATGGTGGATATGCTTCTGGAGGTGGTGAAGGTGGTGGAGCTGGCGGTGGCCATGCTGGTGGAGGATATGCTGGAGGAGGTGGTGGTGGAAGTGGAGCTGGAGGTTCTCATGCTGGCGGAGAACATGATGGTGGATATGCTGCTGGAGGTGGTGAAGGTGGTGGTAGTGGATATGGTGGTGCAGGGTCAGCAGATGGTGGATATGCTGCTGGAGGTGGTGGAGGTAGTGGTGGTGGAGGTGGTGGTGCAGTTGCTGGAGGTGGAGCACATGGTGGTGGTGCATATGCTGGAGGTTCAGGAGGAGGTACTGGTGGCGGCTATGGTGCTGGTGGAGCACCCGGGGGTGGATATGGTGGTGGAGGTGGACATGGAGGCGGTGGTGGTAGTGCGTATGCTGGAGGAGAAGGAGGAGCCTCAGGTGGTGGATATGGTAGTGGAGGAGGAGCTGGTGGTGGTGCAGGAGGAGCACATGGAGGAGCATATGGTGGAGGCGGTGGTAGTGGTGCCGGTGGTGGTGGAGCCTATGCCGGTGGAGAGCATGCTGGTGGTTACGGAGGAGGTGCTGGAGGTGGTGAAGGTGGTGGACACGGTGGTGGCTACGCTCCTTAAATGGTCATTCTAATCTAAAAGTATCCATCTTCTTACCTACACTATTAAAAAAATAATGTACTGAGATTGTGGTAGGAAGATGTCATATATATATATATATTGGAAGAAAAAGAATTGTAGTAAAGTCCTGCAATCTTTTTAAGTGTAATGTGGTTTCCTTTAAAAGCAACATTAAGATATGATTGCTTGCATTTTACATATTGAAATGGTTGGCAAATATTCTCAATCTATAAGTTGCATGCATGCAATAACTAGCAATGATATCTTAGGCAAAGTAACCTTTGCAAGCACAAGAGAACTGTTGATCAAATATGTTGGAATGTATGCGTCTATCAATATCTATGAGACCAGGTCCTTAGTACGGTTATACTAATACAGAATAAAGTAAATGTTGAAGTGAAGATTGCACACATAACTTTATTTGAAAACTTCCTAACTCAATGGAGTAAAATTAAGATCAGTACGTCTTAACAGGACTTTTTCAAACTACGTTTATTAATTTTCTCCAAGCAAAGGTAAAATTAATTTATAAAATGAGATAGCCTGCTAATCTCCACACTAAACAATACCACTATTACTTCAATAAACTAGAGCAAATACAACATTGCTCACTATACTAATTCTAGCTGATTATTATAGACTTCAAAAGTAAGACTCTAAGTTATATCTTACAGTGATTCAAATAAACTTGAAACATTTCTTTCACAAGCGAAACGATTCCTACAATGTAAGCACTATTACAAAAAAAAAAATTTACAGCTAGTACAAAAAGCAATAGAAGCATTCTATCAAGTCCTTTGCTGTTTTGAAGCTTGAAAGTTTCTCTCTTTCATTGGATGATGAATATTATTGTTTGATATATACCATGAAGAATTATTATACAACATACAAACCTCGTCGCTTTTGTTTGGTAAAATACTCTACAAATTTACCAACTTCCTAACGTAGACAACTTTAACAGATGTATAGCATTTTACCACTGGACGAATATCCATACTCTGTAGAGCCTGTGAGGTGATCATCAAAATAGCTAGAAGCATTATTACTTATCAAAATATTTCCTTTTTTGTTCTTATTATTATTTTTTCTTTTAAGCATTCACTTTTTTAGGCCCCCAAATTGTTGGGACCTTCAAAAATTTTAAATAGTGGATCTATGATTTATTTATTATTCCTTATTTAGAAATTATTGAAGGTTATAGAAAAAAAGGAAGGAAAGAAAGATTGTCTTTTATTTAATTGTATATATTTTAGAATTTGAATTAACCTAATCAAATCTTTACATTGATAAAAAATATTTATAAGAAAATCTGAAGTAATACAAAGCAACACATGCCTAACATCTTATTAAGTCCTTCTAACATAACTAATAATATTAGCATATGTTATCAATTAAAAGCTTTACATGTAATAAAAGAACAAATATATGTGCATGATAAAGCTATACTAAATTAAAGATGATCAATTAAACACCATTTACTAACAAAATTATATTACATAAGAGATTAATAATATAGATTATTTATAAATACTACACATTAAACACTCTAAACCGTTAACTAAATGGTGCAACTCAATAGCAAAATGTGTTCAAATTTAGCCCTAAAGTTACGGATTCAATGGGTTCAAAAGATCATACCTTAGAGATATAATTATATATATTGACAAATTCTAGCAAGGAGTTCGAAATTACTCCATTGAAGCTTCTAGGAGTAAGCTGAGTTTGAAGAAGAAGAAATTCAAAGAAGAAAATGAAAGAAGTTGTTATTCATCTCACTTGGATCTTACATGTGATCTGTATATATATACAAAAATAGTGCAGCAATGTTAATCCTCTAACAAACTCTAATCATTCCACTCACACTTACAACACACACTAACTAACTGAATCTGCGGGTAACTAACCATGTGCATACAATGCTAACTAACTAACTGAATTAACAGAAAATAGGAAAGTTAACACTCCCCCTCAAGCTGAAGGGTGCAATATGTTAAGCACACCTAGCTTGCCTAACAGATGAAGATGTTGAGCCTGACTCAATCCTTTGGTTAATAGATCAGCAATTTGTTGATGTGTGTGTACATACTCTGTTTGAATTAATCCAGTCTTAACTTTATCTCTAATAAAATGGCAATCTATTTCGATGTGCTTGGTTCTTTCATGGAACACAGGATTTGCAGCTAATTGAATAGCAGATTTGCTATCACTCCACACTGTGATTGGCATTTGTATTGACACATTGAGCTCATTGAACAACCCTATCAACCATGTCACTTCTGCTACTGCTGAAGCCATGCTTCTGTACTCAGCTTCAGCTGAACTTCTAGACACTGTCTGTTGTTTCTTGGACTTCCAAGATACTAAAGAATCTCCAAATTTTACTATGTAGCCTATTACTGACCTCCTAGTATTAGGACAGGCAGCCCAGTCTGAATCACAACAACATGTTAATGTTGTGGCTGGCTGAGCCTTCAGCCATATGCCCTGACCAACTGTTCTTTCAAGTATCTCACCACCCTGATAGTTGCTTCCCAATGAGACCTTTTTGGATGTTGCATAAACTGACTTAGTGTGTGCACAACATAACTAATGTCAGGTCTTGTAATGGTAGCATACATTAATTTTCCCACTAATCTTTGATAAGCTGAATTATCTATTAGCACATCATCTCCTTGTAGTCCAGCAGTCTGATCAAATTCTACTGATGTCAACCTCAAGTTAGTTTCTAATGGTGTATTCACAGGTTTTGCACCACTCAATCCTGTATCAGAAATAAGCTCCAATATGTATTTCCTTTGATTCAAGATAACACCTGTTCTGGACCTTAGCACCTCAATGCCTAAGAAATATTTGAGTTATCCTAAATCTTTGAGTTTAAACTTCTGATGCAATACTTCTTTTGCTTCCCTGATTAATAACTCATTATCACCAGTAATGAGTAAATCATCAACATAGATCAGTATAATAAACATCCCCTCTGGCTTCTTCAAAGTGAACAATGAATAATCATAAGAACTTTGGATGAAGCCTGCAGATAACAAAGTGTTGGTCAATTTGATATTCCATTGTCTGGATGCTTGCTTAAGTCCATACAAGGATTTAAGTAATTTACAAACTTTGGTTGACCCTTGAGATCTGAAACCTTCAGGCATCTCCATATATACTTCCTCATCCAAATCTCCTTGTAAAAAGGCATTGTATACATCCATTTGGTAAAGAAACCATCCTTTTGAAACTGCCACTGCAATCACACTTCTAACAGTTACCATTTTTGCAACTGGTGAGAATGTATCATGATAATCTAATCCTTCTTGTTGACTATAACCCTTAGCTACAAGTCTAGCTTTAAATCTTTCTATGTCTCCATCAGCCTTGTATTTGATTTTGTAAATCCATTTAGAACCAACAATATGTTTACCTAAAGGTAAATCAACCACCAACCATGTCTTGTTATCTTCAAGAGCTTTAACTTCTAACTTCATGGCCTCAATCCATCTTGGATCTTTACTAGCTTGGCCAAATGTTTGAGGTTCTACTGAATCTGAAAAGTTTAAACTTCTGATGCAATACTTCTTTTGCTTCCCTGATTAATAACTCATTATCACCAGTAATGAGTAAATCATCAACATAGATCAGTACAATAACCATCCTCTAACCTTTTGCCATGACTTATTCTAGCAAGGAGTTCGAAATTACTCCATTGAAGCTTCTAGGAGTAAGCTGAGTTTGAAGAAGAAGAAGAAGAAGGAAAGAAGTTGTTATTCATCTCACTTGGATCTTACATGTGATCTGTATATATATATATACAAAAATAGTGCAGCAATGTTAATCCTCTAACAAACTCTAATCATTCCACTCACACTTACAACACACACACTAACTAACTGAATCTGCAGTTAACTAACCATGTGCATACAATGCTAACTAACTAACTGAATTAACAGAAAATAGGAAAGTTATCATATATATATAATAGCTTTTCACTTTTTTCTATTTATAAGAAATTTTGATAATGAAAAATGAATTCAATATAAACCCAATACATTTAACTCTATACCCATATTTCATCAATATAGATGCAATCTCATTTTAAAAATGAACCATAGTTGGTCCATAAATTCAATGACAACATGAGGAAAGACTAGAATTTAAGAAGATTTTGGAAAAATAGTAACATTGATGTGTATGATCCGTTGTTATACAACAAAAACATGCTTAAATATTATATTGGTTATTTTACTTTCTTATGTTGTTGTGTCTGTTTGAATTTGTTGAATCCATGGAAAATTAGACCGATGAACACAATTTTAGGGTTCAAAACGGGGCTCTAGATTAACTTCAGCATAATAGAAGATCTAAGTGATAAAGTATCTGGTCAGTGGCTTACTAGTAATGCGAACATTGTGTCTGTGGACCAGCTATCTGGACATGCCAAGGCAATAGAGGAAGGTTCTGTACGAATTATCTTTCTATAATCTTAGATAAGAAGATGAGTATTTGGAGGCCAATGTCACTGCAGCAAAAATAACTGTTGGAATTCTGCCCTCCTGAATTCTTCAAAGGAACACGTATTAACTACTTGTTTGTATCTGCTTGATGAACTTAACAATAATTAATTTGAACAACACTTTGTATTAATTGTAAAATTCAAGTAATACAAAGATTACAACTTCTTTAGCTCTTAAGGAATTATAAACTCTAACTCCTTCTAATCAAGACAAAAAACTACTCCCTAGTTTTCTATCTTTTCAATGCTTTTCAAGTACTCTAACTTGTCAAGCAAATCTACTACCTAGATTGTAAACAAACTCTTGAATACAATCTTACAACGTTAACACTCAACTCGCAGCACTCAAAAGATTTTAACAAAACTCTCTCAACTCTCTTGATCGTGTTTTGAAGCTCTCTCTTTGTAGGTGCGCAAGTTTTTCTGATGATCGAAATAGCCTTCTATTTATAGACCAGAAATTCTGCCAATCCTTGTAGAAATCAACTTTGTATTTGTCTTCTACAAATCCTTGTTGACTTCTACTAACTCTTTTTCTCGAAACCTTATTGTACTCAAATTTGTTTTTAATAGTTTTCCTTAACCAAGTAAAACTACTATAAACACAACCGTACACATAAGTTTCCATACGTACGCCGCCACTAGCATACCTGCTGCAATATTCACAGGAACATGTTGCACTACCTGTTCAATTCAATTTTGCCATATTCAAAATATCAAGATTAACAAATTCCCCCTTTTTGACTATGGCAAATAATCAGCTTGTTGAATAGGTACACATTAATCAACTTCAATCAATATAGAGCACACTTTAATATCATTCATCCTACAAATCTTTGCAGGCTGCTTCCCCCTTTTGCCATTAGCCAAAAAAACATTGAAACCCAAGTATATATGCATACTAGAATAGATCATCAAACCAAATCAGTAGTAGCATCAAAATACCATCAAACCAAAATACATACAAAAAACAGTGATGTCTACTTCAGTCTTTAACTAAAAAAACAAAAAAATCATAAGACAATGCATATGGAAGGATTGTTTAAACAGAGGGTGCCATGGATGTAGAAGAGTTTGAAGATCCCTTGGTTAACAACCCCATGATGCTTTGTAGATGCCCGGAATTTACTGCTTGTTCTTGATGTAATGCAGCCTGAGTTTGAGAAAGTTCTTCCTTAATCCTGCAGTTCTCAGCAAGCAGTTCCTCACGTTCCAACTTATGAGCAGTCCTAACCTGTTCCATCTCTACTGAATGAGCCTTCTTTAGTGCTTCCATCTCCTTTTCTACAGCAGTAAGAGAGGCCCTCAACCTTTGAGTTTTCACATCAACCCTTTTTGGCGTACCAGGCATGTTCATGTAGTCCACCTTTCCCATTACATCAGAAATGGTTTGAATCTGCCACTTCTTTACAGGCACACCAAAATGTTCAAATACTTGTCCTAACCAAAATCCATAAGCCAAACCCCTTTGTTTCTTATCAACCTTAGACAAACTATGTATGTGACTCATTATTAGCATAGTCAAGTTTATTTGGGTCCTAGACAGTAGTAAGTCCATAAGTGTGAGATCCAAGTAACATGCTTCAGTCCTTTTTTGCTTTCTTGGAAGAAGAATTTTGTGCACTACATTAAACAGCATCTGATGTAAAGGTGACATACAACCCTTGTCAACACTAGAATATTCTGAAAGAGTAGGATCATTTGAGAATCGCCTACATATGTCAAGTTGAGAGGTGTTACCCTCTAAAGGAGGCCAATCCTTCTTGACATAATGACCCCATCCCCTGTTAGGAATCCTAAGTATTGAAGATAAATTATCAGCAGTAAGTGTAATAGTAATGCCACAGACAGTACTGGTAATTGAAGATGCAGTTCCTGTTGCATTGATATAGAATTCTCTGGTTTCTACTCTACCCATCTTACGCCTAAAGGATCCTTGGAGCATTAGTTCTGTCCATCCTTGAGCTTGCAAGATGGTTACTAACTCATCCATCTCACCACCCCCAAAACCAGAAATTACTCTCCCCCTAATCACACTCCTCTTTTTAAAGGCTAAAACTCTTGCAGAGTAACCACTATCAAACGAAACACGAGATTTTGATTTGGATGAAATCTTTTTCTTTTTGTGACTATTCACTGTATCTGTGACAGAAGTTAAGGAAGATGGAGACTTACGTTTTCTTGTGCGACTTTTCTTAGCAGTCTGAGCCAAAATTTCTGCATCCTTAGTACGTTGTACAGATCTTGTTACGCGTACTGGTTCCTTTGCTGGTAGGAAAGTTGGACAATCTTCTTGAATTCTGAGAGAGAGTAGTAGCAAGAGGCTTACAAGACGACGAACTTCGTTTGGAACATGTTCGTATTTGCGAAAGCATTTCAAGTAGGGTGACATTATCATCATCGGAACAATTTTCGTGGTCCTGTGATAAACACACTTGTTCCCCCTCACTTTGTGCACTCAAATTTTCGTTCTCTAACCCTTGAATTTTTTCTTCCCCCTGAACTAATGCATCTTCCATAAGAGACCATCGAGTTATTCCTGTAGAGTCAATGTACAGAATGGCTGGTAGGGCGTGTAGGCTTTCTTGAGTATCAAAGGGAATTATAGCAAGTGAAAGATTGTAAGACATGGCCATTTTTCTCAACAACACGATGTGTCTTCTGGGATTTCAAGGGTTTGAAAGAGGATGAGGACGATCGGAGAAGAAAGAGAAAAGGGGAGTGTTTAAGAGGAATTATAGGGAAGTGTAAGGGTTTTACTGGGAATGGGAACAGGTATGACTTGAAAGGATTTCTGCAGGTTTTTGAATTGGCGGTTGTGATGATGATTTATTAAAATGGTTTTTTTTAATTTAATAGAGGAACGGAACCCAATGCATTTGTCTTATAATATTTTGTCTAACTTAGTTAAGAAAAGTAGACATACCTTTTAAGCATGCATAAATGATTTTGAGTGTCCAATTCCTTCAGCTTTTATTTCTTTAATTTATCTTCATCATTCCTAGCTCCAGCCTGTTCCTTTCGAAGTGTTCTTTTGCTAATGCTTTTGTAAAGATGTCCGCGATTTGTTCTTCCGTAGTACAAAAGTTCATAGAGATTAAACCCTTTTCCACATTGTCTCTAAGAAAGTGATGACGAATGTCAATGTGTTTAGTTCTCTTATGTTGCACCGGATTTTTTGCAATGTTGATAGCACTAGTATTATCGCAGAAAATTGGAACTTGTTCAATTTTGAGACCAAAATCACTAAGTTGTTGCTTAATCCACAGAAGTTGTGCGCAACATGACACAGATGCTACGTACTCAGCCTCAGCAGTGGATAGTGCAACTGAGTTTTGTTTCTTTGATCCCCATGAAATAAGACATGATCCTAGAAAGTGAGCCATTCCTGTAGTGCTTTTTCTATCACCCAGGTATCCAGCATAGTCAGCATCCGCATACCCAACTAAATCAAAGTTACTTCCTTTTGGGTACCAGAGTCCTAAATTAGAGGTTCCTTTTAGATATCTGAGAATTCTTTTGACTGCTTGAATATGTGATTCTTTAGGATTAGTTTGAAAGCGAGCACATAATCCTACACTAAACACAATGTCAGGTCGACTGGCAGTAAGATACAAAAGGGAGCCAATCATGCCTCTATACAGTTTTTGTTCAACAGCAGAACCTGTTCCTTCACGGTCTAACTTGGTGGCAGGGGCTATTGGGGTATCAATTGGTTTAGCATCATCCATTTTGAACCTCTTAAGCAATTCTTTGACATATTTTTGTTGATGAATCCATGTACCTCCAGGTGTTTGTTTTATTTGAAGCCCAAGAAAGTAGTTTAATTCACCCATCATACTCATTTCGAACTCATTGCTCATAAGACTTGCAAATTCTTTTGTGAGACTCTTATTTGTAGCTCCAAATATGATGTCGTCAACATAGATTTGCACAATCAGGAGACCCTTTTCTTTATTCTTGAAGAAGAGTGTATTATCAATTTTTCCTCTTGAATATCCATGACTTAAAAGGAATTTTGACAATCTATCATACCATGCCCTTGGAGCTTGTTTTAACCCGTAGAGAGCTTTGTCAAGCTTATAGACATGATCAGGGTAGTCATTATTCTCGAAGCCAGGGGGTTGTTTAACAAAAACTTCTTCTTGTAATAGCCCATTCAAAAAAGCGCTTTTGACATCCATCT
This sequence comes from Solanum peruvianum, assembly GCA_027705065.1. Taxonomy (NCBI): domain Eukaryota; kingdom Viridiplantae; phylum Streptophyta; class Magnoliopsida; order Solanales; family Solanaceae; genus Solanum; species Solanum peruvianum. The sequence goes on along the minus strand of JAKWJD010001760.1, from coordinate 40,905,856 downwards.
GATACAATGTGAACTCCATGTGAGATGCGAAGGCTATAAGCAATCTGATTGCTTCTATTCTTGCCACGGGTGCAAAAGTTTCATCATAATCTATCCCTTCTTCTAGATTATATCCTTGAACAACCAACCTAGCTTTGTTTCTGATTATGGTACCATGTTCATCTAACTTGTTCCTAAACACCCATTTAGTTCCAATTATAGTTCTGTTTGAAGGCTTAGGTACTAGATGCCATACTTTACTTCTTTCAAATTGATGTAACTCTTCTTCCATGGCTATAATCCAATCTGCATCTTGAAGAGCTTCACTAATTTTCTTTGGTTCTACAATGGATAAGAATGCACTATGCGCGTAGTGATTCTTCATTCTTGATCGAGTGGTAATTCCTGAAGAAAGATCAGTGAGCAGATTTTCCAATGGGTGTGATCCTTGGTATTTGTATTCTTTTAGGATAGGAGTTGATCTTTCTTGTTCTTCATTATCATCTGACTGTTGTTCATCTGTATCAACTCTTTCCTCAGAATTCTCTTGAGTTTCAGTTTCTTCTCTGTTTGTTGTTTCAGAGGAACCAGTTTATTGGACCTGTTCCTGTTCAGAGACAGCATGTTCTTCAGCTGATGTGTTACTGATCAACACATCTTCTTTTGACATAGTGCTGCTTTCATCGAAGATAACATGAATACTCTCTTCAACACACATAGTTCTTTTGTTGAGTACCCTATAGGCTTTACTATGTGTAGAATATCCAAGAAAAATTCCATTGTCACTTCTAGCATCAAATTTTCCAAGCAGATTTTTTCCATTGTTATGAATGAAGCACTTGCATCCAAACACTCTAAGATGAGAGATGTTGGGCTTTCTCCCTTTCAATAATTCATATGGAGTTTTTTCTAACAAAGGTCTGGTCATGCAACGATTTATGGTGTAGCAAGCAGTGTTTATTGCTTCTGCCCAGAATTGGTTTGCCACTTTGCTTGCAATCATCATAGTTCTAGTCATTTCTTGAAGAGTTCTGTTTTTTCTTTCCACAAAACCGTTTTGCTGAGGTGTTCTAGGGGCAGAGAAGTTGTGATCAACCCCATGATGATCACAATATTGTGCAAATTTTGAATTTTCAAATTCAGTTCCATGATCTGATCTGATTGCCTTTAGTTGTTTCCCATATTTTCTTTGAATTTTTCTCATTAGGGAACAGAAAGCTTCAAATGCATCATCTTTTGCTGCAAGGAATAGTGTCCAGGTGTACCTGGTGTAATCATCTACTAAGACAAACACATATCTTTTTCCCCCTCTACTTTGAACCCTCATTGGTCCACATAAATCCATGTGAATTAGTTCTAAGGAACAAGTTGAGCTTACCATCTGTTTGGACTTAAATGATGACTTTATCTGTTTTCCTAGAGTACATGCTTCACAAACCTTATCCTCCTTGAATTTGTTTTTAGGCAGTCCTATAACTAAATCCTTGGTGATAAGTTTGTTTAATTGAACTTGGCTAGCATGACCCAATCGTTTATGCCACAACAAGGGATCTTTTTCCAACTCACTTAAACACACTAGATTTGTGTCAGAGATAGTTGAGGTGTCTACAGTGTAGACATGTTTATCTCTTTTTCCTGTTAACACTAATTTTTGTGTGTTTAGATTGATTACTTCAACACCAGTGGATAGAAAGATTACCTTATTCCCTTTATCACACAATTGCGATATGCTGAGTAAATTGTGTCTAAGTCCTTCCACATAGTATACTTTATCAATTGAATGTTCATCAGTTTTTCCAATCTTTCCACAACCTTTGATTTGACCCTTTTTTCCACCACCAAAAGCAACCATACCTCCTTTTCCTTCTTCTAGTGAGAGAAACAGTCTCTTATTTCCTGTCATGTGTCTTGAGCAAGCACTGTCCATGTACCACTGCTGCTTGCCTTCTCTCACTTCTTCCTGCAAAATTAGAGGTTGGATTTAGGAACCCAGATTAGCTTGGGATTTTTGTTTTGATCAAAAGGGTGAATCAGATTTCTACGTGCCCAGTTGGGCAAACTGTTTTTTCTGGGTATGTACTTGTTCCTCTGAACAGTTCTATAGGTTCTAGTTGAGTTGTTTTTTCCAATGACCAATTTGTTCTTGGGGCAAAATTGTTTAGAATGCCCAGAGTTGCCACACATGATACAAAACATAGGATTTCCATTTATGGGTTGTTCATATCCTAATCCAGTTTTGATGTTCCTGTTGTTGTTTCCTAGATGAGTTACTATCATAGAGGATTTTGTCCATTTGTTAGCTCTTTCCAGATCACCTCTTACACTAGTCAATTCAAGATTTATCCTTTTACAATTTTCCTTTTCCAACTTTAAGGTTTTTTTGAGTTTGTCAACTTCAAGCTTTAGGTCAGGCAGCTCACCCTCTTTTCCTTTGCCAAGAACTTTTAATTTTGAATTCTTAGTTCTTAATTCCAGATTTTGGGTTTCAAGTTGCTTGATTTTTTCTTGAAGGTTGAGTTTGTCATTATTGAGATCAATATGCTCAAACTTTAGGCTGGATAGGGAAGCAAGTATTGGCTCTTGGTGTTCACAAGTTCTTGAATTGTGTCTATGGATGTAAGTAATAGGAGTGAAAGCTTTTTCTTGGAGAACTTTGCTAGCTTATCCTTTAGATTAAGAAGGTTTACCTCAGTTTCTTCAGAGTCTGATTCAGTTCAGCGTCTGATTCTTCTATTGCCATCAATGCAAGGTCTTCAATATCCTCATTCATATCCGAGGAACCTGTTCCCCAGGCTGCATACATTGCTTGTTCCTTTTCCTTGGTTTCTTTTTGTTGAGGAGTTCCTTCCTTTCTTTCTCAGCTCTTTCCTTTTTCCATTCTAATTCCCACATTGGGCAGTCCTTTATTTGATGATCTGTCTTACCACACTTAAAGCAACCTCCATTTTGTGATCGTTCAGGATTTTTTTCTTTCAAGGGCGGTGATTTCTTGGTAGAGTTTAACCCCCTTTTGAAGAGTTTCTTGAAGTTCCTACTTATCAAAGCTAGATCATCGTCATCTATGTCTGATTCGTCACTTTCAGTTGCTTTAAGACCAAGGACTTTTTCTTTATTTCCTTCACTTCTTTTGTCAACATTCATCTCATAGGTCTTGAGATTCCCAACTAATTCATCTAAAGACATAGTAGTTAGATCCTTAGCTTCTCTAATGGCAGTGACTTTGATTTCCCAAGACCTAGGCAGAATCCTAAGTACTTTGTCAACCTGTTCCTCAGTGGTATATACTTTGCCTAATAAGATTAGTTCGTTTACCACAGTGGTGAATCTGGTGATCATATCTTGGAGAGATTCTCCAGATTTCATCTTAAAGGCTTCATATTCTGAACACAAACTGGCAATTCGGAATTTTCGGACTTGAGTAGTACCTTCATGAGCGTTTTGTAAGGTGTCCCATATTTGTTTAGCAGAGGTACAACTTGAGATACGGTTAAATTCATCAGGTCCTAATCCACACACAAGAATACACTTAGCTTTTGCATTCTTTCCTAGCATCTTATAATCTGCTTCATTATATGTATCTGCGGGTTTAGGTATTTTATTTCCTTCACTGTCAGTGGTAGTAGGAATTTGAGGTCCCTTAGTAATCCTTACCCATAATTCGTAGTCTTCAGCCTGAATGAAGTCTTCCATCCTTGCCTTCCACCACGAGTAGTATTGTCCATTGAATAGTGGAGGTCTGTTGATGTGTTGACCCTTACCGTGTCCGAGTGGAGGTGCAGAACTCATGTTGATCTTATCTTGAGTTGTTAGACTCTCTAAAGATAACCTCGCTCTGATACCACTTGTTGGAATTTTGCCCTCCTGAATTCTTCAAAGGAACACGTATTAACTACTTGTTTGTATCTGCTTGATGAACTTAACAATAATTAATTTGAACAACACTTTGTATTAATTGTAAAATTCAAGTAATACAAAGATTACAACTTCTTTAGCTCTTAAGGAATTATAAACTCTAACTCCTTCTAATCAAGACAAAAAACTACTCCCTAGTTTTCTATCTTTTCAATGCTTTTCAAGTACTCTAACTTGTCAAGCAAATCTACACCTACTAGATTGTAAACAAACTCTTGAATACAATCTTACAACGTTAACACTCAACTCGCAGCACTCAAAAGATTTTAACAAAACTCTCTCAACTCTCTTGATCGTGTTTTGAAGCTCTCTCTTTGTAGGTGCGCAAGTTTTTCTGATCGAAATAGCCTTCTATTTATAGACCAGAAATTCTGCCAATCCTTGTAGAAATCAACTTTGTATTTGTCTTCTACAAATCCTTGTTGACTTCTACTAACTCTTTTTCTCGAAACCTTATTGTTCTCAAATTTGTTTTTAATAGTTTTCCTTAACCAAGTAAAACTACTATAAACACAACCGTACACATAAGTTTCCATACGTACGCCGCCACTAGCATACCTGCTGCAATATTTCACAGGAACATGTTGCACTGCCTGTTCAATTCAATTTTGCCATATTCAAAATATCAAGATTAACAATAACTTTTAGCCGTAATAAATAAGCAGACTAATAAAGAGTGCTACATTTTTTACCGGCATTAATTAAATATCATTAGATTCAATGTCGCTAAAGGCTTTAGAGACATACACAAATAGTGTTAATTGCCGCTAAAAGTATATATTTAGCGGCAATTACAAATTTAGTAGATAGTGTAGTGTTTGTCTGAATTAGAGTGGTTGGTATTTGTCATTGTATTTGTTGTATTATTGTTTTTCTTGTTGTTGATATCGACCATATTGTTTTCAATACTCTATTCTAGTATGTTGTAACTGATATTGTGTATTGTGTTATGATTATTGTACTATTTTTTTGAAGCTGTTGCTCTCATTTGGTAGACTTTGCATCGTTTCCTTGTGACTCGCTATATTTTCTTCTTTCTATCTAGAATTATTGTATATGAGCCGAGGGTTTATTGGAAACAACATCTCTATCTCCATGAGGCAATGGTAAAATCAGTGTATATTAATTCTATCTTTTTCAGACCTCACTTGTGTAATTTTACTGGATATATTATTGATATTTAAATTTATATACCTGAATTTTATATCTCAGTAAATTTATATAAAATATTATTTATAGATTACTTGATGTATATGTGTGAAGCATGAATAATTTACTCGCTTTATTTCAAAATATAATTCACTTGATTTGTTTCTTAACTTCTCCAAGGAGTTTATTAATCGGACAACTTGGTTACTTGATTACTTTCAGGGGTCATTTGGTGTGAGGGATAAAAATAAATTGTTTTAGAATAAAAATATAATCTAAAGGCTAAAATTTTGTATCTTGTTTAATTATCATGTCAGGAATAACTTATCTCACAATTTATATAATAGGTGATAGGATGGGATAAATTATCTCATATATATGGTAAAATAAGTTATTCTAAAATAATTAATTCAGGAATAATAATTATGAGATAATTTATTCGCAATTATACGATCCCTACAATTTATAACTTATTCGCAACTAAATGATCCCTCCAATTTAAATTAATCCCAAATATCTTGTTCAATCAAATATTTTAGAAAAAAAACTAAATGAACATTCAAGTTTTCTGTTTAGAATATGCTTTGCGACCAAACTACCAACAGTGAAAAGTACATATTAGTTTGATTCAAAAATTTTGGTTGCACCCATTCATTGAAAAAATATTTACTTTAATTTTAAAATTTGAACATTGTTTGCTAGATTTCTGGCTTTGACATTATACTAGTTAAGTGTGGTATATGCTTTGCACATCACATTTTAATAAAAAATGTATATAAAAAACTGTATTTACAATATATCATTAAGTCGATAAAATATAAAGTAGTTTAATATGAAATTTATATGGTAAGGGTTAAAAAAAAAGTGCGAACGACATTTCGCTAAAGTGCTTTAATTTATGGTTGTGTTTATCCTTATGGGTGTGTCTCTTGTCGAGCAATAAATTATACAAACAAGAAGAATAATATTATTAAAAGTAGCATAGGAATTTTTATTTATTCAACGAATACAAGTTAAATAACATTACGATTTAAATAATGAACAATTTGATTACCAAAATTTCAACATAGTTTAAATTAAGGAAAGAGTTTAAATTAAGGAAAGATTTAGTAAGTAAAATTTTGTTTATTTCAAATTCCTACGTATTAAAAGTAAGTATTACATTTCTCAAAGATGGTAATTTTAATTAATTTCAAAGTAAATGAGTCTATTTTCATAAATGACGACAAAAAATTCAATAAATATATATTTGACTTTGCTTGGTTCAAATTTAGAAATTAAGATATATTAGCCATTAACTAAGAAATGATTTGACTTTAATTTATTGTGAGATCCAAAAAAAGAAAAAACCAAAATTATGAATGGTGATTATCAACCAAAATAATAGCACCTCAAGTAATATTAAACGGAGTAAAATTAAGAGAGAAAAAAAACATCAATTGATAACAAAATCCCTTTTTCTCTCTGCATGAAAGGCAAAACTTTTTAATGATAATTGAATAACACAAATACTCATATCTATCTTTTCTTATTATTATTCTTCTTCTTTAATTTGCAGAATCAAATATGAGTCTCAGTTGCTTAACCTGCAAGATATCGAGGACAGATTCAACAAACGAATTAAACGAGAAAAAATTCGATACTAATGTTGACAAAAATAATAAAGAAAAACATAAATTTAGCAGAAGATCAGTAGATCGGAGTTGGTCAGGTAATTTGGAATCGACGAGTAATGTAAAAAAAAAATTGAGTCATTCGCTTTCGATCATCCCTGAGAACAAGGTCAAAAAAGGTTCGCATCGCTCCTGTAATAGTGGTCCAGTTGAATTCCCTACTGATACACCAAAGCTAGTCAGGAGCCCAGGAATCAGAAGAGATTGGAGTTTTGAAGATCTGCAACGTCAAACAGTACGTTAAAATTTAGGTGAATTCAAAATTTAAAATAATATGACCATAATGTCATTATCTATTTATTTTTTTATATATAATTATACGATATCATGCAGATCCAGTCTGTCTTAGATCTTCCTTTGGTTGATAATAGACAAGATATATGTTCACAGGATTAGTTATGTAACGTATCTTTTCCTTGTTGAAATTAATTTATAATATTATGTATATCTTTGATATATTTTCTCTCTATATACATTACATACATCGTGTGTTTGATATATCCTTATGTATCCCGAATAAAAAGAAAGATATCAACATTATCTATCACTAGGTTGAAATTGTTAAAGATTCCAGATTTTGATATTGGTAATACTAATATTTTAGTACTATTAGCGTGAGATTTTTTTTCGTATTAATTAATTCCAGATAAAAAAGTTATATGGATAATTGCCATTTTGAAATTATGGTTGTAATTACTTTTACAGGTGAAAATTATGTGTGGTTTAATGAGTGTATATGAATTATTGCCTCCATATTCCACAAAGTAGTTCCACCATTTACAGAAGTCATTAATTGTTACATCATTAGTGGATAGAGCATGCCACCACCATTCTCCGCAATCACTTTCGGAAAATAAGAATCCGTATAGTTTATTTTAATTGTAATTTGTAGTAAATACTCTTTTTTTGTTATTTGATTAGGTATATAATTAGTTATTTTATATGAAAAAACATATCTGGATATTTACATCAAGTCAATACATGTATGTTTTTGATATAAATATTTCTAGTAAATAAACAACTATTTCGAGAGAGGAAGTAAGCTTTCACTTTCGTGAACCGATAATATTGCTAGGTTACATCATGCATGCAAATCTTTTATTTAATTCAAAAATAATATGATGAGTTCGTGAAGTTTTTGGTAACGCCTTTTTAATTTTAATTTTTTGTTCATTAATTGGCAATTAAAAATAACTAAATAAGAATGAAAAGTCGCCAACTATTTGTGCATATAAATCAAAAACTGACTGCTACAATATATTAAGCCATGTTCGACATGATGCTTATTAGTAATTTTCTATAGATATCCTAATGGCTGCGTGACTTTCCTCTTAATTACACCACATCTCCAATGGGATAAGTCATAAAATTATAATCTTGATTTGGGTTAATTAATTTGTTTGGTACAATTGGTAGTGTCTTTTAATTTGTTTTTAGAGAATAAGTAATTATTACTTTTTTTTTAAACAAAATTCTTAATGTGAGGATTGCTCTTGAGTGATCGAGTCTTGAGTTAAAGCCAGAATTTGCATCAGGATTGATAAGGATGAAGGTTGAATCAATAGAGATCAGGGTTGGGATCACGTCTATGATTGAGGATCGGGATCAAAGTTAAGCGTAGGAGTGGATAAGGCCATGGTCCTGATCGAGATTCGGGTCAGGGTAGAGGTTGGGTCCTAATGTATGTTGGGATTTAGGGTTGTGGTCGGATAGGGAGTCAGGTTTTGATCTCGAGTCAGGATCAGGGTTTGGTGTTAGGTTGGGAGTCATGGTCAAGATCATAGTCGGCTTAGGTTAAGATCTTGTCTCGGGTTGGGGTTGGGATCAAGGTCAGGATAAGGGTTTGGCTTGAGTCTTCAGGTCAAGGTCTAGATCTGGGTGGATTAGGTGGTGGTCAGGTTGAAAGAGAGTTTTCGAAAATATTTTTTATTTTACTTTATGAAAATAATTCATATTCTTCAAATTAAAGAAAAATGAGTTTATTCGAAAATTTATTTTTCAAAATGTTAAGTCAATCAAACAAGAGAAAATTAAAAATATATTTTTAAAAATATTATCCCTTCATACCAAAACATATTCTTGGAGTAGAATTTTTATTGTTACTGAATTCAATTAACTCGGTTTGCTAGTGATTTGAAAAAATTAATTTTAAGAGATCGAAGTGAATCAAAATTATTTAACTAATATCTTATATATTCATATAAGTGAATTGCAATTCAATCTATTTCCTTTCAATTCGTTAATATCAAATTCAATTCAATCCACCCATTTATTTTGCAAAGACCATTCTTTTTCCATAATAATAATAACAATTATAATAATAATAATAATAAAATGTCCTTTTAACTAAAAATCAATAATTAAGCAAATAAACAAATAATAATGGAAAAATAACTTAAATACACAACTATAATTTTATATTCTCTAATTTTCCCTACTTTTTTTAAATATTACATAATTCCCTTTTTTTTTTATTTAGTGTAATTTTTTAGATACATTACACTCTCTCTCCTATAATACACATTTACCAATTTTAATGCCTATTTTTTTCTCCATTAAAACACTCAACCTCTTAAATTAGTTTTGAATTTTAAATTTTATCCATTTAAACACTCAACCTTTTAATCAGCTTTTTGATTTTGAATTATTAAATTTAATTAATTTTAAATAAAAGATCAAATTTTGAAATTTTGAATTTCAAAATTCAAAAAATCAGGAAGCAGGATAACTTCCATATCTTTCTACCGTTTGTTCTTACTTCCATATCTTTTGCTTACACACCAAAAACATAAGAACCAGTGCCTCTATCCTTAGAAGAAGTTAAGGTGATAAAAACAAGTAGACAACCTTCATCTCATCCCAATACATTCTCCCAGTTACCACTTCCCCTTCCTCTTCCTCTAGCATCAACTTTGCATAAGGCCAAACAGGACTCAAAGAGTTAAAGTTTGTTAGGCCTACATTGTCTCGGGTTAGTATTTTGGTACTTAAAACTGTTGTTGAAATTAGTAAAAATTTTAAGGAATCTAGTGTGCTTGCCGATACATTTGAATAAGTGTGTATAGTGTTTTAGATGGTGAATTGATACATGAATTTGTTGTGTATCATAATATTTTATATGTATCATGAAATTTTGAAAATTGTTATAATGTATCATTCAATAAGTTTAGTAAATGCGTCATCAACTGTGTTTGATGATACATATAGAATCAGTGTGTACAGTGTTTAGTCAATTCACTGATACATGTAGTAGATATGTATCACATGTTTTGCATATAGTATGAATTTCTGAAAACTGATATCATGTATCAGTATGGTATTAGTTGTTTAGTTGATGTACTGATACATGTTTTGAAAATTGTTATAATGTATCATTCACTAAGTTTAATAAATGCGTCATCAACTGTACTTGATGATACATATAGAATCAGTGTGTATATTGTTTAGTCGATGTTTCTGATACATGTATTAGATACGAAATTGAATCTCCAACAACGATTTCGTCGATTTTGTAACTTTCATTCTGCAATTCGTTCACCTAAATTCCGGAATGTCTCATCAAAATTGAAGTATTCATCTTGAAAAATCCACTGTAACAACAATAAAATTACTGTAGTTCGAAATTTAACAGATTGTTCAAAAAAATTGTTTTCAAAATAGATGATATAATCTTTGTTTTTCAAAATTTGAAATTAATATCCAATTAAGTGCTGATTTTATGTTGATTAATGATATGTTACCGTAAATTTAGCTGTTTTATTAACAACATTAACTATACCGTTTTTTCCCCTTTTTTCTCAACAGTTTAAAATTACCATGTATCATTTACCATGTATCACTAGAGTCTAAAGTATCACGGCTCACAACAAATTAAGGGATTTTTGTAAATAGTAAATTTATCGGGACAGAATGAAATTATTAAATTACACGGGATTCCTTAAATTTTTACATAAATAATTGATCTAACTCCTTATACCATAGAACAAATTGGCCCATACTTATACCGTCAAAGTCAAACTTTCTTATTCTATGCAACGTGGAATCTCTTTGCTTTAGATTTGTAGCTAAGTAAATTAATTAAATCTGAGCCGAGACTGGAGACAATGATTAATCAAACTAAAGTTTGAATTGTGATTGGGTATTCCCATCTGATCCATTTTATTTACTTAAAAATAATTGATCAAAAAAATAATTTATTTGTATTTGATTTATATTAAATATATATATATTTTATTTAATTATTATTATTATTTAATTATTATTTTTCTCTTACTATTTTTAATACGTAATAAATAAGAATAGTCAAATTAAGAATTACAAAACATTATTAATAAAATTGGTTTAATAAATAATTTTTTAGGAAAAATTAAAATTGTGTCAAGTCATTAATATGAGATAAGTTAACTAACTTTATTTGTTTGATTAAATTAAGTTCAATAAACACAGATTAATAAAAAAACATTAAAAATTGAATCAAGTCATGAAATATGAACCATATTAAATAAAATTTATTTATTTGATGTACAGAACTTATAAATTATTATTCTTGTTCATATAATTAGATCAAAATTATAAATAAAAAAAAAACTACACCAAAAAGGAAGCTAAGTCCATCAAAAACTATATCAAAACAACAGTAAAGCAAGACCAAAGGAATTCAATAAATTAAATAATATAAATTAAATAATTTATATTAAATTAATAGAAGTAATAAAACTCTGACCTAATTTTAATATAAATAACAACTATGAAAAATAGAGAATAATAAAATCTCACATAATAATTTAAATATGTGTTTAACAATTTCACCGTAATTCACCAATCTTTCTTCTTCTTTTTTTCTTTCAGCGTTTCACTCAAAAAGTCAAAATTCAACCCCGCCGTGGGCCCCTTCTAACTCCACCAACCTTTTCTATCTAGTTTCACCATAATCTTTTCAAACTTATTCATTTGTTCATTGATTTTTATTTTATTTTTTGACACATCTTAATTTGATATAAAATTTAAAATTTAAATGAAAAGTTTTTTTGTCCTTCAAATTATAAACATATCAGATACATTAAAATAGTTATCAATTTATTATTTTAATTATATATAGGAAATAAACGAAGTCTCTTTTCTTTTTTCTTTTTTTTTGGTAAAATTCACTTCTAAAGTCACATTTGAAGAAAAGTACGTTGGAGTTGTCCTTTGCCAATTAAAAAGTTGTAATTAAAATATTGTTAAAAAATAAATGTTATTTTTTAAAATAGACTAAAATAAAAATACACCAAATAAATAAAATCAGGGAAAAATCTTCTTTCGACTTTTTATTTATAAAAAACTAATAACTGATTATAAAAATTTCAATACAAAATCTTATTTACTTTTTTCATCTTCACTATATTTCTTATTTCATATTTTATCTTATTTTTTTATTTTATAAAAATTATAACAAAACACAACCCTCATCTTTAACTCAAACTTAATGAAATTTAAAAAGTAAAATAAATTTATAATAGCATACAATAGCTCGAATATTAAATCTAATTTATCATATTATTTAATTATCTATTTTGAAATAATACTCTTAACTATATATTTCACATAAACTATTCAAGTGTACATTAATATATTCTTTAAAAATGTATAAATACAGTCAAACACGATTTCATATTCACAATTTTTTTTAAAAATAAATAAAGTGAATTCTATTTTTATTTTCTCGGCCAAACGCGTCATTTTTCTGTAGTTTTTCATACTTCAATTTCCTTTTCATTTCTTGGTTGACCGACGAAACCCACCAACTCCACCACCACATTCCGCCGTGCTCAGCTCGCTTACTAGGGTTTACTCTACGTCTTCTTAACTCATATAAGACTCTATCTTTTGTATCTATAACTGAAGAACAAATTTGCAGTTCAACTGTCCGACGCTTTGCCCCAATTAATCACAACGTAAATTTCTTCTGCTCTTAACCCTTTTTCAATTTCAGTGAATTATCTATATCTCTGGTAAATTGGAAGTCGGGTAACCGAAAAAAGTTGAAATTTTTAGGGTTGTTTTGTTCTCTGTTTTGCTCGTTTGGACTCAAGTATTTGTAAAGTAAAAAAACTGTATGTTGTTTCTTTTTTGGAAGAGTTCGGTGATACATAATATTTGGGAATTAAATATTTTGTGGGACGAATAAAGTTGTATTTTTGGGAATTCAGAAGTTATTTTTTTCTAACTGAAGCAGAAGTTTGTTTGGAGTTGAAGCTGGTTGGGTTGATCTATGGGTGTTACTGTTTGTGGTGATAGTTCTTCAATTTCGAGTGTAAAGTTTGTTGTTATCATAATGCTGCTTCAGACCCTTTTCCAGATTTGTTTAAGTTTGGAGAGTTAAGGGTGTTATATCTTAAATTCAAAGTGTTTATCTGCATAGGCAGAAGAAGGTCAATTGCAGTGATATAAGGTTTCAGTTGCAGTGTTGAGTAGGGTGTTCACGATAGTATATTTTGGAGTTTAGTCATTTTATTGAAGTGTCTGAGATGGATAATTCAAATCGGTCGTACAATAGGAATTCTGATCATTTGGGTGTGAATAAATTTGGGAAGAATATCAACAAAAGTCCTATACACCAACCTAATTTTAACAATGCAAATAGTGCTAGGCAACAACCTCAACCTCAGGTTTACAATATTAACAAGAATGATTTTCGGAGCGTTGTTCAGCAACTGACAGGTTCACCATCTCAAGAGCCTCCATCTAAACCTCCCCAGAATCCTTCTAAGCCTCCGAGTATGAGATTGCAGAAGATTCGGCCACCGCCTTTGACTCCTATAAATCGTCCCCAAATTCCAATCCATCCTCCAGCACAGATCCCTGCCCCAGCTCGACCTGCTGGAGGCGTTCCTTACCAAAACAATATTGCTAGACCGCCTCCTCACTATGGTCAGCCCTCACCACCTATGTTACCTCCAACTCCTGGAGATGTTTGGACAAATACAACTGAGTCTCCGATTTCAGTTTATATGCGTTATCTTCAAAATTCAATAATAGATTCAGGGCCTAAACAAACACAATTTCAAGGACCTGGTCATTTTCAAGCACATCCAGTGTCATCTGGTTTACTTCCTAATCCTTCAATGCCACCTTTTCCATCTCCTAGAATGAATGGCCCGCCTCCTTTCCCATTGTCGCGGATGAATGGTCCTCCTCCACCTCTTTTATCTCCTAGAATGAATGGCCCGCCGCCTCTCCCATTCGCTCGGTTGAATGGTCCTCCTCCGCGTCTTCTATCTCCTAGAATGAACGGGCCACCTCTTCTCCCATCTCCTAGAATGAATGGTCCTCCTCCACCTCTTCCTTCTCCGGGAATAAATGGGCCTCCTCCTTTGCCTTCACCTACCTCTCAGTATCTTTTGCCATCGCCTACTGGTTTCTTAAACTTGTTATCTCCCCGTTCTCCTTATCCATTGCTTTCTCCAGGTATGCAGCATCCTCCACCGCTGACACCAAATTTCTTCTTCTCTCCTATGGCTCAGCCTGGAGGTTTTGGCACTGGACCACAATTTCCTCCTTCCCCTGGTTATGGATTTCCATTGTCACCTTCTGGGTTCTTCGCCATGTCAAGTCCAAGATGGAGGGGTCAATAGCACCACCACGAACAGAGCTGCTGATCTCGATGGATTCTTTGCTTCGAGTTTCGTCCAGGTGGTACATTTCCTTCAAATTAAAGCTTTTTCCCTGTGGATATGCAGTGTATACAATGTAAGAGATCCTTCTGGACGTGTTTATACTTTTTTCTTTGTTTTCTTAACATATATTCAAATATTTGACTCTTTCAATGTAGAGTTTGTAGCAGATGTATCTCTGTATTTGCGTAGCCCTTATTTAGTACATTTAGCAACTCTCAACTGAACAGTTGAAAAGGTCAGGCTTGTTAGATGATAGTTAATTGAATTTTATATGTAGCTGGAAAGGTTCTTGTATTCCTTGTAATGTCAACTTTGGGATCAAATATTTTGGTTCTTTTTCCTATCATATAGATCAATTTTCAGTTTGTTGCCTTTGGGATCAATTGTTTTTTAAAGAAAATTATCTGCTTATTGTTTCATTTGTGGAGAAGTAGTCCCGGGGGTTCGACTGGCTGACTGTTTTAGTTTAAAAAATATCGATGCTGAAATCCATATGAAAAATACAATATTTGTTTGCTATTTTGTAGTCTTGTATCCCTGCATTTGGTGTGTTGCTATTTTATTCGCAGTGTAATATGGAGTAACAAGACCCTTGGTAGTTGTTACTTATTAGCAAAAACATGTAAAAGAGCATGTAAATGACAAGTGTCGTTTATTTATTTAATTAATTAATTATAGTTTACCATTTCTTACTCATTATGTCATTTGTTTCCAGTAGTGTTTGTAGCAGCATTATGTTTGAAATTATAAAAAGGGTGATTTAAGTAAACTTTTTATGTTTAGAAGATGAATGCCATATTTACTTTTTCGCACTTATAAAGAAAAGAGTTCAATTTCGTTTATCCCTTTATGTCATGTTTTAATGTCAAAGAAATATGTAATTTAATTTGTCCAGAATGTTATTTCTGATTTTCTGATTGTGTGAGTTGCACATTTTCTGGAGGGATGCTCTCTCATTTGGTTGGTTGTCAGGTGAAACAGGTAGAACTGTTAGGTTAACACTAAATTAATATTAGGGGAAAAGAGAGGAGGGTTTGTAGGTGGAAAAGGTCAGTAGATCTGAGTAATTGTAAGTGCAGTTCCTTTCATTGAGTATACAATAATCTATTGATTCAATCCAATTATATGAACCTCTTTGGTAATAGCAGAACACTGGATGTTCTTGTCCCGAGTCACTCTGGGATGATGCTTTTGCAAGTGTCCACCTTATAAAATGGAACGGTATCCCCTAGTACATACACTATCTGTCTATAAGTCGAATATAGATGCTACATGTATATGTGTATCACCATTATAGACCAGCTGAAGAACAAAAATTAGGAAACTCATTTTTAATTCTGAAAATAAATGAACTATGGTGGATGATGTTTGAGGCAGATAGAGGTTAGGAACAATGTTAAGACCTAGATCATTCCAGATTTGCATAAGTTGGTGAAGTACGGTCCAGGACAGTTATGCAAGGTGGGAAAAGTGAAAACATATGGAATAGTTTACATCCCAAAGCTGTTAAACTGTTTACAGCTCCTGAAAGCTATTTCAGAGTCGTATAAATTTATTCTGCTCGTATTGTTGGGATCTTTTGGAGGTTATCTTTTATCACTGCAATAGACTCTTACTACCTTGGATCTAATACATTTTGTTTTCATATGCACTACACAGATACATGTATTATCATACGTCCACTCTCCACAGTAGTTTAAGTGTTTTTCTTTCATCTCTTTAGCATACTTGTGATACGAGTGGCAGTAATTTGCTCATGCGATTTGATACTTAACAATCTTGTTGCTGTTAACGGCGCTACCCATGTCTAGCCACTTTAAGTTTTCCGCATTGTGTTGGGTCTTGGTTTGCGGCTATAATTTGCTGCCTCATATCTGTGGATGATTATCTTGTCATGTTCTCATCTAGCGGCTTTTAGTGGCTGATCTGGCTGCATCATCCAGTTAAGCTATAACCTTCTGGAAGAAAAAACCCAGTTTGATAGTATTGGATGTGCTTTTCGCTTTCTGTTGGCGGAATACTGTACCATCTAGCCAATAGAATGTATTCATTCCCATTGCATATAAAGTCAGGAGACTGATTAGTTTACTCCTACTTGCCTTGAAATAAATTGTTTTTAGGTCTATTATTTCGATTCATGCACCAAGTGTTAGAAGGCGAATGCAGTATGATGACTTTTATTCATCAACTTGTTGCTAACAGCCAAACTTGTTTGCTGTGTGCTTTCCTCATTGCAAAGATACGTTTGTGTCTGCGTACAGAACTGTGAGCTTAAGGGTGTGTTTGGTACGAAGGAAAATATTTTTCTAGAAAATGTTTTCCTGGAAAACAAGTAGATTTTGGACTTATTTTCTCATGTTTGGTTGGTGAGTAGAAAATATTTTCTGGAAATGATTGTGTTTGATTTATGAATGAAAAATGTTTTTTTGAGGAACATCTTTTATTTTTACTAAAGTAGAAAATAATTTATGAAATTGAAAATATATTTTAAAAACAATTTTTTTGGGGGTGGTGGTGGTGGTGGTGGTGGTGGGGGGACAGGGGGAGGGGTAGGAGTGAAAAAATAAAAATTTGAAGTTGATAGTATTTTTAAAAAGCAAAATTAATTTTTTGGGGGGGTGGGGTGGAGGGTGGGGGGCTGGCCCGGGGAGGGGGGGAGGTAGGAGTTTAAAAATAAAGATTTGAAGTTGAAAATATTTTGAAAAAGCAAAATTAAATTTTTGGGGAGGGGTTGGGGGAGGGTGGCTGGTGGGGGGGGGGGGAGTCAGGGATTCGTGAAAAAAAAAATTTTGAAATTGAAAAATATATATTATTTTTTTTAAATTGATGTTTTTCCAAAAAAAAAAATGTAATTTGAAATTAGAGCAAAGCTTTGGAAAATGTTAACCTTAATTTTTGAAGGGAAGTCATTTTCCTTAATTTTGAGGAAAATATTTTCCAAAACTGAAAATTGGAAAACATGAAAAAATATTTTCCTTCATACCAAACACACTCTAAGTTTTATGTCTACTGGAACTCGGGAAGTTGACGGGTGATATGTTGCTTCATTCGTCAATGAAAATATGCACATAAAAAACTTTAGTACTAAGTTATTGAGGCCAAAAAAACAAATTAAGAATTTAATATTTGCTACATCAGTCAGATATTCACGGTTCTGAATTCTGAAATCCCTTCGATATGTTGTAGAACTTAAAAATTATAAACTACTTATTTATGGTTGGAATTGAGTAAGTGACGTTCCATTGAGCTTACTTTATACAATGCAAATATACACAATGCAATCTTATAAGTCCGGTTTGGAGAGATAGAGTAAAGTTATACTATAAGTTTTAACAAGTAGGGTTTGGAGGGGTAGAGTAAAGTTATGTAAGCTTTTAATTAGTTGGATTAGTTTGGTTGGAAAAAATTAAAGAACTATTTACCGGAATCTGTTAGTAGTTGCATTGACTAGACCCTCTTAACAAAAAAAAAGAGCCCACACCATTTTGGGCTGACCATCATTGATGGATAAGCCAAGAAATAATCTGAGCCATTTCTTGATTGGTATATACCACATGAATAAATCTTGAAATACTGGGCCAAAAGATCTTATAGTAAGGATTTAATTAGCTGTACAATACTATTTAGGGACACTCTCATGTGGAATAGTACTACCACATTCAAATTTAAAATAAATAAGAAAGGGACCTTTCTGTCCATTGAAGCAGAAGAGGTAATGAAAGTTCATCAAAAGATTTTGAATAGAGTGATAAGAATTTCTTTATCGTTAATCAGATGTTTTGAGTTTGAACCTTAATTACGAAAAAAAAAAGAAAAGGAAGAGATAAAAGAGAGAATCATTCCTGAAAACTAGGTAGACCATAGAGTGAAGACAGAAGAAGATGCTTGTCCACGAATAGGAATAGCCGAATGTATGTGCTTCTTTGTGGGATGAGAAGTTCATTATTGATAATTCAGACCACGAATTAGCCAATCAAAAATAGGACCAAAAAATCATATATAACTTATTTATTATTCAGCTACCAAATGATTTGAAGTAGTGGTAAACCCTTGTTGATAATTTCACTTACCAACTATGGAATTGGATAGGATAGGATAGGATAGGTGAGGGACCATTTTAATAATTTTAAACCTCATCGACCCACCAATAAATTAAAGGCATAATATATAAATGTGTTTTTTAACTTGACTTTAAATTATATTTATGCCCTTCAATTTTTAATGTGCACAAATAGACACTTAAATTTGTATAAAGTTGAACAAATAGACACACATGTCCTACATGTCATTTTTTGTCCTACGTGGTGTCCTACGTGTATTGTACCACATAGGACTCATGTGTTTATTTATTTAAAAGTTTGATAGTTAAAATATTTATTTGTACATTATGAAAGTTGAAGGTCAAAATTAAAATTTGAAATCGAGTTCAATATATATATATATATATATATATATATATAATATATATATATATATATATATTATGCCTAAATTAAAAGTAAAACTCTCTCATGTTTTAGCTGATGTTGACAAGTGTTTTCTTCATTCAATCCACCATTTTTAAAATATTACTTCTATCTATTTATCTATACTATCTTATCGTTGAAAAATAAAAAAGGGTACCTCCCTCTATCTATTATACTTTCCTTCTTTTCAATTAGGCAGGGCCATGAAAATTCCCAATTCCTATTCCTAAATCCTAACTACCAGGCAGTCAGAAGTATTTCCTAATCGAGATGATTTTATTTAAAATATTTAAATTTAAAAATTTTAATTAAATATAAAAAATTATCTATCGCTTTATTATATTCTTTGTTGATTACTTGCTATCTGTATTATAACTTCTCCAACATATATGCTTATAGCATAAGTTTTACAATTATTATTTTTACTATCTCAATTTATGTAAAAATATTAAATTAAATATAAAATTTAATTATATTTTTTTAAGAAAAAGTTATGATAAAAATAAATTAAAATATTTATGCGACTATAAATAGTTGAAAAAATGATTCTTCGGTAAAACCCTGGCAACGCAATTATACTTTCTATTCTCTTTTACTGTCTCATTAATATATAAATATGATCTTTAATTTGATTTCAGCGAACAACTATGTCATCTAATTTTGAACGTGTCCTACATGGTACAATACACGTAGGACGTCATGTATGACACATAATTGTCATGTAGGACGAATTTATCTATTTGCTTAAATTTATATAAATTTAAGTGTTTAATTATGCACTCTCAAAATTAAAGGTCATAATTATCAATTGATGTTAAGATAAGGATCATTATTATACATTATGTTTTTACTGACCAAGTTTGTGTTCTTGAAAGAAGAGTGAGACAAGACCGTTTATTGAAAACTAAGATACTAATAATCTATTAAATATTCTTTAATGTGTAATTTTAAATGAGCATATGAAATGTTGAAATTAAAGACTTGTCAAATTAATAAAGAGGCCATTTTTGGTTTATAAATAAAAATAAAAGTAAGTAAGACCGACAATTTTAAAATAAGATAGGTATCATTTTGAAAGCAAAACTTTGATTTTTGTCAATGAACCCTTTGAGACGATACGAAATGTCGAGAGATTTGGGATTCTCTTGCAAATGGCGTTGTATTCACATATTATACTTGAAATAAAAAAGAAGTGACTAACTATTCCACGAGTATCATATTATTTGACCTATCTTTTGTTTTACATATTCAAAAATTTTCAGCCCGTTTATTATTGCTGTTAAAACAACTTATTCAAAATATTTTATCTAGAATGACTTTTAAGGTGCTTTTGAGAAAAAAAAATTGTATTTAGTTAATTATCTAAAATGTTTTTTGATAAGTAGATTGTGTCAAATTATATAAAAAGACAAGTATCAATGCATTTTTAATACTAAGATTATTTTAAAGAGAGAAAATTATTTTATAAAGTATTGAATTAATCTTTTACGTATATTAAATTAATATCTACATATTTAAATTTTGAATCAATATTATATATAGATAAACAAAAATAAATTAAATATTAATATGATGTTAACACATTAATTTAAATATAATTAAAAAAATCAAGCAAATAAATTTAAAAACCAATATTATTTTCATATTATATTATAATTATTATTTATTATCATATATAATTATTATTATTATTATTATTATTATTATTATTATTATTATTATATTATTATTATTATTATTATTATTATTATTATTATTATTATTATTATTATTTATAACAATTTGTGATAGTAAAGAAATATGTGAATGATAGAAAAATATAATTACTTATGGATGTAAAATATAAATTAATTTTGTTTCATTTTTTAAGTATAAAAACCTTAGATTAATCAACTTTTATCATGTTAACAACTTTTAAGGGTTTTCAGACATTTTGATTAAAAAAGTGTTTACCAACATTTGTTTGCCAAACACATCAACAATTTTTTTAACTTCAGCAATTTTATCGAAACACATAAATACTTATTTTAAAAATAAGTTCAGCACTTTCAAAAGTAATTTTTAGAAGCTACTTTTTTTAAGTCCATCCAAACGGGCTCTTAAAGTGATACATTTGAGGTGTCTAAGTGAAAGTTATTGTCAATTTTAGGGGGTCACCGATGAATTAGGCCAAATTTTTAGGTAGTCATTTGAAATTAAGAGTACTAGGAGAAAAATATCTTATGATTCTCTTAATTTACTAGATAAGTAAAATAAGAAAATATTTTTAATTTACGAGTAGCATAAAATGAAACAGACTAGCTGATTTAGATTAATATGGAAAGTTAATTGAAGCAAAACTTTCTATTTCCACTTGAAAATGACCCATAAAGATGAAGACACACACAAAAGAAAGAAAAAAATGTCTGAACAAAACAAAAAGAGCATGTATTTGTCTATTACACACTTTCAAATATAGATCAAACAAGATGTATACCACATTAATCTAGTAACATAATGAATTCGATAAATTGTTTTTTTACCACATTAATCTCTCGATAAATATTTAATTATATGTAAGAGAATAATTGGAAAAAAGAAGAATCAGTTAATTATCTCCTATTTTTATAAAACGACAAAGATTTTGATGCAACAAAAAGTAATAAGCTCAAGTATATTACTGTGATGGAAACTTACTAATCTAACATAAACTTCCCATTTCAACTTCATCAATGATCCCATAATTGAAAAAAAGTTAAAACGATTTCTTTTTGTTCTTTCCATAAAATAAAATTACAGAAATACAACATCTTCATCTTATATCATTTCCTCATTCTTTACACCAGCGTCGACCCAATACACAACCAGACGAATAATTAATCTAATACAGTATAATTACGATAAAATCAAACTGAACGTGTGAAGGATATCGTTCTGATTATCTTCCATGAACTTTTTTAGAAACACAATATTTTTTCATGATTTTAGCCCGTGGAAAAGAAAAAAGAAAATTAAGACGAAGAGAAATAAATTAAACTTCAAATTTTATGAGATCTCACCGTTACCACCAAGAGCTATGGCTTCGGCGACGGAGGCTAATTTTTGGAGATTCAATTTGACAACTGTATCAGCAAAAAGACGAGTGTCTTCTTCAGTATTCCCTTCAGGCACATCAACGACGTACGATTCCAAAACAACGGTCCAGATTCCCCCATGGCGTTCGAATCCATGTACACTAGTAACTGACCGGTAATTCTTCAATCTATGTTCACCACCAATTATACTGAAACCGGTGACGTACTTTTCGTCGTCCAATAAATCGAGCCTCTCCGTGCTTGTATTCGCCGGTAAACCGGAGATGACGTTGACATCGCGCGTGGCCCCCACGACCATGGAGAAATTCTCTGCGACGGAACAGCTTTTGATGAAGTGCTTGTATATCTGAGGCTTTTCGAAACGACGGACGACGGACCAGACGACGTGAGGCGGCGCGTGGATGCGTTGTGCGAGTAGAGAAGAACATTGGGATGAGTTGACTTGGTAGGAGTGGAAGTCGGTTACACTTGATTTGAGCTCATCGGATTCTTCCGGTGTCAAACCGGGAGGAAGCATGAACTGATGGGTCGGGTTCGGTTCTTCTTCTGCTTCCTGATGAACGTGGGTCGTTGAGTTATCGGATTGCTCCATCAGACAAAGAGAAGAGGCAAGCAAAATGGGCAAAAAGTAAAGTGCAATTTGCGGTTCAAGTTTTATTCTTATTTCTACTTATTATAATAAGTGAATAATGGAAAAAGAAGCATGAATTCTTCTTTTTGGAATAGATATAAAAATATTGAACTGTGTGACTAAAACATAAAATAATCTGAGGATTATCAATTTATTTACACAATTATACTGTATTAGTTTTGTTTATTTCAATTTGTTTTAATATATTTTAATCTAATAGAGTATAAAATTTTAAAAAGTAAGAAAATTTTGAATTTTGTGATCTAAATACTTATATAGATCAAACAATTTCTTTTAGCTAAGAATAACACTCAAGATATTTGTTGATTTCAGTATCATATTGAATTTTACAATAATCTCATCTAACTTGTATTCTTATTGATGCGCAATTCGTCTATGTATTTTGCTTTAGTAGAATATAAAAGCACCAACTTAAAACACTTTCAAATATAACTTTCCAAAAATAGAAAAAAGAAATAATACTTGCTACAATACAAATGCAGTAGCCGTTACTAGCAAGTACTCACTCTGATCGGCAGTATTTTTTTTTTGACTTGATACGTTTACTAAGAAATTATAAATAAAAGAATGATAATATAATAAATATAATAAAAAAATTATAGTTAATTATAAAATTAAATATAAAATTTTATAAAATAAAAATTATTATTAAATACCTATTTAATATAGTGAATAAGTATGATTAAATCGACCATCGAGTAAGAAGTAGTGGTAAAATTTAGATAGAACAAAAAATGGAAGTGTAGGGAATGCAGGCCAAGTATGTGGGAGGACAGGACAGGTTGGGTGGCTGCCCCGCTAAGTGAAAATTGATTGGTTGAAAGGTCAGCCGCGTTATTAAAATGGCAACTGCCAAGTCAAGACAAATTATTTCCCTTTTTCATTTGCAAAGTCAATATTGCTTTAATTATATCTCTAATTTTTCTCAATGGTTCGTAATTTGATTTTACTTTCTTTTGTATCAAATTGAATTATAACGCATGAATTGAGATGGAGTACTTCTATTTTGGATGTAGTACGCTAGTTATCAAGTCACCTGAGTTTTAGTAATTGATTCTGTTTGAGTTTTACTCTATCAATTTAATGAAAATTGAGTTCTATTAAATTTAATAACTTATTTCGTGATACTTATATATTGTATCGTCATATAATTATTAATCACAGATAGATTGAAGATCTAATGATTTAAGCCGCAACACGTATTGTTAGACACACCAAATAAACAGACTCATTATAATTCATAATAAAATATGATAATATTCATGCATAATGGATATCTATCACTGAATTTAGACTTTGAAAATTGTTTCTAGTTTGACATTTGAACTGTTAGGTTTAAACTTTCATATTCTATTCATTAAATAATCTGGAAGAATCAGCTTCTTAATAAATAAATGCACAAGATAAGACACCTATAAATCTGTTTCCTTGATAAGACCAGCTAAAAGGGGGATCAATCAAGCTTACATTATTTTTAGCTTCTACGCATTGCGTGAAAGCCATCTGGAAGAATCACCCACTTCTTTATTATTAAATTTATTTGTTACATAATATATAAAGAAGCACTACACTTGGCCTTAGCTAGTGAATAAATACTCCAATTTAAGTATGTATATCTAGTAATCTAGACACTGCAACTTATTTTCACTGATCAGTCAAAGTACACAGTCAATAAAAATGATCATTTATACATTTGTGAAATTTATATTTATACGTCATATCACGTCGGATATACACATGACACACGTGAGATAAGTTGGGACGGTTAGTTGTTATCATGTTATGGTGTTTAAATGCTCACTTACAAAGTTGAAGTGCTTACTTATCAACTGAAGTCAGTGTTTGTTTATGTATTATGTAATTATTTATTTTGTTTACTTTACTATTGTTGTTCATATTGTATTTGTAAGATACTTAGACAAAACTTTGAAGAACTTGGTAAGACACAACGAAGTTTAAGAACATTTTCACAACTAGAAAATTAAAACTAGTGGAGAAACTAGAATCAGAAATAGGTTAGAAAAATTATACAACATATTTTTCTTAAATAAGAATTGTTGTCAGTTTGTGTTTAAAAAATCTTATTGATTCCAACAAACTTTGCAGAAACACGAAGTTACCAAAGTTTAATGAACCAGTGAAGGACAAAAATTAATTCACAAATCTAAAATCTGTAACACATTCGAGAATCTGGAAAAACAAAAAGAAGATCAAGTCCACTGAATGCACATTGTCTCCTTAAGGAAATTATTTCTCTCTAGTATACGAGGTTTGATTTAGAATATGTCCTCCCAGGATAGAATGATCTCAATCACCAGTGTATTGATACCAAAAGCTGGTGTCTGTGAGCCAGTCAATGGCAATAAAGTACACTTAGAATACTAAATTTAGTAGTAGAAGAAGAAGTCCAGAAATTAGTTCAACTAAAATGAGAGGAAATCTCTCAATTTATAGAAAACAAAGGATAGTGTGAAAAAAGTTTTTATTGTGCCTTACCGGAAAGGTCACAAACCTTTGAAAAATTCACAATCTTTATAAAAGATATCACAACCTTTCATAAAAGTCACAACTCTTCATAAAACTCGCAACACTTCATTTTTCATTTATATCTTTTAAAATCCAACAACTATTAATTTACATGACAAGACAGACAGATAAAACTGTTTTATGATGAATCTCATTCTACAGGATAATGTCTTCCTTAACGTATACGTTAAACATAGTTGTATAGGTGTTATTCAAGTGCATGATGATGTAGGATACTTCATATTTCAATTATGAATTGGTTCTTCATCCAGGGGTGGATGTAGGGAATAGACTACAAATTTATCTTAACCTAATAGCTTTGACTTAGACCCGTATATATATTTTAAAAAATGTTAGTGAAAAACTTATAAGATAAAAAATTGCAAGATTACAATTGAAAAATAAAATGAAGAAAGTAATCTCTTCAGGCTGAGGCGCGGATATCTCGCTCTCTTTAAGGAGATTCAAGCCCATCCCCCTCGATGTGCTCCAGACCTTTTCTCTTGTTAAGGCCTTTGTAAGAGGATCTGCAAGATTATCACAAGATTTGACATAATCAACATTAATGGTACCATTTGTCAAATACGATTTTACATTACTGTGTATCCTCCTTATAGGTCTGGATTTACCGTTGTAATAACGGTTTTGAACTCTACCAATTGCAGCGGTGCTATCACAATGAATTAAAATAGGAGGAATTGGTTTTCAAAAATAAGGAATTTGAAACAATAAATCTCTTAACCAATTCGCTTCCTCACTAGCTGAAGCTAAAGCAATTAGTTCAGCCTCCATGGTAGAGTTAACAATTATAGTTTGCTTTTTTGATCTCCAACAAACGCACCACCACCTAAAGTAAAGACATAACCAGTTGTAGAACAGGAATCACCTAACAAGTGTTCCAATCCGCATCACAAAAGCCTTCAAGTACACAGGATATTTTTTATATTTTAAACCACATTTTTTGTTCCAATTAAAATCTCTCATAACTCTTGTTATAGCATGCCAATGTTCATTACCTGGCTTGCTTGTAAACCTGCCAAGTACTCCTACTGCATATGCAATATCAGGCCTAGTGCAATCAGTCACATATCTCAAACTTCCGATTATACTAGCATATTCTTTTGATTTATTACATCATTTTCACTTTCAACACGAAATAAGTGAACACTTGAATCAAAAGGAGTAGCAACATGCTTGCAATCATGAAAGTTATATTTTTTCAAAATTTTCTCAACATAATGTGACTGGTCAAGGAAAATCCCCTCACATGTTCTTGTTATTTTTATTCCAAGAATAAAATTTGCCTCACCAAGATCTTTCATATCAAAATGGCTTCTAAGAACATTTTTAGCTTCATCAATAGCATTTATGTTAGAGCCAAAGATCAATAAATCATCAACATATAGGCAAATAATCACATGAGAATTATTCCAAGACTTATGATATATGCACTTATCACACTCATTTGTTTTAAAAACCATTTTCAATCATGCAAGAATCAAACTTTTCATGCCATTGCTTTGGTGCCTGTTTCAAGCCATATAGGATTTAGTAAGTTTACATACTTTGCTTTCTTGGCCTGCTTCAACAAAACACTCGGGTTGGTCCATATAAATTTCTTCATTTAGGTCTCCATTTAGAAAAGCATTTTTACATCCATTTGATGAATTTGCAAATAAAAAATTGCAGCCATAGCAACTAAAAGTCTAATGGATGTAATTCTTGTTACCGGAAAAAAGTATCAAAAAATTCTAGGCCTTCTAGTTGTTTAAAACCTTTTGCAACTAGCCTAGCCTTGTATTTATCAATAGAACCATCCGTTTCAACTTTTTCCTTAAGACCCATTTGCAACCAATTGTTTTACAACCCGGTGGTAAATCAACTAACTTCCAAGTTTTATTAGAAATTAGAGATTCCATTTCATCATTTACAGCCTCTTTCCAAAAAATAGAATCATGTGAAGATAATGCCTCTTTCAAAGTTAGAGGTCATTTTCAACATTAAACACATAAAAATCAGGACCAAAATCTTTTTCTACTCTCTAGCTCTTTTACTTCTTCTTAACTCAAAATCAACTACTTCTTTATTTTTCAAAGTTGAAGTAGAAGAACTAGGTAGTGACAAAATATTTTGTTCAATCCTTTGACCCCCACTACTTTTAGTATCAAAAGGAAATTTATTTTCATGAAAAATAGCATCACCAGATTCTATTACAATATTATCTTCAAGATTAAAAAATCTATAGGCTGTACTATTTGAAGCATAACCAAGAAAAGCACAAGTAGTAACTTTCTTACCCAACTTTGTAATGTTGGATCCATTAGTCTCACAAAGGCTAGACAACCCCAAACTCTTAGATATACCAAACTTGGCTTGTAACCTTTCCATAATTCAAAAGGTGTCAATTTAGGTTTTTTATGAGGCACACGATTCAACACATAACAAGCAGTTAAGATAGTTTCACCCCAAAAATTTTAAAGGTGCATGTGACTCAATAAGCATGCCATTAGTCAATTCAACCAAAGTTCTATTTTTCCTTTCTGCTACTCCATTAGACGAAGGAGAGTAAGGAGGAGTAGTTTTCATGAATTATTCCCAATGATCTAACAAAAGAATTAAACTCATTTGATTCATATTCACGGCCTCTATCACTTCTAATTCTTTTTATTTTTCTTCCAAACTGATTTTCAACCTCATTGAGATAAGTTTTGAAATTTTCAAAAGCATCACTTTTATTTTTCATCAAGTAAACATATGTAAACTTAGAAAAATCATCAATGAAAGTGATAAAATATCTATTACCTCCACGAGTTAGAATTCCACCAAGTTCACAAATATCAGTATGAACTAATTCTAACAAATCAGTTTTTCTTTTAACTTGAAAATGAGGCCTTTTAGTGATCTTGGCTTTACTACAAGCCTCACACTTTTCAAAATTCTTTTTAAACCATTGGATCAATCCTAAACTACTCATGATTCCAACATAACGATCATTAATATGACACAAACGAGCATGCCAAAAATTAGTAGAAGAAAGCATATAAACAGAAGTAGAAGTTTTATTCATCTCAACATTCAACTTAAACATCCCATCACATGCATACCCCTTCCCCACAAAAATACCTTTCTTCTATATTACATATTGATCAATTCAATAATCTGTTTAAAGCCTGCTTTATTAAGAGAAAACTAGACATCAAATTTTTCCTCATAGAAGGAGTATAAAGTACATCTTCAATGTTAATATCCTTCCAGAAGTAAAACACAACTCAACATCTCCCTTTCCAAGCACTTGAGTAGTGTGAGCATCACAAAGAATGATGGTTTTGGGCTCCTCAAAATGAGTATATTTTTTAAACCAGTCTTTGTCATAATTGACATGATGGTTTGCACCAAAATCAGCCCACCATCCATCAACATTATCAACCATATTTATGTTGGTAATCACCTCCACAAAAGGTTATTCGGTAACGTTTGCCTGCATATTAGGATCATGTTTCCTGAATCTGCAAAATCGAGCAATATTCCCACTCTTGCCACAAACAAAGCATGGTCCCTTTTCTTGAAAATGTTGATTTTGTGCTTTGTGATTTTCACCATTATTTTTCTTGGGAGGTCTACCATTATTTTTCTTGAATTTTCTTCTTCTTAGGCTTTAAAGAAGTATTTTTGTGAGTTTCAGGAGCAGCATTATTCGAAGTTATTAAATTTACCTTCGATGTGATATTTTTCTCTTCTGTTTGTAAAAGTGCATCTTGGCCTCTTGCTTCTTCTTCCATGCATTATCAAGTTTTCAAGAGAGGTTTCCTTTTGTTTGTGGCGCATAGTTTTTTGAAATTCCTTCCAAGAAGGTGGAAGTTTATCAACTCTGCCATAAACAATAAGGTTATCTCCAATTTTAACCTCTTCGGACCTAAGCTCTTCAACAATCATGATCAAGTCTTGAGCTTGATCTACCACTGATTTGTTGTCCACAATTTGGAAACGAAAAAATCTACTAGCTGCGTACTTTTTCGCTCAAGCCTCTTCGGTATCATACTTAGTCTGCAATGCCTTCCAAATTTTCTTTGCACTAGAGTAAGTTCTATCATAATAATCATAAAAATTATCAGATAGACAATTAAGAAGATAATACCGACACTTATATGAATCACCATCGTACTTTTCCACTTTCTCTAGATGAGAAATAGTTTCATCATCATTCATAGTGGTGATGTCTTCTTTATTTGGATTCTTCTCGGTTAAAACGTAAGAAACATTGAGAAGACTTAAGTAGAAAAGTACTTTACCCTTCCATCTCTTGAAATGGTTACCATTGAACCGAAATGTCTTGTTAAGATCTCCCATCTTGACATCCGCGGTTTTTTCAATTGTAGCCATCTTTGGAATCTCCTTAAAATTGTTAGTGAAAAAACTTACAAGATAATAAAATTGCAAGATTACAATTGAATATAAAATGAAGAAAGTAATCTCCTCAGGCTGAGGCGCGGATATCTCGCTCTCTTTAAGGAGATTCAAGCCCACTGCAGCAAATGTTTTCACCGGTCCAGCAGTAGTCCTCTTTGACTTGTCCCCTCCAGGATACAACAGCCTTCACAAAGTATAACTCAACAACTCTGGACAAGAGTTGAGTCCAAAGCTCCACAAAAAAGAACACCTCCTTCAACTAATAAGAACTCTCTTTTAGACTAACTCTTTCACTCTTTGTTTCTCTTATCAATTGTGTGTATCTAAAACCAAATGAAGACTACCACTATTTATACTACAAGAAGTCTTCCTAGCAATGAATAGGAAAATAATAGAGGTAGTAAATAGTGAAGATAATGGCCTTAGGAGTTACATAGGTTACAATGGAGTTACATAGGTTACATAAGTTACAATAGGAGTTACATATGTTACATATGTTACAAAGGGAGTTACATATGTTACATAGGTTACAAAGGAGTAATGGAGGAATTAAGATGAAATACATTGATGGATAACCAATGCTAATGGATGATGTAGAAGTCATCCATTCCAATGTTCATTCTT
Source organism: Solanum peruvianum (assembly GCA_027705065.1). NCBI lineage: Eukaryota > Viridiplantae > Streptophyta > Magnoliopsida > Solanales > Solanaceae > Solanum > Solanum peruvianum. The sequence goes on along the minus strand of JAKWJD010001760.1, from coordinate 40,875,736 downwards.
ATAACTCCAAATAAAGTAGTTAATATGTTAAATATTAATATTAAAATGCTAATAACCTAACAAAAAACTTACTATTTGATACAAATAAAAGTTACGGGCTCAGTAAATTAGATGGAATGTAGTAGAATTTCAAACGTTAACTCATAAAGTTCAAATCATGTGTTTCACCTTTGTCTTGATCAGTTTTATTCTGTTATCAGACTTCCAAAAAACATTCACCAGGAACAGTTTTCATACTACTTCATGTTTCCTTAGTCAATAACGCTACATTTTGTCTTTGACTTTTGAGTTGTACACATCATGTCATAAATTTAGTAGCCGACTCTTGAAAAATTTTATTCTCTAGTATACAGATCATAAAGCTACTAGAATACTGTTTCTCCCTTTTAAAATATATAAAAAATAATGTATAACTAACTCGAAGGAAATTTAACATCTATAATATATAGATAAAAAGATAGTTTTAACTTTATAATAGATGAACCCGTTTCGCCCCCTAGCTTTGTCCATCATAATAGGTTGACAGTATAACCTATTATCACTGTGACAATACTTTTTTTTTTTTAAATCTTCTTTACCTCTATTATTGAAGCAAAAAAGAAAAGGAGCAAAAACTATATTCAAGAGCACTCGACTATTTTTGACCAAATGTCATGTTTCAATTATTTAGAATGGGAAGATACAACAATATTTTGAATGAAATTTACCATCTCCTTGATTTTTAATTCATCTGACATAACAACAACAAAAAACAAATAGACACTGAAGATGAAAACAGAGATTGGGAACTATTGTGATAACATATTCCTATTTTGGCTTTGTATGATAACAGAACTAGGCTCACAAAATTTTCCTTCTTAATCTTGAAACAATGATATTGTAAAAAATTTTGAAAACACAATTGTCCTAAAACATTGGAGCAATTATCCCAAACTAGACCTAGTCATCTCATATGCCAAGAAGCAAGCTGCATTTGCTGGGATGCTACGCGTTATAGCAGGTCCAAACCCCTTGTAAAGGCCTTTGACACCTTCTGAGGCCAAAATCTTTTTAAGAGCATCAAAAGAGCCAGAGTATTTCGGGTTTCTATAATCATCAACTTGAATTACGCTCTTAATAACATCTGTCGGGTACACTGCAAACCAGACTGAACCACCAGCCAAGCCTCCAGCTACTATAAGAGAACCCCTTCCTAGCCCAGAAGTATCCATCCCTCCTGCAAAGTACTGCTTTAACGCTTCGTATACACCAAACATAACAGCATTTCCCGGTACTTCTCGTGCCAGGGTGGGGCACATACCCTTGAAGAGACCCCTTACACCTCCTTCTGAACGGAGAACGTGTCTTGCAACATCCATTGGCCCTGTATACTTTATGGCCGCAGAGGCTGATCCTACACTTGCCAATGCGCTATGCGCTTGCAACCTGCACTCACATTTGAGAATCAACAGTTAATTTGCTAAAATAGATGAAACAATACAAATTGTTTTTACAGTAAAAGAGTCCAACTGCAAAACACATGTATACTACACTGGAGGAAAGAAAAGCAGAACGATGAGGTCCTGTTCAAACCAGTCAACCTGACAGTTAATACGAAAGGTGCTGAGGAAAATTTACAAAGACTTGAAAAGATTCCATTTTAAAGCGGGTATCTTTGCCTCTCCCCTTGTACCAAGAAACAAGTTTAGAACATAAGGATAACGGGCTAATCTATTATAAGTTACTGTATTAGTTTACGGAGCTAGTTTAGATATAAGAAGACATATGTTAATCCCTCTGCACTAAAGTATTTTTGCCATCTATAGTCTTGACTCTTGTCCAAAAAAAGTGAACCTGTTGTACTGGACATATGGAGATTCAGGATGCAGGATTTGAAAACAGGCACAATATTAGCGCTCATGTGAATTCATTACTACTCTTCATTTTCAAAGGTTACTGAGCTTTGACTAACATTTTATAATGTATTATTTTACGAGCTTGATATAGGTCAATCGTGACTTATAGTACGTTTAGTTTCTAAATATCCATATTGGTTTTTAAAAATAATTTAATCTAGTTCATTTTAACTTTCAATATCAGTCAAATTAACACTTGGCAATTTCAGACAAATTAAGACAGGGAGTATTATATTTCTATATTGGATGCATTAACAACCATACCTGCATTTTATGAGTTCAGTCGGGCAGGCAAGAAATGATGCAGCAGTTCCAGCCACAGCCCCACAAAGGATTTGCTGCTTGACAGTAAGAGGAGCTCCCGGTTCAGACCTTAACAATGCCTCAGTTTGACCTCTAACAGTGAAAAGCAAAGCGTTGAAGGCGGCTACAGTGGCAAGTGGAGCTCCCATGCCTTTGTATAACCCCCTTGGACCTTCAGAGGCCACTGTTTTCCTGACAGCATCTATGGCCCCTGTATACTTAGGAGGTTGCCCTGGAAGTGGAGTAGGCTGGCTTTGGAGCTTGACTTTGATGGTATCAAAAGGGTGCCCGACTATCAATTGTGCTGCTCCTCCAACAGTACCAGCGGTTAAATCCTTCACTATATCCATCTGGAACATTATGAAACAAGACGCAAGAATTAACAGATCGTATCTCCAAGTGCAGCATTATTGTTTTGGTACACAATGGGAGCTACATGCCATATAACTATAATATCTGAATTAGTTCTGTCTTTCTTACTTATGTTATACTGCTTAATAAACAAAACTATTTCGAAATAATAATACACATTGTTATGCCTATACTATAATGTTTTGCCAGACTATTTTTCAACTTCTTTGCTAGTTTCCACATACAAATCGAAATATTGCTGAAGCATGTTTTTCCTCTCAATGAAACTCTTACCTGATATGCTTCTTTTATAATAGTACCAGGAAGGGTTAAACCTGATACTTTTCAAAACAGTGAATTCTAGTAGTATCAGAGAGCTAATTTAATATTTTTACTTCTTAGGCAGTGATCAAGAATAAGTTTGGCAGACGAGAGGGAGTTGCTCGAATGGTAAGCAGCTCTCACTTTCAATCCGAAAGTTATGAGTTCGAGTCACCAAGAGAACAAAAGGACGGTAGCTCCTCCGGGAGAAGGTAAAAAAAAAGGAATAAGTTTGGCAGGGATAGGAATAAACTCTTGAAGTGGATCCAAGATGAACTATTTGAAGCCAAAGGGTCCGAATAGAACATGTTATGCAGTATTTAAGCCTCACTTTAAACGGGTTAAAGATTCATTTATGAAGAACAGTCGTCAGAGTTGAATTTTTAAGAGAATACTGAAAACACCTTAAACTTAAAAGTGAATTATTAGTTTATCCCTCAATCGAATTAAAAATATTCTTTTACTTGTCTAATTTAACTGAACAAAAATTAATAATAATAACAATAGTAATAATAATAATATATTATTATTATTATTACAAATTCGACATATAATAGTTAAACACTGTGAAATCAGCCTATTAAATTTGAAAGATTTATTTTGTATTGTCTTACAAATTATTTTAATTTTTATTTTAGTAAAAAAAGTTAATTTGTTTTTTTTCTAAGTTAATTTTAAAGTGATCAAGAGATTTAATCCCTACCAGCCTTTTAGCACACAAACAAAGAGGGGAGACTTTTTTGCAGTGACAGAGAGGGTCCTACGTGTTACTTAACATTAAAATCAATTAGCCGTCCTATGCATTATTTGCATACAGGTAATGCAATCCCTAATTTAATTAGTATTTTATTGCTAGCATGCACAAATTATTATATAAATAAATAAACTGTATCAAAGGAAAAAAATAAACCTGGAAGAAATAAAATATGCAAGCTAGAAACATGTATACGTAACTTCAAAGCAAGACATGGAATAGAAATATTAATTGCTTATTACTACAAATCTACAAGATCAAAGAAAAAGATTATTTTTTCCGTTCACATTTACTTATTACGTTTTGAATTGATATGTTTGTTAATAAAATGATTACTAATATATGTTTTTACTAAACTAATTTTATTAAATTATATTTATTTTTCTCTTAAAAAAAATAATTTGAAAAAAAAATATTAAATACTGAATCAATATAAAAAAATATTATTTATTATCTTTTCTTAATATATCAATATAAAATAAAAATAACAATTCATTTACGAGGCACGAGTAAAAGTAAACCAAAACAAAATTTTGATGATTTTTTTTGTTTGACGCCTAATAAAGTTGTTCAAGTCTTTAATGGTGGAAATATAATGGGGGCTTTAAGATGGCAGGTGACTAAATGATCAAAATTTAATATGCACCAGCTTCAAAACATGTCACGTTTCTCCAATAATGGGAATTTCAAAAACCGTACTAATGAAAAATCACAAGTAAAACTAAGTAATAACATGACTGATTGTTGTTAGTGAAGACTAATAATAAAAAATTCAACCCAACTCAACGCAACCAAAAACCTTCCCCTGCAATCTGACTCTGTCTCTTTAGAAACAGAGACTATCGATTTTCTCTTAACATAGAATGACTAAAAAGCAACCAGATTCGAATTCGATGTTAATTAGTAGCTCAATTAATTGACTTTACAAATTTTTAATCTAATGGATCCGATTCCGACCTTCAAAATCTCTGTTCTCCCACCACCATTCAATAAATTAAACAGAAAAAGAGAAGCGGTGACGGAACAGCGAATGTAGAGATAGTGAATCGTACCTGTAAGAAGATGGAAATGGGAGAGATTGAAGCAGATCTCAAGCAGCACCAAATTAGGCAACGTGAGAGCTCAGCTCACATATATAGCCTTTAAATATATATATAAAACAGATCATGTAGAGTAGATATAGTTTGAATTCAATTAATTGGGTCTCATAGTTACTATCACAACGACCTACTTTCTTTGATTCCCTTGCGGATTTCAAGGAAAAAAAAATACGATCCGAGTCAGATTCTTTATGGGTTGCCTTTTTTGAATAATCCAGTATATTTACGGCTCCAAATTTTATTTTAAAAATCAAACTCTTTAATTAATTTTGATAAATAATTATAGCGATGTAATTGATATAAAACTTGTAGATTGTATCAATTTATCGTCATGAGTTACTTCACTAATTACCTGATGTTAAGTCAAATTTTTTTTTGGTAAAAAAAATTAAGAGCTAGTATACTACTATAAGAGAAAATATAAAATTATCGTTGATTATATTATAATAGTTGTATAAGTTAATCACGTGTATAGAACGAAATAATTAATTAATTTGTAGCTCTGTTTAACCCACATTCATATCAAACAATTCTAAAAATGTTATCGATTTTTTTAAAAAAAGTTGTTCTAGACTTTATAAAAACAAAAGAACAAAAAAAATGACACGGTGACTCATACTAAAAGTACACTTAATTATAGTATTGAATATATCGTCACATTTCTTCTATTATTAGCATAAATAATATAATTAGTGGATACGTATTATTGGCTTATTGCAAAAAAAAATAATTAAAAATAGATATTAAAAATTAAAAGAAAGTTAGATGTATAAAAGTATCATTTAAAAGAAAAAAAATGACAAAAAAGGAGAGCTTTGTACACAGAAAAAAAAAAACCTTTTTTAAGAATGAATATCGAAAGATCATTCTGAACTTTAGGTGTTTTGTTAGATTTTCTTAAATTATCGATAATTTAATTATTCTTTTAATAGTAAGTTGGATATTTAATAATCTTTATCCCTAGGCATTGATGCGATAAAGAAGTCACGTCTCTTTTAAGAACTCAAATTTAAAATAATTATTTTTTTGGATATTACATATTAAAAAAAGATTCTTTATAAAAATACATATTAAAATGCACACTTCACCCATTTGTGAGTAAACTGGGGATAAACAAAATTAATTCTGTCAGTTCATCCTGAAACACATCACAAATTTTTTAAAAATAGTTCACCCATAAATTAGCAAACTATAATAATTTTTACTAGTTTCTCACGAAAAGTCATATCATATGTAAATTTTAAATATATTGTGAAGTCTATTTGATACATAACATTGTATCAAATACAATAAAATTTGAAAGATTATTCTAGTTTAGATTTGCTAAGTGTCCATTTGAATTGACTTATTTTAGGTATTTTTAAGCTAAAATAATTTTTAAACAATTTTGAAATATCTGTATAATATTTTAAAAATATTTAGAAACATTTATTTTAAAATCAAAATTATAAAAATAAACCAAAAATCAATCCAAATAGGCTTAATAAACTTGTACATACATGCCACTTCCTCTTGTTATTTGAACAGGCCTCTCCAGTGAGCTGGGCCTGAAGTAGATTTGAATTTATCGATCACAGGAAGCGCGTTTGCACTTTTCAATATGGACAAAGCCCAAGCATTTGATCCAATTTAAAGAAGCTCAATGATTTATTTAAAGAACAACTTTCACATATAGTAAATACAAAATTTATATTTGTATACTATAGCAAAGTTTGCATATGCGCTACAAAGAAAACATAAGTATGTTTCGCTATACATATACAAAGAAATCAATCATATAATTTGCTATTCATATACAAAAGAAAGCAGTTGTACACCAATCAATTATATAATTTGTGTATGTATAAAACGAGAAACAGAGAAAGATAAAAGAAAATTGGGCACAAAAATATTTGTATTGTATAATTATAAGTGTATAGGACGAAGATATATGTATTTCAAGTGTATATACAATTTTCTCTCGCTTTATACAAACAGAAATGCAATTTATACATTTCGCTTCTGTTTGTATAAGTGATAGAGGTGAGGGTGACGAGCGAGATATAGGAGAGTGGCGAGTGAAATCTGGAAGAGGGGAGTTAGGGGAACGAAAATATATGTATATTTACAATTTTTTCTCGCTTTATACAAACAGAAACACATTTTATACACTTGTGTTTGTATAAAAGTGTGAAGGAGCAAGCGAGAGATAGAGCGAGAGAGGAAGAGTGGGGAGCGAGAGTTTGAGGAGAGAGGCGAGCGAGAGTTTGAGGAGAGAGGCGACTGATAAACAGTTTGTCACATGACACAATTAAATCAAAATGTGGTTATAACATTTATTTTGATTTATTAGTTTGTCATTATATACAATTTTCCCTTTAAAGAAGCCCAATATTTATTTATGAGGTATTTTTGAAAATAGTTATAATTATAAATTTAATTATGCTCCATAACTATAGTTTGCATATTTACAGGTTGTAGCTACAATTTAAGTTGTCCCATTTGTATAATTTGCGGGTGAGTTTTTCTAGTTTGCACGTACGTTTGTATAATTGAGCTATATTTATATAAGCTAGAAACAACGAATTTATACAAATACAGACATCTGAACTTTAAACAATTATAAAAATTATATTATACAAAATTACATTATACTAAAGTTATACAAACTATATTATAAAAAATTTTAAATTATACAAACGTGTAAATTATACAAACTCGAAATACCAGCCTACGTAATTATTACTGAATATTGATCGTGAGTCTGATGACTTATTAACTAATATATGTTTGCTTAACCATACAATTTTTCCTTATTTTTTGTAAATTTTTTAGGAACCAGTTCTCATAGTGTAATGAGCAAATTATATCATATCCCCAGTCTTTTTAATATACAAAATTCCCTCCAAATTAGTGTTATTCGAAAAATAGCAAATAATCCAAATACATAAATTGTTTTTCTATTATGCTTAAAAAGGAAAAAAAATATAAAATTAAATAATAAAATCATAAATTACGAAATCACGTTGTTGGCAATGAGAATCTATCTCTGGCAAAGCGTAACAGGTTGAATCCCTATTCTTCCAAAATTCATTCAATTTTGATTAAAAAATTTAGAAAAAATGAACTGACTCAACATGAATATATTGATCTTGTTAAGACATTTAGGAATATGGAAAAGTGAGGTCAGATTTGTATGTACGATACATAAGTGATGGAATAGTTATTGATTAAAATATTGCTTCTGTGAATCTCAAATCATCTATTGCTCGAATTGAAAATTGATAAGTTGAGGAAAAGATATGGAAATCTGATACATCGTAGGAGGTAATTTATCTCCAATAATTATCTGATACATCGTAAGAGGTAATATATCTCCAATGCTTATTCGATACAATGCATATTTTTCAACATATTAGTAATCTCTTTTGTAAAGTAAATATAGTTAAGATTTAAAATATTTCTTTATCTCAATTCTCTTTCTCACTATTGAATAGTGCTTACTACAATATTTTTTCCACACTTTAACACATTTCATCTCCTTTCCAACACAAAAAAAGACGCACCATTAATATTTACGGATGAAGATGTATTCCATGCATGTAATCAATGAGTAGAATAAAAAATAGTAATGTAAGTAAATAAATGTGATAAATGTTACATAATTATAAAAAACTAATAACGTTAAGAAAAACTAATAACAGTTATATTAGTTATAAAAACTAATAATTACAACTTCTATCATAATTTATACCCACTATCATATAGACTTAATACTTTATTTTAATAATAAAATATATATACGCCAATTCAAATAAACAAATACATTTATTCAGCTGCATATTGAAAACAAAGTAGTATTAGTACTATTTTTCTTCCAAAAAAACAAAAGAAATTAAAAGAGCTCTAATATATAGCAAAATTGACGAAATTTTCTCTTTCTTCAGTGCACAAATCACAATCAATTAGAGTGTTGCAACAGTCGTCGTTTGTGTAGGCGGAGATGAGAGGATAAGAGATTATTTCAACATTTTGCAATGATCACTACTACCACCCCCAGCCCATCCTCTTGAACTAGACTTCACATTAGTCCCGTTTTAAAATGTTACTTTCTCCGTTTAAAAAACGATGACATAATTTGATTTGAAATATAATTAAAAAAATATCTTTTAATCTTATGATTCTAAATTAAAGTTATGTCAAATATACTAACATGTCCTTTAATCTCGTGATCTTAAACATGTCATGTGAAAAATTAAAATTAAATTATAATCAAAAAAGAAAATAGTCATTCTTTTTAAAATAAATTAGAAAAAAAAAATAAAAACAATCTTTTTGAAACGGAGAAAGTGTAATTTTTTGAACATCTCATATTAAAAAAAAATTAAAAGGTAAATCAAAATGGATACTTTACTTACAAATTAATGAACTGTTTATTTTAAAATATTTGAATATTCACTTATTTTTTGAGAAAGAATTAGAAATGATGATATTTAAAGTAAGACGGTTAGATGACGTCCATGCAAATATCAGGGAGGTGTGTCTGAGATGGTTAGATATTGATATCCTAGCGAGGAGTGTAAGAGGTCATATATTATAGACGCGGAGAGAGATAGATGTAAATAGAAGAAATACGAGATATGAATAGTTAGATATATAGAACATGATCATGAATAGGAAAATGTGAAGATCGAGGATCAGAATAAACAATTAATAAGTGAGCTTTATATAATTTTCCTCATCGATAGTATTACATTTTTCACCCTTGTATTATCTTAGTCTTCCATTTTATAGTGTTATCTTTGTTCTCTCCGATCATTTGCTTCATTAGCCATTAACATACTACCTATTGTAGCTTTTGTTCTCTTACCCCTTTATTTTCAGAATGACTTCTTCATTTTTTATATGTTTTACATGATTGTAGCATTAATCAGAAAGCATTATTCCTCTATCTTTGTAAGGTAAAAGTAAAAATTGCGTACATACCATTCTTTTCAAATGTTATTTGTGAGATTACACCGAATATGTTATTATTGATCTAATGTAAATAGTTTTTTTACCTAACGAAGTTGTTAATTCTGCCACATAGCAGTCACTAGATAACCTTTTCTTTTTTTTCCTACTTACAACAGGGATACTGCTACACTCTTTGATTTTACTTTTCCGAATCTTTGTCGATTCTTGTCAGCAGATAAAATCAAATTTTCTTGTGGGTTGGCTCTTCTTTTGGGTTTGGCCAATGTTTATTAAAGCTTTTAAGTTGTAATTGTTTTTTTCTTCTACCAAAAGTCTGTCTAAGCCCTTAAAGATGTTGAAGAGGAAAAGTACAATAATGCATGTTGTGGTGTGGACACTGAATTCATTGTTCTGATATATGCAATATAAAGGGGGACCAAATTAAAGCATTTTCTGTCTTCCAAAAAGTACTTAAAAGGCATGCAGGCACTATCATAGTCGATACATACTCCGCCTTAAATTATTTATCGTATTTCGCTTATTCAAAGTTAAATTATATTAATGATTTAAGCTGTATAGTATTTTTCATCATGTCATGTTGACATATTAGAAGAATTGTAACTTATAAGCTTTCGTTTTACCAGGCTTTGAAGGTGAAATTTGAAATGTGAAAATTTGAGTTTTTAATCAAATTTCATGGCCAAACAAATATTTGAAGATATTTTCAAAAGCTAATCCAAAATCTATAGTCAAACGCTAACTTATATAAAGTGTTTTTAGTACACTTTTACATATATAAGTGCTTTTCGTATGCTTCTACATATATATATATATATATATATATATATATATATATATTATATATATATATATATATATATATATATATATACATATTTATTTTGATTTAAAATATTCAATTAATTAGTTTTGGAGGAATAGTTGATTGACAACTTGAAATTTTCACCTTATTTATGAGGATGAAACTCAACTTGTAATTAAGCATATGCACGTAACACATCATGATCGAAGTATATATTATGTGCATTTATATGGATCAAGAGTTAATTTCTATCTATGGTAACTAAATCCTCCACATTCTAATTAATTATATAATTATACTATAAAAACACAAACAGCTTCTCCGTACAAACGATTAGTCTAATTTGTTTTTCATGCTGACATTAAAAGCTAATTTGACTTTGCAATAAGTGGTACGACAAGGAAAAAATGTAATCGTTTCTTTACAAATTGGGAAATTTCTAAAACATAATATTTATTTTGTTTTTCATTTATCTAGTGTACTCCGTATTCTGATTGGAGCCGGACTAATTCAAATAGCACTTTCTACTAAGAATTTTTTCATATTTCGAGTTCAAAAGCGAAATCTTTATTTATGAAAAGAACAATTTCATAGACCTTATCCAATACACCACATTCTTTGATGGTAAATCTTATAATAATTAGTGAATTAAATTTATGCTTCACTGGTATATATTAGACCAAACTCTTTTGATGAATGATCGACATGGACTTTCTTGTTTTAGAATTAAACATGTAAAAGGACACTCACTACACTTTTGTATAAATTTGTCCATGTAAGTTGTCAACTCCTTCATATATAGGTCATTTGCTTCAATTTCATTCTAAATGTATCTCTCAAGGAGGCCAGGACAAAAGCCACCTCTTGTACCCTCAACTTTTACTGTGATATATACCTATAGGTTGAGGTCTATACCTAACCCCGGGCCCCACCAATAAGTGGTTTAATTTTCAAAAAAATATTACTTTACATTCCAAGTGATCAGAGTAATCTTCCACATAATAAGGGTTAGTCTAATTAATTAGATTAGAAGTTTTGTGTTACTTATAATATATTGTAATTACTCTACTACTCATCATGTCTTTGATTATGTGTATATAGCATCCATATATAAGTTAATCCGTGAAGGAAAATATCAAACATTATTATTAGCTTCCAATTTACTCTAAATTAATTAATATGGTAAAAAATTATCTGTCAAATAAATATGGTACTAGAGCACACTACTAAAAAAATCACTATTTCCATTGAATTTCTCATTTTATTTTGTTCGATAGCTACTTTTATATCTTTTAATTGAATTGGTATAAAAATATGGAAAATTTAGGATCACTTCAGTGAAAATCTGCTTTCCATCATGAATTTTCTTCTGTAAGTATAATTTGGTGAGAAATGAATGAAAAATCATATTCTTTAGCCCAAAATTTTCACAGATTCGCAATAAAAAAATCTTTCTAAAAGTAACATGTGAAAGTTATAAGTTTGAGACTCACCAACCTTTATCCACTTTTCAGAGAAAAAAAAATAGGTGGTAATTTGATTCATGAAAAGGCCCATCTTGAGCCTATTTGATGGCAAAGAACAAGATCATCTTTGACACAAAAACTAATCATATTTTGCAAGACATATATAGTTTTTATAAATAATTAAATGTAATAATCATACACTTTAATATAATCTCAATGGTGGTTTCAGTCTGATCACCTTTTATCAATATGCACATCTATATGTAGTTTAAAAGTGATCTTTACAAGTTAAGGAAAATTGTACTCTTTTCCAATCAATTGCTGCAAATATACAACTTACGTTAAGAAAATAATGTACGTACTATTTGGTAGTTCGATTTAACTCAAAGTGAAATCCAAAGCTTATGATTTATTTTTCTTCTTAAGTTTCCCCGAGTCCAAACTCCAAACAGAGTTTTGATAAAAAAACATCCTTAAATCCTACCTCAATTTAAAATTACAATTTAAAAAATTATCCTTTATAACAAAAAAAACATCTCCCAAATATTTAAAACTTAATAACTTTTTTCGCATTACTAAAATTTGTCAAAGAAATAACGGAATCTACACAAAATATGTACACTTCATACTATTTTCATCAAAAGTTTTTTCTCCATAATTTTACTATTCGTTGGAAAAACCTTCGAAAATCAAAATTAAAGTTCTCCAAAACCCTCGTTTGCTGAAAAACGAAGAAATTAGGATGGTGTCGAGGAGACCTCATTTGTTCTTCTTCTCCTTTACCAATTGAATAAAGTTGTTAGCTTAATTTCGCACCATCTTCACTTTGTGCAAAGTTATAACATAGTTAAATCAACAATTTTTTTGGGGCAATTACAATTAAAAGTGATCAAGATTCTAATTTTGATGTTTGACCCTCAAGCTTCATTCTCCATTTTTACAAGTATAAGGTCTCATTTGTTTCCATTAAGGTTAAGAGGTTTGAATCTGAATACACATCTGAATATTAAAATTTGTATTAAGATTTAAGTGTTTTGATCTAAATACACATCTGAATATTAAGATGTGGTCTCTAAATATGAACACTAAATAATTAATGCGGTTTGTTCTCATATATGAATGTGCATGTGAAATTAACATTAAATTTAGAAAACATCATAAAAATTTTATTTCAACAAAATATATCACTTTTGATTAAAAAAAAGTTAAAAATTTTAATAATCATGATTTGGAGTACAATTTTTTTCATTCAAAAACCTTGATAAACACCAATACACCAACAGTGTTCTTGACACAGTCAATACAAGAAAATTATTAATATAAAAAATTGAAAATGAAAACTTACCAATTCAAGAGGGAAAAATTGGTGTTTGATTGAGAAAAAAGAAAAAGAATTTTTTTAGTTATGAGATAAAAAAGCACACTTAAAGCAGAGAAGCGATGTTATTATTTGATCACTTGTTAAATGAGTTTGAATGTTGTTAAGAGTCTCTTACAGATCTGATTCAGACTTACCGTTAAGAGTTTTTTTTAAAAATAAAACAAATAAATTTAATGGACTGAATCTGAATGATTCAAACCTAAAAACCAAACGTACTTAATAGGTTGAATGAATGATTAAGATTCAGACCTCCATTAAGTGCAAGCAAATGAGGCCTAAGTCTCTGATGGACACCACTTTCTTGTAGATTCGATTAGAAGAAAATATTTCAATTGATAATTCTTTAATATAATATCAAACGATAAATAAATAAAAACAAAATTGCGCATTAGAAAAAAAAATCAGCATAATGCTAATCATTGTTGTCAAAATAAAAAATAAAAATCACAAACAATATTATAGATGTATCTCAAAATGAAGGGAATTGATTAATCTGAAGTGATTTAGGGAACTAGTTTTGTTGAGATTAGTATGAACTACATATGTTTTGTATAAAATCCGTTAATTTTTTGATAAATTTTGATACAAGGATGAAAATTGTTAAATTTTTAAGTATTAGGATGTTTTCTATTAAGAACAATAATTTAAAAATATAATTTACATTTTAAGAATATTTTTGACAAAAAAATTCGTCCAAACATGATATGATCCCAAAAATATACATATAGGCTGGAAGTAGAAAATGACACTGCACTGCAACCTTCTTTTAACACTCTAGCTCGGATTCCAACCCTAAAAACTTTTTTATCATCATTACAATTACTACTATTAATTATTCAGTACTGTCCCAGCCCAACAAATAATTAAATCAATCCGTGAAAGAGAAAAGAAAATCACTTCTTACAACAAGTCTAGGAGACAAATTAACTACATTTGATTTCTCGTATGGTCATTCAAATAACACTTATTATCTCAGACATGTGATTTTTTGAGATAATAGATATTAGTTGAGTGTCCATCGAAGAAATCAACCCCCCACAACACCTTGTAATTTCTTGGTTTGTCATCTTGGTGTTGCTGATCTCCATCCTAGCCTTAGCTCAAGATCAATCTCATCTTCAATCCTCTTATCGCGATTATTGTCGTTACTAGTACTATTAGATGCTGAAGGTTCACTTGTGTTAAATGATGAAGAGCTGATGTTGTGAGGCTGGAAATTTGAAGATGGAATAGTGCAAGGAGACATCAAATTGTTTGTCAAAAAGGGTGAGATATTGGAGAGAAGATTTGAGGGATCTACATTACTAGATTTATTAATTGTTGTGGGATTAGGGTTATTATAATAATTAGGCATGGAGTAAAGAAAGCAAAGTCCACCATTTTGGATGAATTCTTGATTTTGGATAAGAAGGGTAGAATTGGCATTGGGGAAATTAATAGTGGAGCTATTTGAAGCATGTGACGGTGTTTGATTGAGCCTGACACGGTCACTACGGTGCACATTCATGTGACCACCTAGGGCTTGGGCGGACCGGAACTCTCTCCGACAAAAGGTGCAAGTATAGAACCTTGGTGGCCAAGTTGCACCCATGGAATTCCCAGTATCTTCCTCAAAAGCCCTAATTTCCCACGAATCATCGTCATCCTTAGGGTTCCACATCCAATATCCGATGGTGGATTTAGGGGTAACTGAAATGGTGGTGATGGTGGTACTGATGATGTTAATTTTGTTGTTGTTAATGATGTTAGGATTGAACCAGTTTTTGAAGCTGAGTCGAGAAAAGAGCCCAAGTTGCTATTATAAATATTGATAGTGGGATTAATCGAGTCAGTTTTTGGAATTGAGTCAAAAGGAAAAGCTCAAATTATTGTAAAAGTGTTGATTTGAGATTGAGCTAGATTTCGAAGCTGAGTAAAGGAAAAGCTCAAGCTCAAGAATGATTATGCTAAGAACATTTAAGACGATATATAGGTGATAGAGATATGATGACGAGTGCGCAATGATAGATGAGAGGATGGGCTAAATGTGAGGAAATAGAGACAAAAACCCTAGAAATACTGAAGATATATACAATGTTCTCAATTAAGTATGTACAGTTGGACTTAATTAATACTCAAAACTTTTAACCCTAATCAGCTATTTCGGGTTTAAGTCTTTCTAATTATTAAGTTGTCTCTGTTAAGAAATATTTTATTTCAACGTGGGACTTTCGAGCGCGAATCCAAATTTAATCAGCGACCAATGTCAAGTGAAAAACAAAAGAAAATTAGTACTCAAAACAAAAATTAGGAATATTATAATTATAATCTGTCTAGTAGAGTTGTAAGAATAATATTTGTAGAAATTAACAAGAATATATACTTAAGCATTAACGTCCATCTTTTTTATTTTTTTTAAAAAAGGAAATTATGTCGATATCTCACTGGCAATCTAATCTCTTCCTCTTGATGGTGAGTGCTCACTGTCACAAGAAATAAACTTTTTTTTGTACGAAATATAATACTTTAACTAATTATGCAATATAAGGATTGAGAACCTTTTAATTACTACATAATTGTCAAGTAAAACATCTAAATCATGCGAGTCTTATATATCATCCCCTTGATAATCGACCCTTGCATTATTTAGAAATGTAAATAATATGAAAGTTGAATAGCATAATAGGAGCCTCATATAAACAATTTCAATTTTAAGAATTCTTATGTTTTATCCTGATATAATACTAATATTTGAATTTGTTGGTACTCTAGTAAATCAAATGTTTGATATTTTAATGATATGCCTGCTTAACTTACAATTAAGAATGAGAACCATCAAATAATTAGAAACTTTGGTATGAGTCTTTATTTCAATCTTGATGCATTATTAATTGGCATTTAGTAGTATTACTATATACTATATAAATAAATATATAAATATGACATGATGCCAAATTACCAACTAACTTTTGGGGTTCTAAATTTATTTTCTCTTTACTCACACAACCATATATAGAGTAATTTATATGTATAACTCCAAAATTTACATCATCATTGGGAGGATGTAGTACCAGTTTAAATTCACTCTCTAGGAGACAATAAAACATATTATGATCATTAGTATATAGGAAAAGTTACGTATTTGACTGGTCAATAAAAAATAATTATGTATGCTACTTATATATATATATATATATATATATATATAATATATATATATATATTTTGATATACAAAAAATTATATATCTATTTGTCTATTTTTTTTGGTGAACGGCTATTTATGTCAATTTCTCTAATATTATATATTGCTCATGCTTATTGACTATCATGCTCAATTTAAGTTGTAATACTAATTAACACAAAAAAACTTACTCGTATCGAATATTTACATCAAATTAATGCAATATTCATTACTATATAATTTAATGAAGTAAAACACATGTTAATTAATTAAGGTTAAGTAAATAGTATATGTTGATTTATATTATTTTCCATATGTAGTTGTTTACACTTTTGTCGAAAATGCTGTGATTAAGAATACGGAAAAGAGTCAAAAATACCTTTGAATTATTCAAAATAGCTCAAATAGACCCTTGAACTATATTTCGGCTTAAAAAATACCCTTTCCCTTAAACTATAGGGTCAAAAATACTCTTCCCTTAGAACTTATGTATTTTGTGAAATCGTTCTAAGGAAACGGAGAAATGAGGAAAAACGATTCTATGTTTTTTCAGTAAAATCGTTTCTAAATTCTATGGAAAACGAAGAAAATTGGGGGAAATTAGAGATAACTTTATTAGTCTACATGGCATGAGTGAAACTCTATTGGCTTGGCATGCCATGTGACATTTACATGGCATCTAAGTGACGTTTAACCGATTCTGTTAATGAAAAGGTATTTTTGACCTAATAGTTTGACGATAATAATATATTTGAGCGAAAATATACTTTAAAAGTATATTTAAGCTATTTCTGATAGTTTAAGTGTATTTTATCCTTTTCGGTTAATAATATGTTTTTTTTTTATGGAATCTGCCGTGTATGAGAAATAAAATGTTGACAGCATTGTACGATAGTCTATACTCCATCTATAATAGGGAGTGGATCATTCATATTTTATCCCTAAATATTTAGCTTCCTCTTCTTGTCCTATATTACTGGGCGACTTAATTCCCTCGTAAAAAATTACACTGAAATCTTTGTAATTTACCCTAAGCAGTAAATTTTATTTTATTTTTTGTTCTTATTTACATGTCGTTTTTATTAAAAATAGATGTTCTTTAATACTTAATAGGTTCATCTTTACTTGTCCACTATATTATTTTGGATGTTCACCAATACTTGTTCGATTTATAAAACCAATAAATGATTTCTCATTTTGTGTCTAATTTACCTTCACTATTAAATACTACTCTTGTTTTTTCTTTTTATTTCATGCATTGATTTTATGAAATGACAAGTATTATGAGTCAACTATTTATAGTAAGGATGACATATAAAAGGAACTGATGGAGTATTTATTTATCAATGTTTAGTTGAGTTATTATATTTGTTTGTTTGGTCATGCGATATGGTATCATGATATGATATTTTGGTGTTATATATTTTCTAATAAACATAAAAATCACATAAGTTCTAAAACTATTAAAATAGCCCTAATTGTTTATTCAATCTTATCAAATAAACAAAAAATTATAAAATTGCATCATAAATTATTACAAAACTATTTGTTCTCCACTTAAGTAATTGTTTTATCAATATATTTGAGTAAAAATGGAACACCTTTCACGGGCTCTTCAAGATTTTATTACTCAACAATCGTAGAGTGTGAGCTAATGTGACTAAATATTGGAGAGAATAATAAATTTTATTTCGGTGAGAATAATAAATTTTAAAAAGTAATGATGTGATTATAAATTTAATTTACATGTGAAATAAATTGTTTATAGATATAAATGTGGGATTGTTTTAACAAAATATGAACTCCTAGATCAATTTTTGTATTAAAATTCTCAAATCACGAGTATTCCCATATGATTCCATATCATAAATTTTGGAGAATATGAAATTACATCTCATGATTAGGAATCAGCGTAAAGTCACATGTCAAAACGCTATTTCCATCTCACGATATCATATCGTGATATGGTATCGCATGGTCAAACACCTACTTAATAATGGTGAATTGATAAAACTACTCCTATCATTTATTGTTTCTTGATTCCTATGCCAAGTCAATAGTGGACAACTGTTGTTGGATAGACGGAGTACTTGTCATTTCACAAAATCAATACATAAATAAAAATATTCTTCATATATTACCCTTGAGAATTATTAACCTTGAAAATATATATTTGACCAACATAGAAAAACCAAGTAACTAATTCATGTCCATTGGTCAAATTAATTAATAAAAATAACTTACTCATGTTCATTTATTAAAAAAGAAAACTACATAAATTTCACTAGTTTAAATCCTGATTACTAAAATTCGCGATAATATGAGATATTACTTTATATACCATATTTTGTCCTTTAAATACATTTACATTACACGCCAGACACATGTATCCACGATTTATTAGTTTGAATTAAAGGAGCATACCGTGTTTACATTTTAAAAAGTTTAAATAATTTTTTTTTTTTTAAAAAAAAAAAATCAAATCGCAATGATTTTTAACTAATTTTTTTTTTTTTTAAAATCAAATCGCTGCCAAAGAAGCAATTTTAAATCAAATCTTTTTAGCGATTCGATTTTTTAAAAAAATTAATTAAAAACCACTGCAATTTGATGTTTTTTTAAAAAAATTATTTAAACTTTAAAAAAAGCAAAAAAATAAATAAATAAATAAATTAAGTCACATAAGAAAATTTTAGTTTGAAATTCGCTGATTTTGTTTAATTTTTTTTTAAAAAAAATCAAATTTAACAAATTGCTGCTACTGTAGCAATTTTACTTTTTCGAGCGGACAAAACCGCTACTTCATGAGCGATTTTACCATTTTGATTAAAAAGAAATTTAATATACCGTTCTGACATATTTGTTAACATTTTTCACCCTTTAGGCTCCGGACTACGCGTATATAGCTTATGTAATCTCTTCTTCTTTTTGCTCCCCGCGTCCCCCCACCCACAACGCAAAAAACAAATACAACTACATATCAATGTAGTCCAACATAGTGAAATCTAAAAAAGGATAGTGCATACACGAAACTTACATCTACCTCAAATGTGAACAGAGAGATTGTTTCGAATGGACTCCAACTCAAAACAAAACTTATCTAGAAAAAGAGATAATAGAAGTACAAAACCACAACAAAATAATAAAACAAACGAAATATACAAAATAAAAGATAGTACTAGCAGAAATTAAACAACAAGGATCTAAAAGAGTAGTTCTACGACTGTTAAAGGGCAACAGGACAAAACACTCCTACATACTTTTATGGATGCAAAAACGAATGAAAGCACTTTACCATACACATACAGAGAATGTATATTTACCATGCTGTACCGCCCAATTTGGCTATTCCATTGATTACCTATGGTCTCCCACCGACACAAACAAGAGACAACTATGTAATCCAAAGGAAAACATTTAAAAATAAATCAACGAGTTTTTTCTTAATTCGTTGAAGGAACACCTTGATCTCCCATGGTTTTCATTAGTTCAATGGAAAAATAGTTTAAGGGGGAATATGTCAAATATACAAATAGAATGGAAACAAAAGCCTCTTCTTAGTCCTCGTAAAGAACTAACCTGTACAACAGAACAATGAATTTCACAGGACAAATATACTATAGACAAACCATGTTTAAAAGCCCTCAAAATACAAGATGCATAAGTTGCATTTCCTGCATAACAAAATGGCGCCCCTATACCTTGGGCTTCCATAATACTGATCCTATAAACAAGATCAGCTTACCTATTTTTCAGCACCTAATCTCATAAGAACCAGCTTTTGTGATATAGCGAACCCATTCAACTGTGTTGTAGCCGCTCTTTTCCCATACCTGCAAACAGTTACTAAGTGAAGCAGCATTTCGACCCAAAAATCAGTCCCTAGTTAGTTACAAGTTTGGCAAGCATACCTTGAGAAAGCGAACTCGAAGTCCAGATGCCGTAAACATGGGAACCTACAATGACAAAAGTGGGTCATGCATCTGCAACAAATAGTTTAACCATGATAGAAACAAAGAAGCACAACAAATTTTAAAAGTTAGTAATCCTAAACAGTGCCATAACTGATTGATTCTATGAAATCAGATCCTGTTATAACCTACATTTTCTAATTGCTATGCTGATTTAAGTCAGAAAAGAAACCACTATTGCATCACGTGAGTGCCCATAAAGCTTGCCCTAATAACGAGTGAAATGCGCTACCACTTGATTGGAAGATAGAGAAAAGGGAAAGAAAAACTGAGCTGACAAAATTCAAGCACAAAAGATACTAGAGAGAAAAATAATAGAACAAAGTTAATTTTCACCAAGTCCAACTTGGTCAACGAAAAGCAAGGCTATCTACTTTTTTCTTCCCTTCCACTTTCTGGTCAATACAAACAAACAATGAGAATACATTGTCTCACTATTTCCTTTCTTTATTTTCCCTTCCCTTCTAATCCAACGAAGGTACAGCTCCTCCAATCACCTAGTAAACTTGGCTGGTATATCATTTTGACAAGGCTGAATACCAAACTCCTCCACAACTTGTGTCACAAGAAAGTAGTAGCAAATAGCGATGATGATTGCCATTGATTGGTACAAGATTCAATAGCAGTCCCCTACTCTTAGTAGTCCTTCTTGAAATATTTTTTTAAGCATTGGGCTCAGTACATGCCATCATTGACCAAGTGAACACAGTTATCCCCCCCCCCCCCCCAAAAAAAAAAAATTAAAAAAAATTCAGGCACCTGGAATTCCATCTGAATTGGTGGCCTAGTCCAGGACTTCTTCTCTGCTATTGTCGAAATCAACTCCACTTCAGCACTCATTGTTGACTCAGTTTGCCCAGGAAATTTTTTTATCCTGCAAAAGAAGCCCATATTGAAGATCCAAACCACTAGAAACTAGATGTACTGCGGAAGAAGGTAGAAAAGTATAGTGCTATTAAAGAATACAGAACATGGTCAATACATAATTATAGTATTCACAACAATATCTTGGATCAGTGGCAAAATGGACGAAAACATTTGTGTGCACTTCATCTCTGCCACAACATGGTCGAGAAGCTGAAATAATGGATACTTCAAAATAAAAACGGAAAAAGGGGGCCAAGAAAAACATATTTGTCAAATGAACTGAGCAATTATGCTACTTGCTACTATATGAACACAAACATGGTCAATAATACACCTTTTACCGAATTATGATATCTTGAAGAACAAGGGACAATTAATTCCTTTTAGAAGCAAAAAAGAAAGACAAAATTTGAGCAGTCGTAGTCTTCCACTGCCCATGGACAACAACTTGACCAAGAAGATCCCACTTTTTTCTCACCAGAACTCCCTTCTTGTACACCACATTTCTACCCCCCCCCCCTTTTTTTTTTATCAGTTCTAGAGAATATATTCTCCATCAAGACAGTTTGAGGCTGTATTATAATACATGTTTGAGAGGCTGGAAAAGCTGATGCAAAGAAAATTCCATATTGTTCAAAACGACGAGTGATAGTATAAGAACATCTGTTTGTCAACTTTCAAGCATAAACAGATCAACTTAGATGAAGTGTATGCAATTTTACTTGCTTCAAGGAAGCATCTATAAGCAAGCAATTATGCACATAGAGACATAAACTACATGTGACTACATAACATATTGCAAAGGCAGAGTCTAAGCTAAACATTCGCTTCTACAGAATTCCAATTGCCTCCAGTTTGAACAAAATGGATCACTCTGAAGCATGCATTATTCTCCTTTGATTACATAAAGAAACCAGTATAGCCTAACAGGTTTCCTTTGTAACTCTGTCAAGTTTCTGTAACAAGAATGTGGTGAAAACATTCTAAAAGAGATTAAATGCCACCAAACAAAAAGATATCTTTGACAGACAAAACTCTCATCCATTGATTAATAGCAGCAAATTCCATGGTAAAAAGGATCCATAAGTGAAGGGATCAAAGAAATAGAAAATTAGCATTTGAGATCTTTAGTAATGGGATTACACCTCTGCTGACTTTTGAGTAAGATTCAGATAGAGAGGTTGGCTGTAACTCCATAAACACCAACTCAATTAGTACAAATATATAAGAGGTCTGTCTAATTAATCTAGATTGGCTAAATTTCCAAACGTTCACTTGAAAGGGGGTCTTCCCTAATAATGTCTGTCATATGAAAGGAGTGACACGCCCAAACACTGAAAAAATCCCCACACCACCACACACACACAGTTATTATGCCTAATGGTAAAAAAAAAGCAAATGTCAAATCCTGGCATTAGCTTGTGGATACCAGTCACTTCAATAACCCCTCCATTTATTTGTACATTCATTTTTTGTTACAAATAAAGAGGCAAGTATTCATCAAATTCCAAAATATTTATAAGCTAATATGATCCAAATAGTATATAGGTTTTTCTAAGACTATGACTAGATGTCAGAAGTTTGATTCACATGCAACCAAGGTCCTAATGCATAAAGTGTAAAACATCTTCAAGAACAATGTCCAATCTAGAGCAATGTCAATTTCATATTTTTAGACTAGGTTGAAGTCACAGTCAACTTGAGACCCGAGGTCAAACCCCGAATAAATTAAGTATGTAACCCTATAGGATTACACCAAAAAAGATAAATCTATTGCACACTCACTTCCACACCAAAGAGTCAATGGATGGATTGTACTTTGCTCTCCCTGATGTCACCTGGAAGCTTGCTTTTGCAGTTTGCTTTGGCACTGGAATTTTAATGACAACTCCAAGAGCAAACATTTTTGCACCAAATACACTCTTAACCTGAAAAGGATACAAATCATGTTAGAAAATTATAAATGATATCTACATGGACCGACGTTTCGAAATAAATTTTATTCTATAATGAAAGAAGTGTAACAAACCTTAACATTCACTTCCATTCGCGTACGACCTAATTCCTTGATTGTTGGCAATACACGGAAAGGAAGATTTACTCCTTCGGTAATGCGGTACCTGAGGGAAAAAAGTTTGCAATTATAAATTCAGGCACTGTTATGAAAATGACATGAGTTGAGCTTAAATGGAGAAGTGATGATAAATTGATAATATAGCCTACCCCAACTTGTTGAGATTGAGGCGTAGTTGTTGTAGCACAGTAGTTTTGCTTTCATATTGTTCTAGTAGTGTTTAAAGAAGATAACAAGCCAACTGTTCAAATTTTGTGTGAAGTACTTAGCGGAGAAAAGATCACACGTCATTTAGATCTTAAATTGTTAAAACTTGTCAATGTTGTATAATTGATAATCTTATGTAGAAGTGAATTCTAGTTTGAGATGTCTCAGGAAGGGAAGGGAATGAGAGATTGAAAGACGGAGAAGAAAATTCATATATAGGAAGCATGGTCAGAATACTCTGCGATTTCACCCGATTATAGTGAACTTGCAATTCAACGGACAAATAGTCAAAGTTGATAATTATTTATATGATACTTATTCAAGATTGATATTATGATGTTAAAGGTACAATGTCATTCGCTTTGACATGCAAAATTTCCAATTCTATTTAGCATTGTTCTATAAAAGATAAATGAAGAGCCACAGACTCAAGCTTCCAGCTTGAGAAGATAATAAAAACAGAACTAAAAAACAACCATGTAGTGACAGAAGTATGAACTTACTTCATCAGTTCGAATTCACCATCTGGTGGTACAAAGCTGACAGTCTTTTCTGAATTGAATCTCGTCAAGTTTACACATTGGTGGAAAGTAACATCATCAAGTTCAATAGTCTTTCCGCTGCACAGAGTAACAAAATAATGCATTATGTTGGTGACAACACAAAATGGTACCGCATTATGTTGGTGACAACACAAAATGGTACCTGACCATGCATAGGCTGAAACTAACATGAAGGCCAAACTGAAAAAGCTACATACTACATGTTTCAATAGACTAGGAAGATTAAGTTGTGGACTCTACAGAAAATGGAAACACAACAGACAGAAGCAGTCCAACATTTAAAGCATAGCTTAACATTTTAGTTCTGATAGATTATAAAGATATACGGCACATTGAAGATAATCATTTTAAAATTATGAAAACATGCTTTAAAGTACATGTAATCATTCTGGTACTTGTAAAACTACGTGATCGGGTAAATCTTATTTATGGTCCCTGCCCGACATCATAGGCAATTACTATTACATCTGTATCTTTTGAATCTTAAGAAGAATGGAACAAATATGCTAGAATTTTAAATTTCATAAATTCGTTACCTTCTCAAAAAAACAAAAATAAAAAAATTAAATTTCATAAGTAGTAAAAGAAGCATGTATGGGTTTTCTTGAAATACCTTTTTTTGTTGAGAAAAGCTAAGTATACAAGTACAACATGAACAGTACTTGAATACAAGATAATCTTTTTTCTAAAGATATTAATGACATATCATGTGAAAATATGCCTTTTGGTCTCAGAATAAACATTCATCGTTAAGAAGCAACTTTAAACATCTAAGCTAGCGTCGGTGGTCAGATAGATGACTGGATGACACTCCTCTAATGGAGCAACTTCCGGATCTTTATGCAACCATCTCTACTAAGATTCTACAGTAGCCAATTGCTATTCTAAACAGGGATGGAAGTTTCAATTAAGAAGCAACTCGTATGACTGGGAACTTGATTGCATATATGACTTAATTCAAAAGCTAGAACCGTTCTCTCTTGATGATCAGGTGGCTCATTCTTTTTTGTGGACTGTGTTACTCGGACTCTACAAAAATATGGTCGCACCTGTCGTATCCTCCAAAAATGCATTATAGGTAACAGTAGATGTTCCTACTTGCAACATAGGTTACCAAAATGCAGTTCCTACTTGGATTTCCTGGAATACTGGCTATAATGGTAGATGTTCTAATGATAAGAGTGATAACATTGCAAAGGTAAAATCTAGATGCTGTAAGAGTCTTTATTTGTGTTGAGGGAAGAATGTTGTATCTAACTTAGCCTCTTTGTTGGATCTGCTGAATTCCTTCAATATATAGAACGGAGACCTCTAATATGATGCACTATAAGCACCTGCTTGGTAGTCGGTAATAAAATTTAACCTTTTCATTAAAAAAAGAAAGAAAAAGCTACCTTTAGTGGGGGAAGTTTCATGAACCTTCCACATCAAGAAAATTGCTGCTAATTCTCTTGAACAACCCAATCCCATTTCCTTATCGAGCATTAACATTTTTTAATGAGACAGTATCGAGCATTAACATTTCTCTTCCAATTAGATGCAAAGACCAAAAAAAAGACATCATTCTTTCCTTTTTGAGGATATCTAATATCAAACAAACAAAAATCTTCATTTCAGAGTAGCCTAAATTGGAAACTACTTAAGTAAACCTACTGGAAGAAGTAGTTCAAGAAGAGAATTCTGCAGATGTAAGTTCAGTGATGAAAAACAAGTAATTAGAATTTACCTCTTTGTTGGACGGGATTTAAGCTGCGACTCTTTTTCAAGACCAATTTTATCATTTAACCCCAACTTCAGATCAGGCATTCCAGAAAGAAAGCATTTCATGAGAACTTTCCCAGTTACATCACAACGGAGCACACTACCTACAATTGTCTTGTTAGAGGAAAACTGAAAACAAAAAAGCATCCACCAAGCCACGCAAGAACTTTATACCTTTTGAAGACATAAGGAGATTAACACTTTCTACTATATCCAGAAACACCTGTCAAACATATAATCCCAATTTTTCAGAAATTGCGCAGATAAGAGAACTACAAAATAATTATTATGAGGTAGACAGCAAAACCACCTCATTCTTCTTATAAACAAGACCCTCCCTGCGCCAACCAACAGCGCCCGTGACTTGTAATGTGGCGTTTGGAACTGGTTTATCCAAAGGCTGCTGGAGTTGTGCATGAGAAGAAGAAGTCAATAGAGTTATCCATTCCTTTTTTCTTTTGAGAAAGAACAAAGTTAAGTCATATTACAAGAAGTATTTCTCTTTCCTCATGACTGGTCTTTTTCTTTCAAGAGGTATCTCATGAGTGTACTTTTTTAAGAAAAAATAAATAGATAAATATTATAAACTACTCTATGATGCTAAGAAAACAAGTAGGGAGACAACTAACCTTTGACGAAAAGGGTGAGCGGACCCCTTCCTGAGTAATATAGAGTTTCAAGATTTCAGGTGAAAGATTTTGAGGGTAACCAAAGTCCATTATTTCTGTGATGTATGCAAATAAACGAAAATCAAATTAAAAAGCACATTAGATAGGTATATGAAAAATTGAAAATGTTAAACAGTAACCTTTGTGGCTTACAACAAATGATTATCGGATCTATGCAGATTAAAGTAATTAGCTTGTCCATAGATAGTTGTCATTCATTGTTATACTCCAAAGTCCAAATAAACAGAAAGTTGATGAAAAGCAGTTTAAGATGTCTATGCATGGAACAAAATTATAATGAAAATAGTAATGGCTCATTAGCCATTTCATAAACCAGATCAGCCTCAGGTTAGGCAAGACAAAAGTGTGCCCCGGCCATCATTCAAAACTAGACCATATTAGATTATTCTATCTGAGATTTTCTTCCTCTTTTTATAAGGATCCAGATGTTGTTTCATCGCAAGGGAGTGGGCTTGCAATCTACCTTCCATATGTGAGACAATGACTGAATGGACATCCCATATAAACAGAGAAGGGTAACAACTGGGCAAAGGGAAATTGCAGTGAAGGTGCTGATTCAATCATGACAACTAATTAGCAGGGCAAGGTTCCTCTTTTTTCTTGTCTTCATCTTCTTTTTCCTTCTCCCCTTCCTATCCACTACAACAAGTTCAAGACCCTCCACCCTGGAGGCCCTAGAGCACAGACTTCCTTTGACCCTCTTGGGTAGCTTCTCTTCTTCCTTCCTTTTTTTCTTCCTTTGCCCCAACAGTCAGCACTGATCAAACACTTCCCAACTAAACTACTACATTTCTTCTCCAACGAAAGAAAACTGATATTCAATCTCGCTCCTTACCAGCCAAATGAAGCATTCAGACTCTACCTTACGATAATTTCTTTTCTCCTTCAATTTTTCCTGATATTTTCCATCTTCTGCTAATTGTTTTTGTGTTTTCTTAATCTATCCACCGCCAATGCTTTTGTTAGGCTCTGCTATATCTGGTTGTGTCTTGAAATTATGCCATTCAGATAGCTTTTGGTTTCACTGAATACATGTGGTAAAATTTTGTTGTCTATTTCGATTATATAAAGATCAAAATGTGGACAATAGTCTTACAAAACAATAAATTCGGATAGAGAATTTGGGAAATAAAAATTAAATTCACTGATTTATTGGCTGTGTCATCCAACATATAAACACTAGTCACACATACATTTCCGCCCTCTATTACCCCACTAATATCCCATCCTAAGTAATAGGATCAGCCCTGTCCCATTTATAAGAAAATGCTTTCTTTATGTTGTGCACTGTTAATATACTACTTACTACATCGAGTACATCATGCCAAAATCGGACAAAGAGATCTCACTAGCAAGTGACTAAGGCAAGATAATAACAAAAATTACTAGATTCACATGCTTTCTTAAGGTCCATAATACAGTTTACACTTCACACAAACCTCATGTTCAAGCAAACCGCAATGGTAAATACAAGCAACTATGACCACTAAACAACAGATCCTAGCAAGAGAGGATATGAAGAATGACATCACCTATCAGTCATCAATCAATTGAATTATTGAAGTGAGGACTACGTAACCAACTTGGCCTCTCCTTAACTTTGCTTTCCTGTTTCCACATTATCCTAACAGTGGTGCTCTATCCAGTTATAATTTTCCTCTCAAAGATAACAAAGTGGGTAAAGGAGAAAGCAGTTGTACACATAAAAAATCAAAATCACTTGAGAAAATTGAAAATTGAAGAAGTACATAATTAATACAGAGAGACTTTTTCTTTTTGGATTAGTTATCCAGAAAGGATATCTGTTTTGATAAGACAGAAAGGGTTTCTACATTGAAATTTTAGATTAAAATGTCAAAATAAATAATATCCATATGGCTTACCATCCAAAAGCTCGTAAATAAGGACAAAGTTATTACGAATGGCATCTTCGTCAAAAGAACCACCAAAATAAGATTTGAATAGTGCAACAGCCTGCATAAGAATCAAAAAGAAAGTTGTCAAAAGGAGTAAACACAACTAGAATACACTGTAATTAAATCCATATCTACAAATAATATCACATTCATTATACCAGTTATAAGAAGAAAGGGTGGTAACAATGACAGGCAGAAGACAGATTTAGACAATTAAATAATAGATATGACATTATGCTCCCCTTCTCCATTTCATATGAAATTATGCACGTTTCTCCTGAGATGGTTGAAAATGTATGGTATGATGTTATTTTATAACTGTGGTGTTTGGGAAATTTGTGTGAATCTCGATTATTCCAATGGATGTATGCTACTTCTCGCCAGGTAAAGATATTTTACAAACTTAACAATTAAGAGAGTGAGGTTACCTCAACCACAAACTTGAATGCACATGCGACATTTGCATTGGTGCTAACTACAATCACAATATAGACATTGCTAATTCTCATGTAGAAGAAAGAGCAACCTCCAATCTGCCTGACAGGACATGTCCCGAGTTCTTTTGTCTGCATTATATGCATCCGGAAGGCATCTACCATATTACCCCTGTTCAAATCAAGTTCACAGTTTAACGAGAACATCACGGATTATATTGCAATAGACCTCTTTATTTTTTACCACTGATAGCATGATGGACTTCAGCACACATCTTATTAGAAAAAAAGAAGAAAGTACAGAAGCTGAAGACATGATCTCATTGGTTTACTGCACAAACATGTTTATCAGTAATTAAATGGTATGAGAAAAATGGGCAAATAGATGTAATTTAAAACCTACAAATGGTAATTGCAACGATGTCAAAGCCAAAAAGTTGACAAATCCAAGCTGAACATTGGTCAGAATTTCTTGATAGCAGAATAAGAGGCACATTTCTTACAAGTGACACGTTTCATGTTTGTATTCAAATTACCAAATACCTGTTAAACATGTGACCGTTGACAGATTAAGAGAAAAATAGACAGTTTATTTTATCAATCCAAGGGAAAAAGGTCAAACTTAAGACACAAGGAGGAAAAATGCAGAGAATAGCATCAAAGCTAAATTAGGAATCCAAAAGAGAATTAAAGTTTATTGTAAAACAAAAACAAAATAAGAATTTGAAAAAACTAAAATTAATTGATAACACTGTCTGCAGAGGAATGATTTTCTTCAGTTTGATTTAATTATATCAATATTAAAAAATGAAATTGAAAGGTTATGATCTTCTGGAGATAAGAGGAAAATCTGCAAAGATGAAGAGAGCATTGGAACACCCATTTAAAGCAAACAAGCATAACAATATATGTCACAGGAGGAGCATTTTGATAAGCTTCTGCTTTTAGTTTCAATTGTCTCACCAAGGGACCCAAAGATGAGAGAATTATTCCCACTTGATCAGTTTCATCCCCTCTATTTCAAGGGGGGTGAAAAGATACTAAAGGGGGAAAATGCTCTAGAAACTCAATCACATCTCATGCTATTAATAGAGGATTTTATTAGTCAACTTCCAATATCTACTTGGTCAGGAATTGCAAGTCCAACTAACAGCGGGAGATGCTTTCCGCGGCAAATTCATAATATCATAAGTTTATATTTTCTGGAAACAGCCCTAGCGATTAGTTCAACTGACAAAGCTTGAGGGAACTGTGTCTTAGGTCACAAGTTCGACCCTGCTTCAAGGTAACTAAATCTAGTATTTAAGTGGAGAAAGGAAAAGTGGTAAGTTCATCATCCCCAAGTTTCAAAGGTTGTAGACTTGCAGTTGACCCAAAAGATTGGCTCCAGTAGATTTCTCCGGCATAAAAACTATTTTCAGGAAAGATATACAAGAATAATATTTCTTACTTTCAGCCACTAGAACTCTCACTCGCTTTCAAATACAATTATTTATGAGAGTAGGTGGATTCAAGAATTAATTTAATGGATCAGACTATGTTGCATCAGACTTTTTAACCCACATCCAATAAAAACAAATGCTAGAATTTTTGCATTGGATCAAAGGATCTCATTACATCCTTCCTTGTTGGACAAAGATCCCCCTCTTTCCAGCTGAGAAAACACATTCAAGTGTGAAACTCCAGATCTCAAGCCTACTCAATTTAAACACCAGCATCAGGCAACAAGTAAAGTCATTACAAAATATGCTTTAAACTAGGTTAATGCTTAATATACTCCCTATTTTTTTCTCCCTCGTCTTCTCAAAGTACCTGGAGCATGACCTCGTAGAACTACTTTAATTCCTTTAAAGAGGGCAAACAAAGAAGCCTGATTTAATTGCATAAGATAAACTACATGTCGAGCTTCCGAAAACATATATTGCAACAGCTTTCCAAGATGAGAATGAGTTAAGGCAGCACAGTGTAGTCACATGACTCACATCCATTGCCTTGCATTCCACCCTCCCAGTCATCACATACTTACATATATGCATACATTAGCAAATGGCACCATGAGCTTACCGGTGTTTCCATCTATTTACAGCTTAGTCCCAAATATTTGTTTTATTTCTTTAGCCCTCTAGTACAGTTTGTTAGGATGGTGATGTCACCACTGGGTTTGTTCAAAGGTCAATTGTGTTGCAGCTGTTAAAGGCAATTTCACTATTGGGCAAGAGCCACGCGATCTAGATTTAATCTCCTACACTCTTTATTTTCACTTGTAATTTCATATTACAGCATGCTGAATGAAGAATCAAATCTATGTTTTCTCTCCAATTCTTTATTTTCCTTCATCTTTGCTTTCATCTTCATTTGATTTCTCTGTTCTTTGATTTAATTGTTCCTTATGTATGAGAATTGCAAAAAGCACATGATTTCTATGGTTGAGCCTCGCAATTGGCGTAACTTATTCAGGGAAAGGGAGAAATTCTTTGAATGGAAGCACTCATTGGGTTTTCATTGTTATAATGAATGTTCCGCTACCAATTTAGATGCCTATAATAATTTCAGCTGAATATGGAATAGAGTTGGCTCCATGCCGACCCAATCCCTGATGGAGATACTTATGGATCCTACCCCAAACTTCTACTTGTTACTGCTGCTAATGCTATAGAAATTATAGGAGAGAATCTGGACATGGGAGCAAAGAATGCATTAGTTAATCAAGTTCATGTTGTATGCATGGGGAACTAGAAAGTCATTACATACTGGGTTACAGCTACAATACTACAACAAACTCAACTTCAGGTGGCCAGTTTTTCAATAGCATTCAAGATTGGGAGTCCAGTGTTGAAGTTTGATGTCATTACCAATCAGTGATATCAGCTACATAGCTATGATTCAAGGGCAAGTGCCTACTCTTTTCTTCTAGCACTATTTCTGAAGAAATATTGGAAGTCTATTACTTGCAGCAAACAGCCAATCTTTTGTTGAGGATCCGGATGACAGTGATATCGAAGAAATCGCTATTTGGATTATGGAAACTGATGTTACAGACAATTGCAACACATAGATTCATGTGGTGATGCGTTCCAATACAGCAAAAACATATTTAAAAAAAAATTTCCAAACATACGCATCTAAATATATACAAGTAGATCCATCTCGATGTTCAGACAAAAGTTTCCAGAATTATATACAGAAATCAGCAACTGGTTCCGAAAATCAAATAACAATTCTACGTACACTGATCCGTGCGAAGAGAGTGGAAACATACCCGACGTCGTCACGGTATAGACGATTGATGAGGACATCGCCACGGAGATTGAGGAAGTAAACAGCTGAAGCTGCCACAGGCATGGCTGCAACACCGAAATGGATCTAGAAACTTCGATCAAGTCAGATCTAAATGATTCGAAAGGTTCTTCAATAGTAATGAAATGAAAAATGTAGGGAAGAACAGTTAGATTTGTTGTAGATGGGAGAGAAATGTCGCCAGTTGGGGACAGCTTAAATTCGCCGTCTTCGGTATCCCTTTTTTCTTATTTCAACGCCAGAAACAAAATGAAGACGACAGCACGTGCTCTTCGTCTGACCCGGTTTAAAAATTAAAAACGATTAAAAGGTCTAATTTGCCCTTGTAAGAGCAATTCTTTTAACGTTAATTTGTGGTTATCAGAAGTAAATATTGCGTTTTCAAAATTTCCACGAGGAAGAAAGTGAAAAAGAAAAAGAAGAAGAAAGGAACATTAGTCCCTTTTTTACAGCTCATCGCACTGTCATCGCCGATATCCAATCAGGACGAAAGGCTTATTAAGATCTGCCGCCGGTTGTGATTTCAGTGTTGCCATCGTTTGTCGTTTCTTGAAATGCATCTATCTTCTATCTAGCACAAGTGATGGGTATGTTTAGGAGATTAGCTGGGCTTCTAGGGTTTTCAAAGGATGAAGGTCACGAAGTGAGAGATGAAAATGTAGGACCTCACAATAATCTTCCTCGTAAAGGATTCAGTGTCCCTGTTCAGGTTCCTGTTTCCAGAGATCTACCTGGTCCTATCCTTGTTCAATGTAATAGAGGTGCTGGAGGAGTTCAGGTAATTAATGGAACAAATGGAGGAAACTTGCGTTTTGAGAACCTTTATTTCTGTTTTAATCATTTCTGCTTACAGCCTATCTGGTTAAAATGATCTGTAGACATAAAGCCCTTAATACTGTTGAAAATTCAAGTAATTATGTGTAGATACCATATGTTAGGCCGGCTTAATTAGACAATTTCCAAGTTACTGCTACACGAAAACAGAAAGATAAATCCTGAAGTGTAGTTTCTGCCAAACACAACTCAAATAATGATGTAATTGGACTGCTATATGTAACTGAAGAGTTACATTTCCCTACTTAGCGAAAATCTGTATTTTGCTTACGCAATAATTGAAGTTGTAGTTATTCACTGGACCGTAGCAGTTTGGAATTGGAAGTTTCCATGATCAGTGACCTTCCATGAGTGGAAATTAAGTTCTTTCTTTTAACTTCCCTTTAGGTCCTGAGGGAGGAGGTTTGCTGTAGATTTGATTTTGCACAGCTTGAATCATTTACCTGAAATTTCTATTTCCTGTTTTCGATTGTTCTAAGTGTGCTCCTAGTTTTAGTCTTTTAGAGACGTCCTCATTCTTTGCTATTTCTAGGTTCCATGGATTCAAACATTCAGTTTCTCTTCTTTTGCGCTAGTTTTCTGTTAGTACTTATGGAATGTGCATATCTTAGCATATGTAGATCATGATATATATGAAGCTGTCTGACTGCAATGGATCTTCCAGAGTAATCATACAGAACTGTTTTTATGTAGTTTAGATATCCTTGTATGATTTAAGTTTTTTAGGTTGTAGCCTTTTCTTTTTTTAGCAATTTTTCGAGATCCTCCTATTGTTTTGTGCAACCAGGGCATAATATTTCGCCTGCAGACGTGGTGTGGAGAGAGGAGTCAGATTTTTGCCTACAAATATTGGTCCCTGTGATGGTCTAGGCTATAAGTTATCTGGATCACATAAGAGAAGTATACTGAACTAGATAGAGGCTAGAGCCCCAGTCCCTTTGAAGACATCTGATAAAATTGGAACGATACATAAGTTTAGCATAGCCCCTGCACAAAGATGATATGCACAAATCAGGAAATGGTTCAAATAAAGCTTGTCATTTGCAGGTCCCTCTTAAGCAGTTACCTTGAGGAGAAGTATGAGGCGAGTTTATGATGTGTCATCAGTGTTTAGGCCTGAATCTTCAACTTTCTTCTTTTGTCCAATTAATGAAATTCCATGATAGAGTGTGTCAAACATAAAACAACATCCGATCTAAAGAAAGAATTTTGTTCTGCAACTTGGTTGCTAAGTGTTGAAGCTTTGCAAGTTTAGCTTTTAAACATAATCGTTGGGTGGTAGGAGGACTCCTCCAACTTTTGTGTTCAGGTTATCTTCATCTTCTTTCTTTTTTATTAGGACAGACTCTGCTAAGCCACCGAAAACACAGCTCATTTGTAATTATCTTTGGGGGGGTTTAATTTTAAAAAAAAAAACACTTCCATTTGGTGATTTCAAATGCAAGATTTTCTTGTTTATTGGTTTAGATTTTGGGTCATGGTGATAGATTCCCTGGAAAGGGTAAGTTGTTTCATTGCCGGCATCAAGAAGATGTCGCATCTGCATAATTTGGACTGTTTGGCTAGAAAGGAACAAGACACGCTTTGAGTGGAAAGGACCGCAGATTGCTAGAGTAAAAATAGATGTATCAAGTTTTTTTTTTTTGGTGGCTAGAGTATGTTGTAGATGCTATTACCCATCTACAACTGTGGAAATGTTGTAGCTTTGTCGTTTACTTGGTCCTGTAACATTTTGGGACCATATTAATAAAATCTTTTACCCATCAAAGAAAAAATGGAAGATGCTATTACAGAAATATTAGATGTTAGCTCCATACATTAGAACATTTAGGCCCGGGGAGCTAATGAGGAAAACCAAAAAAAGTTCTGAAGTAACAAAATCTAGGAAGGGAACAACATTATTCGCAGGGGTCGGAGTTCTCGAACTAAAAAGATACATAAGGCATTTAGCTTTCAGAGAGTTGTTAGGAGTTGAAATGCTTAAATCCTAAACCCTGCAAAGGGAAGGACATTCTTATGAAGGATTACTAAGTGTGTTAGGATTTTATTTGCAAGTTGCAACCCTATATGAGGTGTTGTTAAAGGGTCACTTCAGGTACTAT
This sequence comes from Solanum peruvianum, assembly GCA_027705065.1. NCBI lineage: Eukaryota > Viridiplantae > Streptophyta > Magnoliopsida > Solanales > Solanaceae > Solanum > Solanum peruvianum. The sequence continues at coordinate 40,840,530 of JAKWJD010001760.1, read as the reverse complement.
TTATCGTGAAACTAAGTGAAGTCCAAGTTGGATATTTCGTCTCACTTAGGCATCAATTTTATGAGGATTCCAAGGCACTAAGGCATAAGAGGCTCTATCTTGAAGAATGTGACACTATACAGTGAATATTGTTGGTACATTGATGTATAAATTCCTAAGAAAAGTGTTACAAATGAACATGTGTTTTATCTGGATATGAAATTAGAATTTAGTTAGAGAATTAGTGGTCATTAAATTTGAATTTCTGATTTATTTGCATGTAAATCAGAAATTTAAAATTGGTTTGGACATGATTTTCTTACTTATACTTCACTTGGTGGTGATTTTCTCAACTTGTCAAAATAATTGTTTTTTTGTGTACCTATACTCTTTGCATCATACATACATGCGTATATGACCTCCATTTCTTCTCCGCTGAAGTCCATACCATAACTGTGCCTTGTGCTCAAAACATGCTTATTGGACCTGCTGCCATATGTGGCTAGGTTTCTAAGTTCCAGGGACTTGCTGAGATAAGGCGGAGAAGTCCTCTGGGTATCTCCTCACTCCTAGCTTGTTATACATACTGATGACTCTGGGAGATCAAGGGGTCTTTGCATTAACCTTCTGTTGTATGAGCTATGAGGCTGTGTGTGCCGACTGATAAAGAGTATTTGAAAGGCAGAAAGAATAATTTTTTCATTAGTTTGTTCTTCGCGTATTCTTTTATCTTCAAGGGCTTCTTAATGCTCTGTATCATACTCAAAGTTCATCTATAGCCAACCTTCCTATCCCATTAAAACATAAGAAATAGGAAAAAGGTGTCTATAAAAAAAATGAATTTCTAGATTAGAGAGGACATGGTAGATTTTCTGATTAATTTAACTTGTTCAGACCGTGGTCCTGCTGCAGTTTTGTTAATGCCTGCCGGTGCTTCTTTGATGGAACCTTTGGTGGTTCCGGAGTGTTTAAGTTTCTTGGTTCATTTGGAATCGTATGAGTAAAAGTATGTTCTTTAATGGTGAAGAGAGAATGACAAATTTTTTTGATAGTTCATATCGTGTACGACTTGTTCATTTGATTAAAAATGACTATTATTTCTTGATTAATGCTGAGTGCATCCTGTTATCTGCTTTTGCTATCTCAGAAACTTAGAATAATTGGTAAGTTTGTGATGCACATCTTTAATAGTTTTACATTTTTCTCCATGCTTAGGGATTGAGATGGTACGCCAAGCGTCTTAGAATAGATGAAGACGGAGATGTGGCAGACGAGTTCCTAAATGAGATCCCACCAGATGCACCTTCTAGTGCAGAAGAGAATAACAAGAAATTCCGTAAGTTTGAATTGAAGTACACTACAAAGCCTGCGAATGTAACAGGCCAGGCACTCTCAGCTGCAGGAAAAATTAAATATCGTGTGGAATATCAAGGCAAATTGGAGTGGATTTGAAAACTTACTATATGTAGTCATTACATTTGAGATGGGGATTTCAGTAAAATGACTGCAGCTACGCAGCTTGCTTGATATTTTTGCTTTATTCTGAAGGACTTACAGTGTGTTTATGTGAAGTGGTATTGATGGGGGATTCAGTTTCCTGTTGACTCTGATTTGTGAGAAGCTGGTGCCAAGAAGCGATGAAACGCAAAACAGCATGATTTTGCTCTTAAAACTTCCAGTATAGACATGCTATTGAACTTTCAAGAACATCATGTCTTGTTAGCTATTCACTGTATCCTTGTATATTGAGAAAAATTAGCAAGGGTATAAATGACAACATCCAACAAGCACTTTTGTAGAGTTCTATTTTCCTGTTCTAACCATAAGACTACGGTATTATAGTGGTTTATTTGATAGATTGTTTATTGCAACCATAAAGGTTGAAATCTTTTTTAGCAATACACTGTAGTGTGCTAATCTTATTTGTGTTGCTTGTTCGAATTTCTGGATGTCGAATAGCCAAAATGTTTAGTGCAAGGATTTTACTCGTGGATATATTATGCTTTAAACAACATTTTTCCTCTGTGGAACTTATCCTCGTGTTAATTTGGAAACAGTTACTTCAGGTTGTTATATTCTGAAATGTTATTTATAAGAAATTATTATGGGGAGAGACTTGTACGCGAGACTCTTAGTTTACATATGCTTTCTAGATTCCTGGAGACCAGCAAGAAAGGCACTGTTAAGGTTCCAGCTTCTCTAGCAGTAGAAATATCATTCTCAGACAACTTTGTTTTTCCAGACTACTTGTGGCAGACTTCACTTTTTGCGTTAGGTATAAGGTAAAGTGTTGTCAGCAATGTTTGTAGAGTTGAGTCAGTTCAGTGATTTAAAACATTGTAAGGTTGAGATATTAGCAGTAGTAAAGAATATAACTTTGCAACATATGACTCCAGTCATATCATTTTTGAAGAAAAAGTTAGAAACTTTCAGAAGTATTCAAATTTCTGTCCTTCAAATGTTTTTTTAAAACTAGTTCAAGTAAAACAGCTGTCTTGTGTGTTGAGACTTTCTGAAATTTGCTCTTAAAGGATCATAGTTTGATACATTCACTTAAAAAATTCGGCAAGTGCATACACTCGTATTAACAAATATTCCAATTCAGCTTGATGCACAGCGTAATCAAGATCCGGAGAAGGGCCACACTCTCAACGCTTCCAGTCCGTGAAAGCCTACGAAACCTCATAATTTCATGCCTCTCTCCGAAACCTCAATTTTTTTTCATTTAAAACTATATATTGATCTCCTCTTTACACATGTAAATGGAATTGTATTCAACTGTACAGAACATCTTCGAAGGCAATTAAAGATTGAGTTCAAGAATTCACATAAAGACACTTTGAAAAGTCAATATTTACCCTGTGCTACAATGATTTGCAGATACTAAGGTAAATATCTACTCAATGCTTCCTGGTTAGACTTGCCTTTGTGAGTGAAATTTGAATTCAGGAAAGGAAATAGGGGCTGTGTTGAAGAGGAATCTCCATTTTGCTGTTCCTTACACTACTGCATTTGGAAAGAGTTAATAGAAAACAGATAAGAGAAAGAGAAAAGATAATCTATAAATATAATCATCACCAATCCATATGAACATTTAAATATAAGTATATTATCACTTTGCACATTATGACAACCAATTGCAAAGCATGAATTCAGTATTTCAGACGGGAAATGTTTTCTCATTGACAAGCTGATTTACTCGAACAGCAAGAGAGTTTCGATTGCATCTCCTGCAGATTACATGACGAAGGCTACTTCAAAGATACACAAGCTTGGCAGTACAAGACAATACCATATGCTAGAAATTCTGAGGAACGAATTACGTGTATTATCAATACTACTAGCATTGATAAAAAGTCTGAAGGGTATGCATCATTTTTTGTCAGATCCTCCAAGGCCACATACAAAATTTGCGTAGAAAGTGATAACTTTGTGGCTGAAGATGAAATACAAGAGAAATTAGCCTACGAGTTACCTTAACGTAATAATGAAAAGAGACGATGGCGAAACTGAAAACATGGTGATTAGAGTTGTGCTCACCTGAACAAGCATTACCTTCAGCAGAAGAACTCGGTAGATCCCCACGTGGAGGGATGAACAACAGAAAATTTTCACGCCCAGAGTAATGTAACTATGAGAAACAGCATAAAAGCCAAACTAAAGCAAAACCCGGCAACAACTGCGAAAGCCTGGATTACAAGATCAGATGGTGAATTGCAAAAACCTTGTTACAATGATGATCCCAGAAATCTCACAAATTCACTTACTTTCCCTTGTGATTTAAACTTCATCTTGGTTGTAAACCATGATAATCCTGTGTCCACAAAAGGAGCGAGAGCTAAAGCCCTATAGAGTCAGAAACATTGCCAGATTTCAAATTCTCAAAGATAACATACATACCATGTGGAAGAGCTAAAAAGTTTCAGCAGAGCTAATTTTTGAAGACTGAACTTCATACTAAAGAGAATATAACAAAAGAAACAAAATTCTGTAACAACACAGAAATTAATTAATATACAGCCAGATTTATTCTATCTAAAACATGATCAGTAATTCCTCTTTTATCAACATTCGGTGGCGGAAATCTAGAAGGATGGAAGGAGGGTATACAACCTAGCATGTCCAGAAATGCAAATCTATGTCAAAGTATATGATGCAAAAACAAATTATTCACTCCTAGAAATATGGGATGATAAGGATTGACTCACAGGTCACAGCTCATAATTCCAATGTTTCTCATACAAAATAATCTGTAGAAGTCAAATATCTCTCATGACAGAACTTATCATGCTTATGATGTCCTTCTATCGGTAATTTTTTTTATCAGATGCAAAGTATCAGTATTAAGCAGCTGATCTAAGTTGTAGCATCATAGGCCAAACTGTCCTATTTCCTGTCTATACTTCATCACTTTGTTTTATATGCGTGTTCACTTCTAACACTTGAGTCCCAAACGAAAGGTTTGAAGATTCATAGTACTCTACTCTGTGGTTAACATGTGCAGCATTAGATTCTTACCCGCCTGCTCGGACAATCTTTGTAACCTGGCTACCAGCCCATACCATGGCCATTACTTTGAGAAACCTGCAGATAAAGTGGAACAATTAAAATTTTCTCCAAAGAAGACAGAACTTAAATCTACCAGAAAGGAAAAGAACCCATAAAGCTACAGTTACCGTTCAACTGCAGCAAGGTAACCCATTCTTCCAGGTGATGGAGCAACATAAAACCTAGGAAAAAAACAAAAAAGCTGATGACAACAAGATGGATAAACCATATGCTATTGTGTAGCAGAGCAGTTGTATCATGCAGTCTGAAATAGTCTGACAGGTAGTTGTAATTCTGGTCTTTCAACAAATTTTGAGACTTGCTTCAGATAGGATTAAAATATTGTATACATTTTCTCCACCGCTTGGTAATATTACTGTTATCAACTACCGCTTAATACTTATTTGGATTATTGCCTCTGGACACAAACTGGTTCACATTGAGCATCGACAAGAAAATCCTTTTCATTCTATTTATGGATGTTTGCTTATGAACTGAAAGATGAATTCTCTCACAGGGTAAAACTGGGGGTAGGTAAGAATCTCCACATTCAGGCTTATAAGTTTCTATAAAGCGAATTCTGGTGAAAATAGTGTATCGCTGGTCAATAATACTATTAAGATTGGAATAAAACTATTGGTCATGTTATTCATATCACTTGACATACCACACGATAAGAAAGGTAGTAAGGTAGTATGCAGTATTAAGTAGTCCATATGATAATACTCCTGCAACACCATATCTTCTCAGTCTCGTCAGAACCCTGATATCCAGCAAGGGGAAAAAGTTAGATCTCAACATTAGGTGTTCCACCAGATATTACCAGCTGCTCAGCATAACAAAGATGTAAAGTGAAAGCACAATTATACTTCCATTCCAGAAGAGATAAGAAACGTAAATCAAGACCAGAGAAAAATTTTATGCCAATAATTGATAAGATGTTAATTGAACTTGAAAATGTGGCCCCTATCATTAGTTTAAAAACACATGACTCAATAGGCGATAAAGAATATTAGTACAATCCAGAAGAAGTTAATGGACAAATAAAATTCTCCTGCAGGTTCCTTTTTCAATATTCTGATACTTGTTCAACACATTGCTATGCTTCATTGAGAAGGAAGAAACTTCTCCAACAGTTATCCGATCCAAAAACAGAGGAGATTTTATATAAGGGGTCAAATTTTCCCTTATACTATTTGATATTGAGCAACTTTCCCATGCATTTGAATTTTTGGTCTAATATTATCCCTGTTGTCAGGAAAAAGTCTCAATTTGGCCCTTACCTCTAACAAAGCACCAATGTGAAGCAAATTTTGAACCATATTCAAAAGTTTTAAGGGTAAATCTTTGTCCCAAAGAATCTGGACATGTGGACTCCATGCATTTTGCGCTGGAGCTCCAAATATGGAATGGGAAAATATGAAATGATTTGCTAATGGCAAGGGCATGAATAAACCAAAAGTCAATCAAAGGAAAAATTAGCTCAACTTCAGATAGTATAGGAGCAAATTATAATTTTTCCCTATATTGAAATAATACTTTCACCAAATTTCTGCTGCTTCTGAGATCCTCTATCGTATCTCTCCGATTTCACAAGTAGTTAACTGGTACAAATTCTTAAGACAATGCATTTTAGTACATAGAAGGAAGATTGTGCCTATAACACTATAAGAAATGATTAGCTCATCATGGTGGAGTCATTGTTAGACAGCATAGCACTCCTTCAACTTATGAACACTCGCTCCGTTTAAGTTACTACTCATCTTGTCACTGCTCTAACAAAGAGACATATTACACAAAAGCTAACTAATCAACAAGCAAAGCATATATAAATTAAGAAGATTACAGAAATTATGGGTTTTCCAACAAAATGGTCCTTTTGTAACTAGAGATAGATTGAGAAAAAAAACATTTTTTCTTACATATTGAACTTGAGCAAATAACAAAAAATACAGAAACATCAAACATAAATGCATAGATAGCAATTTCAATTGTCTCAGAATTTTCCAGACACTGTCAAAGCAATGCAAAAAGTAGCACTTACGTGTTTGATGTGGGTGATTCTGTTTGACTAATTTCATCTTTTTCTGCAGTACCTAGCAGTATTTGGAAGTATAGCCAATTACATGGTTTGGTTGGAAAGGAAAAGAAAAAATAAGCACTGTTTCGGAAGATATCAAAAACACATTTTACTTTTTAGGATAATACCTTTTTGATCTAGAGGACTGTTTTGAAATTCTGGTGACTCGTACACCTTGCCTTGCGAAACAGTAGAGAGGTTAGCTATGAGATAAATCACCACATCATGAATATATTATAGTAGGGACTTCATATGGATAAGAGTGGGGAAACATTAAAATGAAAGACATTGATATTCTGAATAGGATTTTTCAAAGCTACTATGTATTTGCATTCCCTGATATGACAACCAATAACAACTGCACCTAAATTCCAAACTAGTTGAGGTTCGCTATATGAATCCCTTTGTCCACTCCGCTTCATTTTGGCATGTTTCCTTCGGCTACTGAATAATGTGCTTTTTAGGAAGCATACAAGTTTTGGCATGAATGCTGTGAGGTCGATCATTCCAAATAGAGGAATTCTAGCTATAAAGGTGATTGGTATTTAAGGAATGAAAGACCTATGCAACTCATGAAAGAAATTGAACTAACATTCTTGTTATGACACACGCACCAAAAAGGAAAGTAAGACGCTTGAATTGCGAAGGAGGTAGTAGCAGAAAGAAAAGAGGAAATTACATTATGATCACTATTAACAGAGCAGAGACGAAGCAGATGCCTGGAAGAGAACTGTTTTTGCCGCTGGTACAAATGACGACTGCAGAGCACGTTGGAAATGCTAGCCTTCACAAATGAAATCAATCAAAAAATTATCATATATCAACAACGTCTTCATAAAAAATATTCAAAATTTCAAATATTTTTGTTCAAATTGAAGATACACTATGCTTTATCAAACTCACATTGGCAGAATTAACCAAAAAAATCAGTCAATTTTATGTATTTTTCTAAATGGAAAATAGGAAGTGCAAATTGAAAAAGAATTGACAGGAGAAGGGCTTACATGGCGGTGGAGAGGTAACGAAGAGCGAAGGGATGATGAGAGTGTAACGATAAGAGGAGAAGACATGAGCAATTCAGAAGCTAAAGGAGAAAAAGAATATCATAAATCGTCACTCTCTGCAGAAAAATACTGTACGGGATAACACTCTGCTTTTAATTACACAAGTCTATTTGCAGAAAGCTTATGGTTTTTTTTTTCTTTCTGCTTATACCCTAGCTTTTTTAGACGTCATACTTATAAATTCTTATTTTAGACCATTTGTGTTTGATCAGTTATTAAAACACTTCTGTTAGCGTTGATAATTTTTTTAAAAAATTACTATTGTCACTCTCTCCAAAAGTGTTTTTGAACTATATATGCAAATAAAGAGCATGTGAAATTTTACTGTGCATACTAGTACTGAATTAATAAATACTTAGACTTTAATTAATAAAATTGATTTAATTAACATACATAATTAGACCACAAATTAGAAAGGGATCATGTTTATTAGACTTGAAAACAGAATGGTACAGACTTTCTTCTTCTTTACCATCTGTATGGATATGAAGTAGATATAATGCCTGGCGAAGAGAGGAAATAGGGAGGGTAAACATTTACAATTACATTCAAGAAATACGCAAAATACAAATTTTTATTTTTATTTTCGGTTCGTATAATATAAACTTTAGAACATATCTAATTGGCATTGAGCAACATCTAATTGATCTATAGCTCCAGTTTTCTTATGCTGAATCCTGAAACTCCAACCAGCTTAACAGCGTTATCGACTCGGCAAATTGAATGCTCTCAGACAGATTCTTCATCTCTTGAACCATCAAAGCTCTTACAGTTCGACAGAGAACCTGAAACACGAAGGTTGACTTAACTGGGGGAGTCTGCACAATGATAGGGTTCTCTGAACTGTATGTTCAGCTACAAGTTAGTGGTAATACAACCGTTTAAAACAAAATCTCAATTACTTCAAAAACTTGTGCTAAAAATATCAATCATTCAACCTTGGCAACATATAGTAAAAATGCAACTGAATAATTACTCCCTTCATCCCAATTTTATGTGTTGGCGTTTGACTGATCACGAAGTATAAGAATGAGAAGAAGACTACTGAAATTTGTAGTCTAAAATAAGCATAATAATTTATCTGGTGATAAATCATCTCATAAAAGGAAAATGAGAATTTTAAAGTTAAATTGTCATTGAATGCCAAAGATGTCTTCTTTTCAGGAACGACTAAAAAAGAAAAGAGGTGTCACTCAAATTGGGACAAGAGTGAATAGTATCTTTAAGTACTTTTTAGTTGGTAGCAGGAAAATTAATTATACATCCATCTATCTACATAGACGAGAATTCTTTTAGCAACATGATGGTTGACTTTAGTGGTGAATTGCTCCATATCTACTGTTCATTCACGCTAATACACGGAATTATTTGGATTTCCACATATTCTACTTTGGTGTGGTAACTGAAAGCTCATACAGCCAGCCTTCATATGATCTTTTCATTATAAAATGTTTCAGCTTCGGTTCAACAAGTTCAATTGTTTATGTAGGGGGATGAATGAAGAAATTTGAAGGACTCACCTCTCAAACCGTTCTGATTCCAGAGGATAATACTTGTGCAACCCTCCCTTTGGATAGATAAGAGTTGTTTGCTTCGTAGGCAAGCAGCTATTTCCTTCTTCGTCAACAGAGGTTTGAAGGCCACTGTCTTTGCAGAAAGATGCTACATCCCATTCCTGAATAACCATACATTAGATCAGCCAAACCAGATTGTGAAGAGCTGAACTTTTTCAGCTAGTCAAAATAGGATTTTACCTTCATCATTAGGAGTTTGGAAAGAGTCACCAAGGGAAAAGGCTGAGGCTTGTATCCTCCATGATTCACACAGGAAATAGCTAGTGATCGAACCTTAGTAATGCAGATGGAACAAATTAAGGGGAATCAAATTATCAAAAAAATAAAAAAGAACGATAAAAGAAGTTACAAAGAATCATATTTACAAAGTAGAGATATTTGTGAAAGCACTAAAAATGGAGCATTTGGTTTCGCATTAGCTAGGGATGTTTCACACTATAAGTTAAAGTCTGCCATTACAGACCAGCCTCAGTTTTCATTTTTTCTTCCGAGTAAGAAGCAGACTCGTATGGTAGCAGAAGGATCAAACCCCAATTATATTCCAACAGTGACGGAAAGTGGAGTGCTGAATAGATATTTGTCAGGCAAATGAGAGAGAGCATATACCACAGGAGCAATTTTTGCTATTATACAAGAACTCACCTCATTGATAGAAGGTTCAATAATGCAATACTGCAAGTACGATGCCTCGGACTCTGTTGTATGAATAAATTTCTTGTAGAAGCCCAATTTAAAGTATCTGCCACAAAATAATAAGTAAAAGTTGACCTTCCCATGTACAACAATAAATGTATTCTACTATCAACGGTAATTGACTCAAAATGCCATTGATCTACCTCAAGATCTTCCGAGCAAAATTCATTTCTGTCGACTTCATAATGTGAGAAGGAACACGACGAAACCATAAAGATAGTGTCTCCCCCTGCAAATCAAGAAGTACAATGTTTAGTGAAATTGTACAAACAAAATGGTCACTGAGTAAGCACCTGATATTCAACTGCAACTCACAATCTTTAATAAATACAACGATAATATAAAAAAACGCAACTGTTCCTTGGGTTTTGGAATCAAGGTGGAGAAGCACATAAAAGGAAAAAAATTCAGCTTCATTTTTGAAGATGGGCGCTGTAGTACGATTTGCTTCATAAAGATTAAATAAAGTCGCCAATGCCTTCGTTAGCTGCTCCATGTTGAGGTATGACAGCGAAGAAATATTTGAACCGCTACATCTTCTAAGTTTATGCTGGGAAATTATATGGAATTTAACCTGTAGAAAAAAATATATCAAAGCTACATAATTCTGAACTTTCTGCAGTTAAACTAATAGAAGGATCACTTGAACATTTTAAGCCTAGAATCCATTAAATTAAATAATTTTGCTAGGTTTCCTATATAGGAAGCCTCCTCTTCATTACACCAGCCAAACAAAAGATCAACAAAGAAGGGGGTAATACGAATAAAGAGGAGGTATGAAGTTACATCCATCTCAAAAGAATTCTACCAAAACACCTAATGCTTACGTGAATCGGTAACCCTTGATACAAGTATATCAGCTACTGCAGTTGCAATGGCATGTTTAAGACTATAAGAGTCGGTATATTTTTGGTATGTTATGTATACTTTTAGCTCAAGACACAAGAATCAAAATCTTAAAGTAAGACCCATAAAATGAAATAGAGGGAGTATGTCTTAGATCAAGAAAAGTTTGTTATATGGTAAAATGTTTCTAAATTTACAATATGTCTAGATTCATTGTATAAAATAAATGAACAAGCAGAGTAATTAATGTTGTAGTATATTAAAATACTATCTACACTGCAGGAGAACAAATACTTACCCTATAGCAATCACTTACCTTGTTGTATTAGATGAGGATTCCGATATAAAGGGCCCCTACTGTGTAATGTAAACAATCAGGTCAGTAATATTCCTTAATCCCCCCCCCCTTTTTTTCTTTTGTTTAAGGAACAGTAAAGAAAATCATTAACAAAAGCACCTTAAAGGTACATAATTACGAAAGCTATGTACAACAGAATTCTTGCTCCCTAAAATAGACAAGGAACTGATAAAGTCGGTATGCAAGAAAAATAGCAGTAGGATAATGCGGACAAGCGGTTAAGGTAGCGTTTTGCATCTATAAATAGTTTACGAATTGTATATAGTAGCGGATACACCATCCAAATCTAACAGCATATCCACTTCTTATTATCAATTCCATTCGTCTTTTGAATTCATTTTACAAGCTTCTCAAATTCCTGCATCAATTTTCTTTTGCTTTCTGCAATAGGTTCAGTGTTAAATATTCGCTCCCACTGGATCTGAAGACTTGAGCAACTAGATTGCGATTCAGGAAGCGTAGGACGTTCAGATGCAACAATATCATGATTCATACATCTAAATATATGTATATCATTCCAGCTCTAATTCAAGTTCTTTTGGATAAAATAACTTGAATAAAGAAGCATACCATTCTCTCATACATAGAGACCACTCGACTGCAAGAGATATTTTGCATACTTAGATCTTGTCTAATGGACCTCATCCTATCAAAGATGAATCATGAACCACCTCAAATGGATGCTCGGTAGAGTCCAGCAAGTTACACAGATAGTTCAAAGTATCTTCCAACACCGAGAGAGGCCTCACATCAGAATCTTGCAGAGTCTTCACGGATATAGTCCTACAGAACTAACAAAGAGAAATTCAATAAACCATCATTTAACAAAGACTGAATTTGCAAATAAAATTTAGGAAAGATCAAAAGCAATGCAGACCGAATCTAAGATCACTTTCGCGACAACTAACACTGGATATATAACTACAGATTGTAGAAGAGAAACTGACTAAAAACTATATTGCTCATACATGCTATAAGTAAAAAAACGTATTAATTATGTATCAAGTCAAGTTTGAACCTTAACCACACACACAAAAGGGGGTGAATTAGCCTGGACAAAATTCACTTGTATATGGACTTCATTATGTATAGAACTCCACAATATTTGGCTGGGATAGGATTGAATCTTGGTTTCTTTTTTGTTTGAAAGAAACGATGTTACTTACGAACTGGTACATTATAATGGAAATAGGGAACTTTTTAAGATATGAATATGCTATTCTTTTTTTACCATTGAAATAAAATTCCATTGTCTTCACACGAAGCAAAAGAAATACTGTTTGGAATCTTTAGTACTGCTCTGGGGTATATTTCAACATGATAAAAATGAGAATGTTCAACAATCTATATTTGTTTACCCCTTCAGAGCTCAGCATTTTATCAATGTTACAAGTCCAGTTTGTTTTGAAACTTATTGCACAAAATTACTTTTATCCAAGTGACTTTGTTAGGTCTTTTATACTCTCTAACATTATTGAGTAGCGTATCTATTTAATGCTTCTAGCTACGGACTGTAATGTTAATAATTCTTACATGTGAAAGTTGAAGCAGGTGGCCTTCTACCTCCAAAATTAATAAGAAAGGGCCTTCTAACTCTCAGGGAAAAAGCATGTTCTGTTATCCACGATGAAAAATGAGCTCGGCTTGGTTGGTATTAACCATTTGGCACTAATATCTAAAATTTGGCAGTAAGTAGTCAATGCATGGTAGGGAAAATTGTTCGGTATCGGATAAGTCACCAACTTTTTTCTACTTCCTTATATTAAATTGCTTTACATTTGTCGTATTATCCAGCTGTTTCTTCATCTCTTTTACGGAACCTCAAACTGGAGAGTCACTTAGTCTGCCGTCTAACAAAGTTTTAGCCAAGGTGTATTATTGTATTCATACACTGTAGAGTCGTAAAACTGTTATATGACAGTCCAAAACTAAATGTTAACTTTTATGTCCCAGATGGCAACACAAGCACAACTTATCACCTGTATTATCGGCGAAGATTAAAACATTTTATTTTTGATCCATTACTGTACATTGATGATCACAAAAAGGCCATATTAAATGCTTGATGAGCTATTACAATTTAGATTGTTTCCACATATTTGACAAGCTGGTTCGAACTAGAAATGTTTTGTGAAGTGAAACATAAAGCAAGTTCAGTTTAGCTGATCAAACAAACTAATAGAGTATCAACTATCAACTACACCTCAATACGAATCCAGTTGGGGTTAGCTACGTGAATCTATGTACCCAATGGCTATTTTAGTATTCAGAAGATTCATAATTCATTCACTGGTCATAAACCTTCTTCTATTAACTGGAATTGAGACTAGTTATCCTTAGAATTCAGTTGATCAAACAAACAGGGTAAAGAAATAACTAATCAAAATATTCATCCTACGTGCTAGCATACCAAAATGTTACTCAACTCATTTCAGTTCAAATTTTTTTGTATTACTTTCTCTGTCAATTCGTTTTTAAAAAAATGTCTCTTTACTTTATTGGCAACTTTTTAATTTCAACACTCCATGTTCAAGTCCATGAGATGACATTTTGATACATTTTTTCATATCTTTAATCAAAGACCACAAGATTCAAAGTGTTACTTATTTATTTTCTTAAATTTTGTGTGAAGTCAAAAATAGATGAGCAAATAAAAAGGGAGGGAGTACCTTTTTAACAGCAAGGCTTGGTGATGATTGTCGAGGATTTCCATGTAGCCTCTCAAACACAGCTAAGTCTCGCAGCCTCTCTCTTTTCTCCCTCTCCTCAACTGCAATTTTTTTAAAGAAAAAACACTTAACTTATTTAATATTGCAGGTTCACACGGTCCAGGATTTAAAGGCAGTAGAAGTACCTCCTTCTAGAGTTTACTTCAAATTGATAGTTTATGCATTTATTGGTTTACTTCCATTTTAGCGCACTTTAAAAGAGCAGTCCATAAAGGAAAATAGAGGAGAATTGGTGTACCAGGACACATGAAAGGGCAAGTTCCAACTAAACTCTGAATGTCGTCAATATCTTCATCAATGACTTTGTCCCAATTGCTTGAGCTCGTCTTGTTGTCGGAAGCGTTATTCTGAATTGGGGTACCATTAGGTGTAGAAGAATTGACATTTTTGGTGTGGTGGGACTGAAAGTTGCGGGAAGGTTGAGAAGGGTGGTAGGATCTGGAAGAAGAAGAGGAAAAATTAGGTCTTGGCCTGTACGGAGGTTGACTCCTTCCGGCCATGGCTCGGCGTCTACTTTCACTGGCTGATCGGCAAAAAGAAGAACGAGCAACACCGTCCTAATATAAAAATGGTTCAGTACCCCCCTCAATTTGGACTATGTTTATTTTGATGCACAAATAACAGTATAATATAGGGCGTGCATTATTTGAATTAAATTGAAAATTAAATTTGTATTTGAATTAATTTTTTGGATTTTTGATTTAATTTTGAATTTATAATTTACTTTGTTTCGTTTTTCTATTTGGTTCCATTTTTAGAAAAAGAAAAACCAAAAAAAATGAATTATATATATATATATATATATATATTAAGTTGGAGTTAACCACTTTTGTTCTTTTTTTTATTTAGTTTATTTTCTTATGTTTGAACATCTATAATTGATATACTTTTAAGTACTGTGTTTTACGTTTTATTTGTGATTTATATTTAAAAGTATATTTAAATTATAAATACTTTTGTTATATTTCTAATTATTGACATAACCGATTAATCAAATCAAAAAAAAATCAAATCAAATCGAATTTATTTTAGTTTGGATTGAATTACAATTCTTTAAAACCAAAAATCTAAATCAAATAGTGTAAAATCGAACTGAAAAAACGAATACACACCCTAGCATAACGTTTCATTTAACTCTTAAATTTCTTCTATTGATTTTATTCTATTAGATTTACAATATTTGACTGGTAATTTTAGTTTTAAATATTTTTAAAAAGATATTATATTATTATCGTATTAATATTCAGGATAGGTTAGTATTTTTTGGTTTAATTTTGTGTTATATGGTAGACAAATTACTAATATAGTTTTGTTGACTTTGACTTACATATATACCTATAATAAAAGAACATCAAGATTTTGATCTTTTCATATATATATATAAATCAATTACACTAAAAAAAATACATTTCAATTATAATAAAATAATTAATCGCCTAATTGGGCTATTACTTGTCCATTTAAATTTAGATTAGGATAATATCTACTTGTAAATTAATCATCATATTCATAGTTTCATTTAATTATAAATCAACCAGATTCAATAAGAAAATCACATTATCAACTCTATTGTTGTGATCACTCCGTTGTGTCGCGCTCACTGAATTTCGTTGTCTTTCAGCATGCTAACCAAATGAGTTGATGTGTAGTGGATAGTTTCACTATGGAGAGCAAAGGAAAATTGAAAGAATGATTGATTTGAATAGTTAAGATTTTACAATCCAAAAATGGTTATTAGTTGTATATTAAAAATAACTCACATGTGGAGAAGTACCAAAGTAATTTGTAGTTGTCTTATGGTTGAGCGATATTCTATTTTATACAAATTATATTTTTTTTTCTTATATTATAAAAACTCAATAATTTCTCTTGTTAAGTCATTCGGTCATATTATACTTTGCATTTTAAAATATCTTATTTCTCTCTTGATCGTGTTTTCTTTGACCTTATTTCATTTTATACAAATCACATTTTTTCTCTCATATTATAAGAACTCAGTAATTTCTCTCATAAAATTACTCAATCATATTATACTTATGCATTTTAAAATATATTATTTCTCTCTTGATTGTGTTTCCTTTGACCTTATATAATTTTTTTATGATTTTCTTAAAAAATCATTTCTATATTTTATAATTTATTTATTCATTTTCATCTACCCTATTTAATTTTTCAGAAAAATCAATAGGTATATATATAAGAGAATCAGTTGAAGTATACAATTACATGACAAAGAATTTGATGATTCATCCTCAATTCATTTATGTGATTTAAAAATGAATGAAGGTTGGTAATTGTTCTTAAATGTCAAATACAAACTCCCTTACAGATGTGATCAGCAATACACCAATGAAAAATAACTACTATAAAAATCATATTTTAATAAAATATTCTCTATAGTTGATATAAGTTAAAATTCTAAAGATTTACAGATTTAATATTTAATTTTTTTTATGAAATCGCTGCTGGGAGCAGCGATTTTTTTATATCGCTTCTGGGACAGCGATTTTCTATTTTTTATTTATTTATTTATTTTTGAAAAATCACTGTTGGGGCAGCGATTTCCTATCTTTAATGTCGCAGTCTCTTTTCTTTAATTTTGTGATATTCGTAGTTTAATTAGAGCTCAAGATTAGTGAAAATAACATTTACATAGTAAAAATTAAACTTTTTTGCTCCTATTTTAGGATTATTATGGGTAAACTTTACATGATTTGGGACGTTGTTGATATGAGTTCGATTTATCATTTCTTTTGGAATCTATATGTGTTCGTAATGTGAAATTAAAATTAAAATTGAAATTGAAATTATTATAACAAAAGATTTAGGATTTAACCTCCATTAAAGTACTTTACATTATTTTAGTTCCTACTTCACAATTCTTAAACTAAATATTTTAATATTTTGACTTTATATTATATATTAATTATAAGTGATATATTTGGCGTAGAAAAGAATTTCCCTAACATGTGCAAGGGTATTGCTGAGGAGCATTTCTCCAACCACTTTATTTCTGGGGCGTCAGTTTTAGATAATATAAAAAAAATGAAGGTAAAGGCAAATTTATCTGTACAAATGCATAACTACAGTTTGACTTGCTTTTTTTTTTCTTTTTTTTTTTTTTGTAATTTGGGTGTATGAGTAGATTTGGCCTACAACCTTTTGTGCCTTGGGTTCGAAGGCCCATGTCATCAACAAAGAGCATCTACAAAACCTACATTCCAAATATTTCCTTCTATATATAGATTCTTATTTTTTTCCTTACTAGGAGAGAACAATTATGTTACGCAGATGGTACAATTTTTTGTTTTTATGTAGAAGGTACAATTTTCTATTATATATTGAGCGTTTGTACAGAATATCGGACAGAAAGCGGAATAAAAAGAATATAATTCTTTCAAAGGGAAATGTTTGACACTTTGTCAAAACATATATACTTGTCCATCGATCTAGCCAGCTAGCTAAAAAAACAAAGGCGTTCCTTAATTTATTCCAAAGGCATTACAGAGAACAGAACTGAAACTACACACTATTACAGGATGCTGCTAAATTAGATATGGCCATGTGAAGTAGGAGGGTAACCTCCAAGAGGATAGGTAGGAGCAACGGTCCCAGTAGTTGGAATGGTACTACCAACCACTGGATTTTGTTGGCCACCGACAGCATGATGGTGGTGGCCGTGGCCGTGAGGCCCTATAAGATGAGATTGCTTCGATTGCAGCGTCTCCGCTGCATGACGTGCTTTCGCTTGATGTAGCTCCATCTTCGCTTCCGCTTCTTTTGCTTTTCTCACCTCTTCTGCTATCCTCTTCTCTTCCCTTGTCCTTGCTACTGCTTTCTCAGCCTGTTTTAACGCAAATATATGAATTTTATTCAAAATATAATTCAATATATAAATATTATCTCTCTAATGACTCAAAAATTTCCTCAAATACTGATAATAGTAGTTACTTCATTTATTAAATAATTAAAATCACGCTCAATATAATTTCACAAAATAGAGTGAATGCAAGTTCACCTTATTAAGATTAAATTTTAGGCCTAACTCACCCTAAAAGAGTGGCTCAAAGGGAGGAGATCAGATTTTACGTCTAACTCACCTCTAAAATCTTAGTTCAAAGAAAGTTCAAAGGGAAAAGATTTTTAGCTCAAAAAAAGAAAGATCGTCCAAACCTTACAAGGAGTTCATTACTTTTATCATTCTTTTAACATCTCTTTTAACATCTCTCATATGAGTGAAAAATGATTTTCGATCAATAGAAATCAATCCACATCACGATAGCAACAAATAATGAAAATAATATACTAATAACAAATGAATGATCATATGAAGAAATGGGAATATAGAAGTACTACTATATATTGGGGCGTACCTTTTCTTCGGCTTTGGCTTTGAGGATGTCGACGTGCTCTTTACCAGCGGCAGCTGCGTTGCTTACTTTCTCCTTTACTGAGTGCATTTTCTTCTTTGTTTTTGATTGGAATTTAGTATTAATTTATTAATTGAAGATGTTCGATGCAAGGAAATTATAAATACGGTGTGTAAAGAAAGAAGCTAAGCTTCAGAAAGGCGGTTGGACTCTAGGAGTGCTGCCACATGTCCGTCATGCAACCGCCAAGCCTTGTTTGCTGCCACATCGCCCTGAAAAGTTATTTTAATATATCTAGTTTATTTTTTTTCAATAATATTTAAATTGCTAGGATTCATATGAAATATCTAATAACGTGTGCCCATGCTTATATAAGTCAATAATTTTATTCATAAATTAACATCATCAAGTGGTCGTGCCGGAGTGGTTATCGGGCATGACTAGAAATCATGTGGGCTCTGCCCGCGCAGGTTCGAATCCTGCCGACCACGTCTACTCTTTTCCTTTTTGGGTTATGTTTACGTAACCAATAAATTATTAAAAAGTTATATATTTTTCAAGTATTTTGGATGATAAGTTAGTAAAATTACATTTTATTTTTTAGGAACAAACAGTTTTTAAGGAGTGTGTTCAAACTGAAAGACAATCAATAAACTACTCGTAAATAGCTATATATTTTTGAAGTTATTTACGAAAATAAGTCAGTAAAATTATGTTTTACTTTGTAGGAATGAACCATTTCTCAAGGAGTTTGTCAAAGTTAAAATATAATTTTTTAAAAAGCATTGCATTAATACTTTTTATTTAATATCTAGATGCTTGAAATTTTATTTTTATGTTTTACAATGTTTTCTCTTCGAAAACAACTCATCTAAATGTTAATTAATTTTAAATTAGCAGAAATTTAGTTCGCGAAGACAAATTTTTTTTTGTGAAGGAAAAAACAAGCTCCGTATAGATAACGAAATTGTGGCTTTTTTAAAAAATAAAAATGTTAAAATTGGATAGACTTAAATTAGTTAGAATTTTTTATTTATTCATGATTTTTATTAAGGGACCGGAAATGAAAAGGACAAATAAAATGTGATGAAGGAGTAATAATATTTATAAAAAACATATTTTATCTTTTTTTAAATACATTTATACATGAAATTGAATTTTATTATTCATTGAACGCTATGAATAGCGTGAAATAATTGTAATTGTAAAAGATGTTCCTGCAATTTGAACCCATTGAAATAATTAGAGCACAACACACCAATTTAGTTTGGTTTACCAACAGAGGCACCGTCTGTACTTGCTTATTTTGACACGTACCTTCATAATTTAATTAGCTATGTTATAGATTAGCTGGCTAATTAGTCCATATATTTTTGGTTTCTTTTGACTTATTTCAACTATTGTACGTCTTCCAAGTGGACCTCTCCTTCTTCATAATCATTTGATCTCATATTTCATTATATGAAGGTTAATTATTAGTTTGGTGTTTCTTTTACCAACATATCTTAATCGTATCATTCTAGAGATTGTTTGGTAGGATATTGTATTATACAGTGTAGTAATAATATTGGACTTTGAGATTAGTAATGCAGAAAAATTTGTTATGTTGACATTGTTTTCATATTTAATATTTAGTCAAGTAAATTAAAAATAACATATATCGTATAATTTATTGTTTTTATAAATATTTATTTATAAAAATATCATTCATTTTTGTACGCTTTTAACATACAACTCTTATATTGTCAATACTATTTATTAATTATACATAGGATAATATCAAAAGGGTGTAATTTGTCATATCAAATAAGAGATTAATAATACAAAACGAACACATATTAGCTGTATCATTTCCTCTAATATACTGCCAAACTAGCTCTATGTAGGTAAACTTATCTTTCCACCAAATTCATTTTGCTTCTCTTTTTTTTTTTTTTTTACTTAATTAGGAAGCCTGTTAATCCACCTTCTATATAAACTACTCTAACATATACCCTTCTTTCCATATTTATATAAATAAATAAAGGTGGGAGGTACTAGATATATTCCCAAAATTCGTGCAGCTAGCCTTCATAAAACTAGCTAGCTAGTGGTTCATCTTTATGAAATGGAGGTCATGAGTGGAAAAAATATTTGTTGCTGCTTGAATAAAGGTGATGTTGTGGAGAAGTTGAAGAGGTTGGGAAGATTAACATGTAGAAAAATTTGGAAAGTAGGGAAAGAAGATAAAAGAAGGATTATTCACTCACTAAAAGTTGGAATCTCCTTGTCATTGGTCTCCTTGTTATATTTAATGGAGCCATTGTTCAAAGGCATCGGAGAAAATGCTATTTGGGCCGTCATGACTGTGGTGGTTGTTCTTGAATTCACAACAGGTAATTAATTTCATATTACTTTTAGTTGTGTTATTAAGTTTACTTTAGATCTTATACTAGCTTTCTCTAAAAGTCTTTTAACTTATAACGCCAGTGTAAACAATTTTTATACTATTAGGTCAGTTAAATTTTAAATCGATCTCAACTTGTTTGAGATTGAAGTAGAGTCGTTCATATTTTAAGATTCCATATTGTTGGTTAATTATATTCTACTTATTATGAATAGATGAATGTATATTAATTAGTTTCCTTTTGTAATTTTTGGAATCTAGGGGCAACATTATATAAAGGGCTGAATAGAGGACTAGGGACACTATTAGCAGGATTATTGGCTTTCTTGATTGAACGTATTGCAAATGAATCAGGCCACATATTTCATGCTGCTTTCATTGGGACCGCAGTTTTTCTAGTTGGTAATAATATAAGCTTTCACTTATTGAATTATTATTTATTTTCATGATTTAATTTTCGCTTGAATAAAAGTGGATACATTATTTTTGTTTCTATTCTTCAGGAGCGGTGACTACATACATGAGATTCTTCACTCACATAAAGAAAAATTATGATTATGGTGTAGTGATATTCCTCTTGACGTTCAACTTGATCACAGTCTCAAGTTATCGTGTTGATAGTGTGTTGAAGATCGCTCATGAGCGATTCTACACCATAGCCATTGGATGTGGTATCTGTCTCCTCATGAGCCTATTTATATTTCCAATTTGGTCAGGAGAAGACCTCCATTTATCGACTGTTGCCAAGTTCGATGGCTTAGCAAAATCAATTGAAGGTATATAGGAGAAATTTGTTTTATACGTTATCAACTTAATTATTCATGTAACATACAAGATTAATGAGATTTTTTAACTAATTAAACCTTGCAGCTTGCATTAACGAGTATTTTAGCGACGATAATATTAATCAGCAAGAGGGAAAATTGAGAGAAAATTCAATGGAAATGGAGGATCCTATTTATAAAGGTTACAAGGATGTTTTAGATTCCAAATCATCTGATGAAACTTTGGTAAGCTATCGAAAATTAATTAATTATCTCAAGTTTTGTGTTCTATTTAATTTAGTTATTAGAATTAATCAAAAAAATAAAAAATGTGAATTGGATTAGGCACTATATGCAAGTTGGGAGCCAAGATATTTAAGAAGTAGTTCCTGGCCGCAATATGTTAAATTGGGGACTGTTCTTCGCCATTTTGGATACACAATAGTAGCTCTACATGGATGCCTGCAAACTGAAATTAAGGTAATTACTTTTATTTATTTATTTTTGGGGTTGGGGTGTGTGCGCTCTTTAGGCTTCTATTACTAGAAAATTGAGTGTACTTGTTTGAACCTTACCTGCATTACAGAGAAACGTTCAAGGTTAAAAGTGAAAACTTGTTCAACTTGACGTTTTACACCTAAAATACAAGTAGGGTTAAAAATTTAAGACCAGTCACTTTCAAAACTATTATCATAAATTAGCTAGACCCATTTATTTCGTCTACTTTAGGCTGTAGGATATATAATTATCTATCCTTTTAGCTCTAGACTAGAGTATATATACCTCAACAAAAGAGTTGCCACATTTAAAAAATCTGTTTAAATTTTATGTTCTTTAAGTCAACAAGTACAACATGCGATGCCTAATTTTTATGCTATGTCAACAAGAGCAATATGGGATGCTAGCCACTAAAGAAGGCTAAACATACTAATAGTTTGAATCTAGCTAGAAATCTGAAGAGCTTTTGATGCAATAAATTATATTTTAGATTTAGAAATACATCAAAAAATAAATAATTTTTCTACCTAAATGTTGCATAAATTTCGAGTGCGGAGTTAAAAGGGTAAAAAGAATTGTCAAAAATTCCAAAAGGGCATATCAATTTTTTTTAAAACCAAAACGGTAAAAACGCTAGCGATTTTACCTTCTGAAAAAGCGAAATCGCTGCACTAGCAGCGATTTCTTAAAATTGCCTTTTCTTTTAAAAAAAAATTAAAAAATTAAACAAATCGCTCCGCACGGAGCGATTTTCAAAATTAAAAAAAAAATAACTTTTTCTACAAGTCGCTGCAGAAGCATCGACTTCCATCAACTTTTTCTAATTTTTTTTAAATTTTTTTTTGCTTTATTTAAAAGAAAAATTGATTCAATTTTTTTTAAAAAAAATCATTGACAGCGATTTTTAATTAGTTTTTGTTTTAAAAAAAATCAAATCGCTGTAAAGACAGCGATTTCTTAAAATTGCCTTTTCTTTTAAAAAAAAATTAAAAAATTAAACAAATTGCTCCACACGGAGCGATTTTCAAAATAAAAAAAAAATAACTTTTTCTACAAGTCGCTGCAGAAGCAGCGACTTCCATCAACTTTTTTTAATTTTTTTTCTTTATTTAAAAGAAAAATTGATTCAATTGTTTTTAAAAAAAAATCATTGGCAGCGATTTTTAATTAGTTTTTTTAATTAAAAAAAATCAAATCGCTTTAAAGACAGCGATTTACACTAAATTTATATATTTTTTTTAAAAAAATCAATTAAATCGCTGCAAAAAAAATTAGTTTATATATACACTTAAATTTTTATTTTTTTTTAAACTTAATTTAATCGGCTAATTTTTTTTGCAGCGATTTAATTGATTCTTGTAAAAGAATATATAAATTTAGTGTAAATCGCTGTCTTTACAGCGATTTGATTATTTTTAAAAGAAAAACTAATTAAAAATCGCTGTCAATGATTTTTTTAAAAAAAAATTGAATCAATTTTTCTTTTAAATAAAGCAAAAAAAAATTTAAAAAAAATTAAAAAAAGTTGATGGAAGTCGCTGCTTCTGCAGCGACTTGTAGAAAAAGTTACTTTTTTTTTTTATTTTGAAAATCGCTCCGTGCGGAGCGATTTGTTTAATTTTTTAATTTTTTTTTAAAAGAAAAGGCAATTTTAAGAAATCGCTGCTAGTGCAGCGATTTCGCTTTTTCAGAAGGTAAAGTCGCTAGCGTTTTTACCATTTTGGTTTTAAAAAAAATTGATATGCCCTTTTGAAATTTTTGACAATTCTTTTTACCCTTTTAACTCCGTACTCCATAAATTTCTATCTAAATGTTGCATAAACTCTATGTACACCAGACTTCTAGATTAAATTATATGTACTATTAGTTAGAATCTAGCTAGAAATCTAAAGAGTTTTTTATGCAATAAATTGTTATTTAGATTTAGAAATATATCGGAAAAATAAAAAAACTTTCTACCTGAATGTTGCATACACTCTATGTACACCAGACCTCTAGATTAAATTATATATAAATGTTAGATTATACATATCTAACGTGTTAGATCTCTAGATTAAATTAAATGTGATTTTTTTTCGGTTACTTTCTTAATTAAACGTGTTTCTTGATTACTATTTTTGTAGACTCCTCAATCAGTTCGAGTACTATTCAAAGATCCATGCATTCGACTTGCCAGAGAAGTGACAACGACACTAAAGGAACTAGGCGATAGCATACGAAATCGTCGTAAATACTGCCCAGAAATCTCATCTAATCATGTCAATGAAGCCTTACAAGACCTCATCGACGCATTAAAATCCCAACCAAGACTCTTTCTCGGCACAAATAGTAATTCAAACATACTATTAGCCTTAGCCACATTAGCCACTAGGCAAAAATCAGGTAAAGATTTTGTAGCCTCTTTATCAAGTGTAAATAATGACGATTCTGATCGTCTTGGACTTAGCCATGATAAAAAGAGTTTGAGGCCTACATTAAGCAAGATAGGCATTACTAGCTTGGAATTTTTGGAGGCCTTACCATTTGCAGCTTTTGCATCTTTGTTAGTTGAGATTGTTGCAAGACTTGATCTTGTTATTGAACAAGTAGTGGAATTGGGAAGAGTTGCGCAATTTAAGGAATATAGTCATGATGATGTGGTTATTAATGTAAGTTGTGATAATAATCCTAGAGTGGGAAGTGAGTTCCTCCCCTCCCATTCAGCAACAGATTGAGTGCTCTAGACTTTAGTGGCTACATTTTTTCAGTAGTCAAATGATATATATACATTATTTAGTGATGAGGGATACAGTATACGTATTTAATTATTTTCATTATAAATGATATACTACTTACAATTTTATATACCTTGTTCAAATTAATTTATGTACATGTGATCGGGGGCGGACCCACGTTAGGTCAAGGGTGTTCACTCGAATACTCTCGGCAAAAAAATACACGATATACATAAGGTATTTTCTGTAATTTTGTAGATGCATATATTTTGAACTCCCTCAATAACAAATAAAAATAGATGTTTCAATGGTAAGACTCTTGAATACTAAGTTGCACGCGTGTCAAAAGTGTGATGTTAAATCCAAAAAATTCAAAGGACCCAATTTAAAAGACTTATTTACACTTTATATTTTTCGAACCTCGTGAACAAAAATACTGGGTCCGCTACATGTGATGAGTTTTTAATCTCATGCTCAATCATAACTTCCTTTAAAAAAATATATTAAAATATATATTGATAAAGGGCCCAACCGGGTTCAAACCGGTGACCTCTTGATCTGCAGTCAAATGCTCTACCACTGAGCTATGGACCCCTTGATATTATTTATTGTTTTAACTATTCATACTTAACTTAAACGATATTTGGACTGAAACTGGAAATAAGTACTCTACCGTTTAAAAAAGAATGACTTAGTTTGTTTTCTAATGGAATTTGAATAGTAAGAACTTTTTATCTTGTGATTTTAAATTAAAGTTATGGTAAATATATCATAAT
The DNA here is from genome assembly GCA_027705065.1 of Solanum peruvianum. NCBI lineage: Eukaryota > Viridiplantae > Streptophyta > Magnoliopsida > Solanales > Solanaceae > Solanum > Solanum peruvianum. The sequence goes on along the minus strand of JAKWJD010001760.1, from coordinate 40,815,151 downwards.
ATCATTTAATCTTTTGCCTTAAACATGCCACACTAGATTAAAGTATTGTCTAGAAAAAAAGGATCGTTCTTTTTTAGCCGACTAAAATGGAAAGTGTATGTTATTTAACAATTAGATCACAATGTAAAATAAAAAAGATGTCAATGTTTTTATTATATGATATAGTGAATTAATTTGTGTTAAAAAGGTAGAGGCACACAAGTTTCAAATTTCATGTACAATAACTCCACATATAGTAAGGATAAGATTATGTATGAAGAGAAATAAAGGTAAAGGAAGGAGAGTGGTCACTCTGCTTCAGCCATGAGTTGCTCCATAGCAATACTAAACTCTATATCCACTCCTTATTTTAATAAATATTGTACAAGAAGCTTATTTAAATGGAATTTTGGGAAAAATAACAAGATTGATGATAAGCCACAATTTACATATCATGATCTTGATCTCCCTTTTCCTCCTTCCCTCCTCACCAAAACATTCTTGAAAGGTACTTATTCTTTTCCTTCTCTTTTACATGATAAAGAAATGGGAAAAAACTCAGAGGCGGATCCAGAATTTAGACGTTGTGGATTCTTGAAATATATATCTAATCAAAGTGGAACCAATGTTTTGAGTTTATTATGAGTTATGAACTCTAAAAAAAGTACCTTATTGGGTTCCGGATGAGTTATTTATACATATTAAGTGAATTTCTTAACGCAAATACAAGATTTTTACTAAAGCTATTGAGTTATGTCGAACTTTTAGCTTCTCTCTAGCTCTGTCCTTGTAGCTAATACTATCTATACTTAATCTCGTCGTGCTTGTATTTTTTTATTAATAGTGGTGAATGTAGCCTTAATGCTGCTGGTTCATCCAAGTAGTGAGTTCAGTATTAAAATTGTAAAGGTTGAGTTCATCAAGTTAATATATATAGTGTTTGACCTAAAACCATTGAATTCTGTTGAATTCGCGAACCTATTGTTAGATCTTTCACTGACAAGAGTTTCATGCATGTTCTTTAATTTATAATTTGGCTGATGATCGATACGTAGGAAGGGAACTGAAATGCTGCTATAAGGCCTCAGTGGATGGATTTAGTGCGACTGAATTCCATAACAGATCTGATTTCAAAGGACCATGTGTGATCATTGGCTACACAACAGAGGCCATTAAGTTTGGAGCATTTAATCCAGAAGGCTACAGAAGCACAGATAATTATTACGACACTTTTGATGCATTTCTGTTTTATTGGGATGAAGATGTTGAAAAACCAATGATGTTGCCTAAAGTAGGGGGAAGTGGTGCTGCTCTATTTGATTATGCTAGAGGAGGTCCACAGTTTGGTGCTGATGGATTGCTCATTGGTCCTCCATTGGCTCCTGTCATGGGTGGATTTGCTGGACCTGATACGAATTCTGGAGTTGGTGAGTTAAGGCAAGCTAAATCAAGATTGGGACTTTCCTATGCTAAAAGGCCTGATGGTAAAGAATCATTGTTTGGAGATGAGTCTAAGGCTGTTATTGATGAAGTTCTTGTGTTTTGTAGTCCACAAATTGCTAGCTTATATTGATTCTTCATGTTTTCCATGAAGTTTTTGGTCTTTTTGGCGAATATGGATGTCAAACTAATTAAAAGTCTTAGTGATGGAAGTGACTAGAAAAATGTGAATTAATATGCTAGGTCATAAAATGAAGAGAATCCTTGGAGCAATCATAAAGTTGTCCTTCTATAGGTCACAGATTCGAGCGGTGGATCAGCCACTGACCCTTTGAGTGTAGCCCTTCCCTGATCGATCCCTGCATGAACACGTGCTACCTTTATATACCAGGTCATAAGATGTAGCACTGTAAATTTCAATTTTTTTGTACAGAGATGGATGCAACATATTCTCTGTTCTGTGTTTCTCCCAAATTTAATTTCTCAAGTTATTCAACTCAATAATGAATTGAATGACTCTATACCGATAGAAATGGCCAATATTCACCCCTGCTGTGAACTAGCAGCTAAGTCAGTACCTAATTTGGAGATATTGTGCTCTTTTGGTTTGCTATGTTCCCAGTTTGCTACTGATGGAGATGTTTACTATTTCCTGTAAATAATTATTCATCATTCTTCAATGGGACCAACTAGTGGAGCTTTATTTTAAAGCACAGGCCAAAAAGAGTACATTAAAGAAAACATAGATGAGTCCAAAAAGGAGATCTAGATTTATTGAGAGACTATCTGCTTAATGATAAAGGGGCCAGACGCTTGGTTGATTCCTCTCTAGCTATCTACCTATGGTATTATGTCTGAACTAATAGGGGGCAGGAAAGATGAATGGTTAATCAGTTAGTGCACCTATCTTTCTTTCTCTTTTTGAGTTAATGGCTTCTGAACTTTTGATTACACTTTTCTAAAGCTTTGTTAGGAGGAATAGTTTGGACATCTTTTGAAGTTTGAGTTCAAGGAGGTATAAAGTAGCAATTGATTTGATTCTCACTTTTATGTGGCTTGCTTTTGTATTTCTTCTTGATTGGTCTATCAACTTCATCAGTTAAGTTACCTTGATTCCTTCCAGCATCAGATGTTTCCGAGGCATGAAATAATTACTGTTTAGTCTTGAGAATATCGTGAAGTACTCTTAGCTATCAATGATATATGAATTACTGCCATGAGCACATGATGAATATGACAGCAAAATTTTACCTTCCACTCTATTAGTTAAAGAACAGTGTGATTAGTCGGGCCAGTGGGTTTCAGATAAGGGGTGCCTTGTGAAAAATGGGTTTCATCAACACCCCTGAAGGTGTTACTGACACATCTGGTGTGGAAATAGACCTTAAATTTCCCAATATATGGGTACTGCTTATTACCTCTTCTTTTGCATTTGTAGTCTTGCTAGATTTTATTTTGTTGTGCCTAAGAAAATGATACAAAGTTCAACAAACGTTTTTACTTGCTTTCTTTTATCCTTTGCTTGGGAGTTACTTTTGTGTTCCCTAAAGCAATATCCTCTATGTCATTTGCTATAGATTCTTGATCATGATTACTTGGAAGTTGGAACTATCACAATCATATCAAGATATAGTCTTTATAATGCAAAAAAGTTGAGGAACTGTAACTTTTTTAAGAGATCACTTGAGTCTAAATTCTGCCTGTAATAAGTCAGCTGATGCATGTTGGCAAAATAATTTAGCCAAGAATGGAAACAGTTTGCCTGATACAAGGGGCTTCTCACTAGTAGTTCCTCAGTTGAAGTCAAAACAAAGTCCAAATTAGCGACCATACATATTTTTTGTCGAAATTTGCATCTCATCCATATACCTATGAGTACAAGTGATGCTATCAAGGCCATTATCAAACTAAAATTTAGCAAATTGGACAGATGAATCTCAGGGTGGATTTGGTTAGCTAGTTATCCAGTTATAAGCAGGCAACTCACCCTTTTAGAGCCTCAAACGATGTTTTTTCCCTTAAATCTTGATCACATATGTTTAAACACTTCAATAGATATGAATAATGCAATCAATAGTTGCTAAAGGGATGAACCAATAGATGATAGAGAGGAAGTTATGCTGATGAACATCAGTACTTTCCGTAACAAGTTTATATAAATATATAAGAGTTGATAGTCAATAACACACCTAAATATTGTTTCTTGATGACAAATTTATACATGGAAACTGATCAGAATGAGAACATTGATACATATCGGGAAGTTGATGAAGGCTTAATTCTATCTAAGAGATTCAGCTACGAACTTTAACATTTTTCTACGAGATCATTAAAAAACGATCATCACTTGGTATCTCATACTTCAATCACAAAACATCAGCTAGATTTGAACTTAGGAAACTAAACTCGACGGTGATGTAATAAGATCAAATGACTCTTAAGACAGACATTAAAAAGCTGTAGTCTCAGAGAACAACTTCAGATTATTTCAGTAGCATATTTAGTTGCATTTACCTATTCTTAGTAGATTCTTACATCAACTACTTACATTATCTTCCTGTGACAATACACCATTAAAATTTCCCAAAATCCTACACCGCAATGTTCATCAGAAGAGATATGGATTGCCCAATAAGTCGCTCTGGTTATAACCTTTATATGAAATCTCCCCACTGCCATAGAACTCCGTGCAGCTTCCGTCGACTGAGAAGGGAGATACATTGCCATAGCCACTGAGATCACCAGAAAGTTCAACTTCCCCTCTAAAATTCGGGAAAGATGAACTTGATGTGAAGTCATACTGATCACTTGGCTGCCATGAAGTTGAGTTTGAGAACATATGGGGATAGTTTCCAGATAAACTTCTTTCTTGAGGACATTCCTATATACAGCCACCAAAATATTAGTATGAAGTTCATAGAAAAAACATGAAGAAATGCATAGAAAAAGGAACAACATCGATACCTTTGAAGGATCAAGAACCATATTCTGAGGCATCCAGAGGTTTGCAGAGTCATAGTCCTCTATTTGTGTTATCTTATAAGGAGAATTAGTAGGAGTTGAATAGTTGCTGTTACCGGACATGTATGTAGATGGAGTTGGCATGTCATTAGAAAGGAGAAGGGGTTCATTTAAGGCTACCGTTGAGGTAAAACCTTCGATGCTTGAACTGCATTCAACTTGTTTAAAAACTGTACCTCCATGAACATCACTTGTCTTCGATGAAATGTTGTCCTTTCTCTTGATGACACGACAAAGAGCGAAAGGCCCCTGAAGAAATTTAAATAGTTCTTATATTATGCTCATGTTTTTTTTTTTTTTTGTAAAACTTCATATTGAGATTTGTCAATAACCTGGAAACTAGGAGTGCCTTGTGAAACATCATCACAGAGACGATATTCATGCATTACCCAATCAGTTCTGTCCCCTAGAGGAGCTCTTCCGCGGTAAAAAACTAGTGTCTTCCTGTATCCTACAACTGCAGACTTACATACAACTTTCTTGTCTTTCCCTGTGGCTTTCCAGTATCCAGAATTAGTGGCTCGATTTGTTCGCGAGCCATTCGGGTACTTCTTGTCCCGAGAGCAGAAGAAGTACCATTCCATATCACGTTTTGGCAAGAAAGATTTCTCTGCATCTCAAAGACATGATTATTATCAATATCCCAAAATACCAAGTTCATAATAAGCAAGAAGAATGAACCAAACCAGATGCTTTTAGACATGTTTTTTTCTTTCTTTTTGATATGTGGTTAGGGCATGTGTGTGAAAATAGAGATGCCCCACAGAGCACTCCATCTTGTGACAAGACAAAAAGATTAGATAAGCTATAAAGCAACAACTCATTTTTCAGTTCAAATTGACATGAAAACAGCAAAAAGCACTATTTCTATAGCTTTTTGCTCCAACAACATAACCTGTCAAATGAAAATATCATACATGAAGGCAATGACATTCCACCGTGAAAAGGCAGCCCGGTGCACAAAACATCCAGTTTTACCCTAGTATGTGAATGTGACGTAGACAGTCTACCCTAATGCAATCTATGTGAGTGCAATTCGCGGAGTATTATAGTTGTGAATGCTTAGATAAGTTTCTTTTAAGAGAAAGAGGTGATCAAGAATGTATACCTGGAAGGTCCCATGGGTCAAATTTGTACAAGTCTATTACTGGAATAACTTCCAACTCAATTTCAAGTTCATCAATTTTTCTTTTCAGGTAATATCCAACCAATTCCTGATCAGTTGGATGGAAACGAAATCCGGGAGGTAACGATATTCCTGCCATATAAGTAAATATTTTTCCAACTGCTATAACTACACACAAATTACAATATGAAATTTAGCTAAATGTTCAAACTGCACCGATTGAAAATTTGAAATATCCAAAAATAAAAACTTTTGGCTACACTGAATTTTGTAAGTTCACATAAGATGCAATATCCCTGGAACAATTCAATCATCTTCCAGGAAAAAAAAAAGGTTCAAAACTGCCTTATAATCCCACAAGGCACAAAATGTTACTATATGGTTTGTCAAAACATGAAAAAAGGTTTTTTTCTAGTACTATCAATTCTAAATAGTTCAGAAGTTACTAAATTTGAGTGATCAGAGTCTAAAAATAGAGGCCAGCTAAAGAGTCTATTTGAAGAGGATGAGAAGCTTTTGTAGAGTAAAAAAAAGAACAGAACCAATGAGCTTTTATAGGCTATGGAGAAACAAAAAGTTGCAAAAAAATAATAATATGAAAACCGAAAGATATGTAGCTTGTAAGCTTACCCCCACCAAAATCAGAACCAGATTCACACTAAAATCAATTAATTTGTGTTTGTCTTCATTCAGAATATGAAAAATCAAGTTTACTATTATCTCGTTCTGATTTTATGTGACACAGTTTAACTTGACATGATATTTTTAAAAAAAATTATTTTGAAACTTATGTTCCAAAACAATCTTCAATGTTCATGTGATACTCATTTATTAAAATGAAAGAGAAATTTTAAAATTAAATTATTTCTAATTATAATAAAATTATATTCTTTTTTATGCCAAAATAAAAAAAAATAACACATAAAATTAAATAAAAGAGATAATATTTAGTGTGGACTCAAATTTATTTGCATCTCTCATGCGAAACATCAATTTATGCGTAAAAAAGTGAAAGTACAGTAAAGTTCCAATAATTAGCAGGTACCTATGAACCTATACATATTTTAAAAAATATAATAAATCTAATATTAGAAATTTAAAATTTTACAAATTAAACTGGTAAAGCTTAAAATCTGAATTAACCTATAAAGTATTCATCCATATACTTTGGTCAAGAGTCTTTCCATCCACATCATCATGAGTCGGACAAAACCACTTTTTGGTTGATTTAATGGGGACTCAATTTTTTCATCCTATGGCCCAGTCTTCCAAAAGAAGTGCTCCTTGCACCAAAGTTTCGATATTTAAATTTTATTTTATAGTATTATTTAAATTTATTATTAAATAATAATAAAAATAGATTGAGTATAATTATATTATTATTCTAATATTATTTTTAATTTATTTTTATTTATTATTTAATAATTTTATTTTAACTCTATCTAGTATCTTATAACTTCTGATAAATTTATCATCTAAATATATGTAATATTATATTATGAATTTATTAAAACAATACAATACAAAATATGGTGCGGTGACCAAAGTGGAAACTAGTATTCTGATAATATCAATTTACTTTTTATTTTATTACTAGTATTATATGACAGCATATCTTGTTGGCCTGCAACTAATTTCCTTAAGTAACTTATAAAGCCTTTGCAAGCAGCTTACAAGTAGTTGTGCAAGCAGTTGTTTAAGTAACTTACAAAATAATCATGCAAGCAGTTTCTAGAAGTAACTTGCACAACAGCTTCTGATTTTTTATGAGCAGAGAGCTACTCAATTCATTTTGTATATCAATCTCAAGAAAAATAAAATCAGTAACACCTTGAAGGTAAATAGAGATTATATTATATTGTAAGCGCTCACACTAAAAATTATATTAACAAAAAGGAATTTAACTTCTACGTAGTGATAATATATAGAATACCTCTACATGTACATGTGGAGAGGCATATTCAGGATTTCGATATAATTAGTGTAATATTATGAAAATATAGATTTAATCGGTTGACATTTAGATTTTTATCATTGAAAATAGTTTTAAAATTTTAAAATTATATGTCCAACATTGAAATGCTTAATTAATTAAAATGTCAAAAGTGTATTTCTAAGCGAGAGGTGCATCCAATCATCGTCGCATTCTTCGAGTACACATTTATATTTAACAAAATATTAAAAAAAAAAATTACTATATATAATTTCAGGAGGAAAGCACAAATTTACGTGAATCCAATGACTTTGCAAATTTATTCAAACTGTGAGTAAGATGTGAGATTAGTAACCAAGCTAATAAATAAGGTCATTTACATATTACAAAATGGTAAAATACAAAATCATAGTGTGAAAGAAAATTTACACTAATTGTATGCAAGTGTAATCCTATTGTAAAGGGCCAGTCATTTGGTTGGAAGGATGGAATGATGGGAAAGAATATTTCATGACATTATGAAATAATTAATATATATTATCATTTTAATAGAAATGATAGAATATATAATAAAATTTTATATATTAGTCTAGAATTATTATCCTTATTCGACAATCAAACGAGTCCTATGTGTACATGGGCTGAAAAGGTAGAATAAGGTTTTGATATTAATTATACAAAGTTGAGATGCTGCAGTTGCTAGGAAATGATAAAAATGTGATGCAACTTATAAAATTATTACAATGTGATTGTAATATTCTAAATTTAAAATGTAAATATAATCTCTTACGAAAATATAATGTAAAACTCTATATAATAGATCATTGTGATCTTAACCTCCTCTAGTCCTCGAGAACCTATATATAGCGGGAGCTTTAATCTGAAATCTGTACCATTCAGATGGTTTTGGCTGTGTTATTTTATTATGTAACCTTTTATAGTATGGTCCCCTACTCTCATTATCCTCAAGAAAGAGTTTTGCAAGATTTTGAGATTAATTAATCATGTCATCTCGTAAGATTTACTTACTTTAATCCTTTTCACACTGACCAAAAAAAAAAAGGTAGGAGAGACATGTCAGAAATGTTCTCAGCCTGTTTTCTGAAAAAAAAAAAAAAAGTAGTACTCACATTACGTAATACGCGTTAGTTTCAAATAAATTTGACTCGTATTACGCTCTAGTTTGCTATTTCTTTTGTGTTATATTACATGATATATTCGTTAAAAAATAATTTTAATAAATTATTCTTATTAATAATTATATTTGAAATTTTGAATTTGATTATGTTTACTTTATATAGTTATTAAATTAAATTAAGACTAGTGAAAAAAGTGCATACAAGAATACTCTTAGATTTGTGAAAGGAGAAAAATCAGATATCTATCTTGGGAATAAGAACAAAAATATTTTTCAACTATCTCAAATGGTACGCAGATATCTTTCGTCATACTTTTGGGACATTGATGCTCCTACGTCCAAAAACTAGAGATATATACTCTTCACTCTCACGGAAGGACACATGACACTATCTTATCCATCGATCCGACGTCGGGCAGGTGGATAAGATTATGACACGTGTATGTTCATTAGTATAAAGGGTATATATGCTTTACTTTTTAACGATAATTCCAAAAGTACAACGAAAGATATCTGCATATTATTTCAAATAGTTCGAAATTAAACTTATTGTTTTCTCCATCTGTTTTTGATATATGAGTAAAAAACCATTTAGAGCTCAATTAAGATTTAAGAGTAAACTCTTCTGGTTAAATAAATGGTTAGTTTACGTATTATTATAGTTCCATAATTTGAAGAAAAGTAGTGTACAAGAACTGAGTTTGGCAAGTTAGGAATATTTTCTTGTTATTCGTTTTTGGAAAAGCCACATAAATTAGAAATTAAGGCTGCAGCCTTGTACGTACATAGAGAAGCTTCTACTGTATTAATTATGGGAATGATAAAGAAACAAATCATATGATCATATCTACCTTTTTCCTCAACTGATCGAATTACATGTTGATCGATGCAAAAATGAAAAAGAAAACCAAAGTTATAAAGTATGAATAAATTGATGTGTTAAATCATAATGATATTTTCAGGATTAATGTCTTCATGGAATTTGCAATAATCAGGAACAGGAACAGGAAGAACCACAAAACACTATTTTTTTCAATTAGAAACAGAAGTAGTTATTTAAATAAATTAAAGGATGCTTTAACCAGAGCGTATCTAAGGAGATTCTGGAGTCACCACTTACGTGAGATTTAAATTATATATAATGGTGTCACATTTCTAATAAAATATTTAAATATAGGTGTGTAAAACTGTGAATTCACGTTCAAAGTATCATATAATGTGATGATGATTAGATGCATTTCTCTATGTGAGATTAGAAATTTAATTTTATATCTATTTTACTTTTAAGAAATTGAGTAATATCTCTCTAAATAGTTTGATAGAATTTTCGATATTTTAATTAATATTAAAAAATTATCGGATCCATTGATAAGAACCTCAAAATTAAACTAGTTAAATTTATATTTTAGATACACAACTTCATAATAATAAATCGTCAAAATTCTATATATTTATCCTCCTTTAACTATTATAAGGATAAACAAATGATCGCACTTTTGAAGCAAAACTCTACTCTTTATAATTCAATTTTCATGGGGAGATTCAGATTAATGTGATGTAATTAAACGCGTTTTTGCTTTGTCCTCGTTCAAGTCATAAAATCATGATTATATATTTTATATAATTCTTGACTAGCCTTCTTTTTCCCAGATAATTAAGTCATAAAATCATGATTATATATTTTATATAATTCTTGACTAGCCTTCTTTATCCCAGATAATTAAGTCATCAAATCATGATTATACAATTCAACATGCATCTGCCGGATAATTAGGATTTCTGATTAGTCCACCCATTTCATTAGATTAGCCATATGTCACCTCAATTTTTTATTTTTTCTCTTCTTTGTTCATTACTCTTCTTTCCTAGTAATTATTTAATGGCTGAACTTATCAAAATGTTGACAATGTAATGTCCGACGTAAAATATATAATGGTCCCTATTAATCTAATATAGTTGTACTTAGTGGTGACAATCTTAATCCATTAAGATTTTGAACGTTCATATTTTATCATATTTATAATTTTTTCAAACTTTTGTCCTGTCTTAGTCTATGTTTATGCATTTTTATTCTACTTTATTTTTCTCTAGTACTCATTTAATTAGACTCAAGTATCAAAGTGGTGGTGAGTGGTAAAATTATTAGTTGGAGGTTGTGTTGGGTTGTTGTAACCTTTTCCCAAACTATAATACTTTCTTTTATAGTTTAATTGATATTACTAGATTTTATTTTTTAAAAAAAGCTTTTATCAATAGTACCTATTAGGTTTATTTTTCACATCATCTAATACATACCGATAAAATATAGTGGCAAATTCTAAGCATAAACTAAAAGAATAAAACTCACCGTAGACGTGTTTTTTTTATATAAGAAATCGCATAATAATATATTCAAATTTAACAAAACTAATGAATTACATCAACATCTCCAAGATCTCACTCTGTGCTGTAAAAATGTGACTTTTGAACAAAATCGTCGTATTGAGTTTCCTAGAAAATAACTATTTTGAAATATCAAAGAATTAATCGCTAAGGTGTCAAATCAAGCTTGGAATATGTGAACTAATACTCCAGATTCATCTTATAAAGCCAATTTCTAATACAAACAAACGTTAAATTCTTAGTCAAAAGTTTTGTCTTCTTATTATACTAATATTCATTTTTAACAACATTAATTAAATGAATCTATAAACTATTTAGTGAATAAAAAAAGGCAAGCCTTCAAGACACGACTTCAAGCTATTAGTACGACTACCAGTCTCCTGATGGGCTTGGTCGAGGTCAAAGTTATAAAAATTCAAGATCACATAATAACAAACATATATATAGAATGTTCAATCTCTTTTTTGTTTTATTTCTTTTCCCATCGTCGAAGACATCAAAGGAACACCGAACACGTTAGAGAGTAATCCGCTAAATTTACTCGTGGAACAATCTTGACCATGTTAACACCCTTATTGTGGACTATCTAAATGTGTATATATTATGTATACATATGTATATTATAGGTATATATATGTATATTTATATAAAGTATACACTATGTATGCATTGTATACATACATATATTTTGTAAATCAGATAGTCGTCAACTATAATTTTCTCTTAAATCATCCCTGCCTTGCACAGTTAAGAATTTATCTTGCTCCATTCTGCCTTATTGTCATCCCTATTGTTCAAACAGCCACATCATATATATTCTCCAACACTCAATTTTGTACTACATTATTTGAAAACACTATATATAATGTCAAATTCTGATTTTATGTATGTGTATATGTATATTAAAATGCTGATTAAAGAAAGTGATAACAATAAAGATGTGAGAGAAGTAACCTGATCTTCAAGTGGTACATTTCGACCGTTTCTCTTAATTGAAAGGAAAATTGGCCCTTTTCTTTGTAAAAGGTGTTAGAACTTTATTTAAAGGATAAATCACATGAATATAAATATGCAAATTTCACTATTTTATTATAATTTCTCAAAAAAATTATCAATCTAAAAAAATTACAAAACCCCCTTATCGAATTCATATATATCCTCTCTCGTGTACATCTCGAATACATTCTTATCCTAACTCTGATACATATCACTCTCATTAAGTAATATATCATTCGCAATCCATGAGTTGTGTATCCACAGGTTTTCTTGATGTATCCGAGATTCTATAAATTTAAGGAATTTTTAAAATTTGGGAAATATAGAATATGATGTAATTAACTCTTAACAATGTGAAATTTATGTCATTTTTACTTTGGTTACGGAATGGTAATATAAATCAAATATTCATTCTCGAATTAATAGGTTCATTCTCTGAAAATTAAGGCCCGTCAAGATTTCTTAACTAGGTTTGTTCTATGAAATATAGTTAATCAAAGTACATTCCCCTAAATTAAAAATCTTTACTATTCGGACATTGTCATCTACCTTTGTATACGTGTTTTCGTTTCTCTTCAATATGGAGAAATTGTTTCTTCTTCTCCATTTATTTTTTTAAACGATTGGTTTTTGCGAACTTGAAACTTTTAATTTTAAGAAAATACATTTACAAGTGACTTTATTGAGTCACCTATGCGAGTATAAAAATCATTTTTCTTTATGAGATACAAGGTGTGTGCATGACTATCAAAGTACTTTGATAATATTTGAGAATTTGTTTGCGTAAAATTAAGGATGATTGTATATGTTGTGGGAATCTCTCTGTATATTCATTTAGTTCGAGAGTACAATTTGTGTATATTTTAAATATTTTTTTGTTGCCTCATTCGTTATGTGCCAATTAAAATAAATAAAATTGACTCATGAGTATATGGTCCTTTCTCTTTCCCAAAGATCATTCCTATTTTTTATTTTTATTTTTGTCTTTGTTGGGAATTGTTGGTATTTTGAGTAGTAATGCAAAGTCAAACATTTATTTTCTGATCAAATTAATCATGTTCGGTCTTTGAAAGTTAAAGTTAGTTAATGTACATATTCTCCGAATTAGACAGAGCTTTTGCCGGAATTAAAGTTAATCAAGGTACATTTCTCTAAATTAAAAGACCTTAACTATCTAAATTGTATCATTCATCTACATACATATATACAAATTGATATTTCACTTTGTCAAAATACAAAAAATCTTCTATTCTTTTTCAAAGTTATTCTTCTTCTTCTTCTTCTTTATTATTCTGACCAATCGATTTATGAGAACTTCAAATTTTCAATCATAAGTGAATACGTTTGAAAGTAATTGTATAGCATTAGAGAGCGATATAACGATTTAAAACCTTATCAAGTTAAAATTGCTTTAAAGACAATGACTTATCATGATCAATTTTTACAATTACATGTAAACTCTTTTAATTTTTAATATTTAATATTTTTCTAATAAAATATGCTTCTATATATAAGAAAAAAATTCAACCAATAAATAAAAAAATTTAGCCACTTACATAACAACAACAATAGATCTAGCAAATGATAAATTTGAATTACAAAATTGAAGTAAAATGTGGACCTCTTTTAAGTGGTTGTTCGATTTTGATCAATTTTTAATCAAAATAAAAACTAAATTAATTTAATCAATTTTTTTAAAATTTAACCAAATAGAATAAATTTCATGAATTTAGTTATTGTCAAGTTTGCTCAATTTTTAATTTAGCTAATGAAAAATTGGTAATGGTAAATGAAGTGATATAAAGCACTTGGTTCGAGAGTTGAGTTCTTAGGATGAGGCTTGTATTTTCCACCGTTCATCCAAGATAAAGCAACTACTATAATATTTCTTTCTTCCTCTTCTTCAATTCTTCATTTGTGAAGATAGAAAAAATTATGGCTCTCAGAATGTGGGCTTCTTCAACAGCCAACGCACTAAGAATCTCCACAACTAACAATGTAATTGCCCCTTCCTTTTCTATCTCCAGATGTTTTTCAACTGGTAATTCACTTCTCTCATTTGCACAGTTTTTTATTTTCAAAATTGGGGGAATCTCAATCAATTGAGTTATTGAGATTCCTAATTTGCGGTTTTCTTCTTCATCTTTATTAATTACTTCATATATATGCTGTGTTTACAGTAATTGATGGGTTGAAGTATGCATCTTCACATGAATGGGTGAAGCATGAGGGTTCAGTGGCCACAGTTGGCATCACTGATCATGCTCAGGTGAGTTTTCTGCTTATAAAACCTTTTCGATTTAGCTTATATACACTGATGTGAATAAATACTGATACTTCTGTTAGTACATTTTAGTTGACCTAAGAGTGTAAAAGTTCCTCTCCATTGTCGGTGTATCTAAGCTATTACTTTGTTCGTTTCCATTTGTTTGTCTGGTATTGACTTGTAATAGAGACTTTTTGAATTTTGTACTATATGTATTTTTTATCTTGTCGTGAAAAGTTGAAATTAAAGAGTTGTTGAAAAAGTAAAGAGTCGTTCATTTTTTAAATGCTAATCTGAATATATCATTTATTGAATAATACATGTATGACATACTGGCAATAAAAGCTATGGTTTACTTATGCTTGTCCATGAATGAATTTGTACAAGAAAAACGAGACGAACTTTGGGTATTTGTGGTGCACTTTAACGAAAGATGAATGTTGGATTTCGTATACCAGAAATAAATTCCTGGATAATGTGTATACAAAACAGATTAGATAAGAAATGTTGATAATCTATGATTTTCGAACATTTGAATGTTTACTACAGGACCATCTTGGAGAAGTTGTGTTTGTGGATTTGCCAGATATTGGTGGTTCTGTTTCCCAAGGAAGCAGTTTTGGAGCTGTTGAAAGTGTCAAAGCCACCAGTGACATTAATTGTCCTATCTCTGGCGAGATTGTTGAGGTCAACACAAAGCTTTCTGAAACGCCCGGCTTGGTAAGAAATTTCATTCGTTGATAGAGTTCAATTGTTACTTTTCATTTTCTAGCTGGTTGAATGTCATTTTTGTACTATCAAGATAAATTCGAGCCCATATGAAGATGGATGGATGATTAAAGTGAAGCCAAGCAGCCCATCAGAACTAGAATCTTTGATGGGATCGAAAGAGTACACAAAATTCTGTGAAGAAGAGGATAGTCATTAACACATGAATTAAACTGCTGCTTAATTCATCTTGGACTAACTCGTCATGTGCTTAAGGTTGATATTGTTATAAGATTTCCCAGTCAATGTATAAAATTGTTCAAGCATTATCGGCATCTTTGCCTATGCAGTTTTATAATTCAGTCTTCTGTTATTAAGACCATCTGTGTCCTCTTAATTTCATCTTCCAATTCATTCTTAGACAATTTCCACTCTGTTACATAGATTTATCGATCTTCATGAAAACACATGTGAAGCATTCAAGATAATTGTGGGGGAAACTGCTATATCATTGCTTCAGCATGTATAAATGAAAGACCATTAAAAGGGTTAAATCATGTATTTAGTTATGTACATGATCGATCCATAGTGACTTTCAATAGCCAAGAATCAACAGTCTTTTCACTCATTATCTGCAGACAGCCTCCTAGTTCTTGCTAGGCCTAGTAATTCTCAGTATGCCTAAGTTAGAAAATATTGCACCTTGCTCTCTGTGTTAAGCTATTCAAGCCTGCACGTCAAAACTCTGACTATGTCTCATTTATCGTCTCGCGAACACTTTGTTGGATCTCAGTTTCAAATGATAAAACATGCATGAGTCCTTGACAAGCTAGCTAGAGCTCTTTTTCATCCGATAATCAATCACTAGTATTTCTGGATGAAGTAAAACTAGCAACATTATCTGCATTAGTATACATGGATGTTTGAAGAATACAAATGCACATTTACCTGTAGTTGATGAGAAAATAATGGAGGAGAACTGAAATTTCAAGTCTGCACCAGGACAAAACCTGTGTCCAGCTCCAAAAGGAAGATACTGCCCAGGCTTGGTTTCATTTGTCTGATCTCATTGAGGGTTAGCTTTGTTTGAGATTGACGATCTTCTCTTTACAATTATCCTCTTGTTCCTCCTGTAACAAATATATCCTCTCTAGTCAAATTTGATTAAATGAGTTTGAATATGAATACAATCTTGAAGCGGTGCAGGAAAACTTTACCACGCTAATACTCTTATCAAAACATAGAGTATTATGACTTCGACAATTCAAAAAAAGTTACAACTGTAGCATATAACACATTACACATGTAGCATATTAACAGAAAGTACAAATAACTCATTTTGTTAATCAATTACATTCAAAATATATTTCAATCAAAATAGAGTCGTCAAAGTTTCAATAGTGTATATACTAATACTAGGTACTTCGGTATGAATATATAGGGCTCTGGACTTAAAACCATCCGCTTTTATAGTCTAGAATGCGGCGCCTAAACTAGCTGGATTTGCTTGAATCGATAGGCTTACCGGGCTACTCTGTTTATTCAAAATAAGTATATTAGGAAATCCCATATATCCACACAGCCCACTCGTAGTTGGAGATGGGGCTCTCCGGCCATTCACTGACATTTAGTTTCCATATGAACAATAACAAGAGATATTATGGACATCCAAGACCCTATCTATGTGTCTGCTCAAATTTTAACGGAAGGAATGAGACTAGGGATAAAAACCTATGATAACCATATGAATTTCCCTGGAAAATTCATGTGGTTGTCGTAGGCCTCTATCCCAGACTTCATTCCTTCTGTTATAATTTGAGTCAGGTACACGGGATGTTGATTAATGTTCATTATTATTTTTTAGTTGTTGTAAATATGGAAACTAAACATCGTAAATGACCAGAAAGCCCTATTCCCCAACTACAATTGAGGTGTTTGATCAACAAAACGGGAAATGGTACTATTGAATATTAGTGGTTGAGGCATTTGGAGATAGTGATGGTGGAGGGGGATCAGATTGAATGATGGTAGATGTAAGGCATGATTTGTAAGTAGAAATGAAGTTGATTATTGTATGTGTGAAGGGGAGATAGCTATGAGTATCTATTTATAGCTATAACTTGTGTACTTGGAATTGTGTGTATCTCTTTTAAATTTTGTTAGTAGGATTGGTCAATATATTTTATTATTGGTCAATATTACAATAATGAGACCCTTTAATATTGGTCAACCTTACAACAATGAGGCTCCTTAAATTTATAACATATTCCATTTATATATTTGGATTAAGTCATATTTTAATTAAATATCTTAATTCTTAATAAAATATTTAAATTAGATATTCAAATATTGATGACTGTGTATATTCTTCCGCTATCTAGTTAAATTAATCATATTAAATATGGGATCTTATATTTATATAAATTCACCTCAATAAGCATTTTCTACCTTCTTTTCTAAATAATTTAAAAGCAATTCTAACTAATATAAATGCCAAAATTTAGAAACATATTAGTCAAAGATAATAGAGATCTTGAATCATAAAAAATAAGAGGCTAAGCGCATTGACTCTTTTATTTTTAGTTTACAAACATTTGTTGTAACTTCTTATGCAAATTTAAAAATAGACCAGTCAAAGATGATAGTGATCTTTGAATTTTTTTTTAAAAAAAGCTAACTGCAATAACTCAATTATGACTTTACAATAACCAGGCCTCTTGAATCTGTAATCAATATTATATCTTTTTTGGGAGAGTGAAATCTTTGATTGTTATTATTATTTTTTTTTCTAATCATGCAAAAATATTGTTATTATACTTTTTCTAATTCTACGAAATAATACATAAAATAATATATAATATATAAAATAATACTTAATATATAAACGTAAAATAAATTATAAAATTTATTATATAAAAATATAAAATAAAACTCTTAAATGATATTTAATCAAACTTATAAATCATGCTAATTAATCAGTAAGAGATATATTGATAAATATGTATACATGAAAATGATTTTTTAGTTTAAGAAAAAATTATTTTTGTTTCTGTTTCTCCCTTTTGTAAGAAGCAGAAATTTTTAGCTTCTTACCAACAATAGAAAAACTGATATCGCCTCCATTTAAAATCACTTTTACTGATTTGTCAAACGTCTTATTTTTTAACAAAAGTGTTTTTTCGCTCAAAATAAGTGTTTCTAACCTCCCAACAGCAATGACAAACATGCTCTTAGTTATATTAAAATTTGCAATATTACGAATCTTATCAGATGGTTCGTCCACATATGCTCATATACAGCTAGAATCATGTATCTTAAGATACATGGGGTCAAACTAGACGCAATTTGTTTAGACACACTTTATCCAAGTGGATTAGCTTGTATATATGGGATGCATAACAAATTCACTCACCACTCTCTTATGTATATGGGATATTCGATACATGTGAATCATACGAGATATATACAAATACATGTATATAGTATGCATTTGGTGTGATTATCATATAACAAATTCTCACTCGCTTCTCTCCTTATTTTAAAACTTATAATGAATATTATACATACATACATACGTACGTACGTACGTACGTACATACATATATACATACATACATACATACATACATACATACATATATATATATATATATATATATATATATTATATTTACGCGTATAAACAGACATATTCTAGTTAATTAGTTAACATAACTATAGTTTTCCTTAATTCCAATTTACGACCTACTTTTAGTTATAATAACGTAGCTCAACTTTATAGTTTTGTATAATTCACATATTTGTAATATAATTTGAAATTTCTATAATTTTATATAATTCAGAATTTGTATAATTGTTTACACTTTTGTTTTTTGTAATTGTATAAATTCGTTATTTTAAATTTATACAAAAACAACTGAATTATACAAGTATCAGCGAATTATACAAATCCACAAGTTATATAAACGACAACTTAAATTGTAGCTACGACCCGTAAATATGTAAACATATTTAAATTTATTGCAGTGGTTATTTGCGGAAGTTCTCATACATATATATTATGCGGAATGACAAACATTACTATGTTATTATTCAGCGCGGGTAAAGTTTAATTTAATTACTTTGAATGAATACAGTTTTACAAATTTTGCCATTAAATAAGGGACCCACCTATTATTTGTATACCTAATCAATCACTCTTCTCTTCCGTTGCATAAAAGTTTATCTGTCTTCTCTCTATTTCCCTAACTTTCTCCTAAATTCATTCACTTACTTTTAATTTGAATTTCACTCTCTCCCTCCTAATTGTATTTTCACTGTTGCAGGTAACCACCTAAATCGGTAGTTTTTATTTATTTTTTCGTGTATATATAATATATATATATATATATATTGCTGGCTTATGTTTATTTTTTTTGGATATTTTTTTTCTCAAAACATGAAGTTTCATTGCAGATGTCAAACATGACCTATTATGTCCCAGTACAAATCGTACCTACGGTTGATTCAAATCCAAAAACAATTATCAACGAATCTCAAGCCGAATTATCAGATCATATTGAGTCAAGTCTGAATCTTATGAGAAGCATTGTAATACATCAATCAATAGTTGTCGATGGCCAACCACCATTATTGGTCCATAAGAATAGACGTTCATGTCGATTCAATACTTTGTTATACATGACATCATTTGGATCTGATTCTGGTAATGAACAATTTTTTATTTTTAATATATTTGTATGATATATACATTAATATCAATATTTTATACTTTTCAAGTAGTTCGTCAAAGTGTCCAGTAATTTCAAACTGATTCATCCTTCTGTTTCAACATCCGAAGCGGATATCATTGTATACAACCTTCTAGAAATGATTGAATGAAGACCTAATGTTAGAATTACACAAGTAAATCAAATCATTATTTGTATATATAATCAAAGTAAACCATAATATTATACGAAATCAATTTAACCCTATTTATACATATTCATAAATGATCAGCATACATATACAAATCAAAACACTTGTATACTGACAGAGTAATAGATACATCCTTCTGAGGATGGTTGAATGAAGGCCTAATGTTACGCATTATACAAAGTAAACCATATCATCATTTGTATATATAATCAAATTAAACCATAGCATTATACAAAATCAATTTAACCCTCTTTATACATATTCATAAATGATCATTATACATATACAAATCAAAACGTTGTATACTGACAGAGTTATAGATTTACAATTATTTTACATAACAAAATATTTATACAATTACTTCAATTAACTTATTACTATTATATATTTATGTATATACATAATATAAAAAATATACAAATTTTAACAAAATATAAATCATATATGTTAATGAAAAAAGCACAACCTTTTTCTCCATACATATACAATTCATATATACATATGCCACATATGCAAACGATTAAAGTTGATTAACAGATAAACAATTTCATTATATTTGTTGAACCAACAATTCGAGTAGATACAAAACAACCAAATTCGTATATGAAAATTTCAACTATATACTATGAAAATCAAAAGTATTCTTTTTATTGTTCAAAACATGAAGTTTCATTGAAAGAAATTTTTTATAGGCGTTGAATATACAAGAATATTAATCAACCAATTTTTTTTATTGTTTTATTTCGGATCAGTAGTATGAAAAAAATAATTGTTATGGTGTTTGTATCATTATAGAATTCTTCTATAAAAAAAATATTTAATTTAAAACGAATAGCTTGAATCATGGGATTAGGCAAATTTTCTGTTACCATATTTAGCGATTATGTATCAATTTATTAAAAAACAAAGTTAATATTGCATAACAAATTAAATTATAACTATTAAAACGTAATTAGATAAACTATAACTATAAAAACATTATTTCCTTAAAGGACAATTTT
This sequence comes from Solanum peruvianum, assembly GCA_027705065.1. Taxonomy (NCBI): domain Eukaryota; kingdom Viridiplantae; phylum Streptophyta; class Magnoliopsida; order Solanales; family Solanaceae; genus Solanum; species Solanum peruvianum. Next base: position 40,794,241 of record JAKWJD010001760.1, on the reverse strand, counting down.
CACATATAACAAACAAAAAATTCATATTTGTATGTTATAGCAAAGTTTGCATAATTGCGCTCCATAGCAAACATAAAACTGTATAATTCGCTATACATATACAATTGTATAATTCGCTGGCCAAAATTGTATAATTCACTGGCCTAAATTGTATAATTCGCTGGCCTATTTCGCTGCAATTGTATAATTTGCTATCTTATTTCACTGCGATTGTATAATGCACAATTGTAGAATTCGCTGCCTATTTCGCTGCAATATTTTTATAAAATTTGCTTTGCATACAGTTGAATCGAATTAAAATATATGTATATTGCATAATTATAAGTGTATATCAAGAAGATATATGTTTTTCTCTCGCTTTATACAAAAACAGAAACACAATATATACACTTCTGTTGTATAAAGCTAGAGAAAATTGTATTTCACTGCAATTGTATAATTCACAATTGTATAATTCGTTGGCCTTTTTCTCTGCAATATTTGAAGTAAAATGTTTGTAAATTGTATAATTAAGTGTATAACATGAAGATATATATTTTTGCATGTGTATATACAATTTTCTTTCGCTTTATACAAAACAGAAACATAATTATACACTTCTGTGTATAAAGCGAGAGAGGCGAGCGAGAATAGAGAGTGGCGAGCGAGATTTCTGTGTATAAAGCGAAATTCCATTTATTTTAGGTTATTAGTTTGCTATTATATACAATTTTCCCTTCCTTAAATCTGTTTATGAAATATTTTAGGCCCATTTTCTTTAGCTTTAGGCCCAGTTTAAAGCCCAAATCAACATCCCGTCAACATAGCATCTACAGACTCAGCTTTTTCTCCAGAGCTTCTCTGCTTCACAATCTTGGTAAGGCAAGTATCCCCATAAACGTTAAGCTTCCATTTTACATTAAGAGAGAAAAACGATGAAGCTCTCACTGAAACTCCAAGAGAATTCTCAAACCCAGAATCACCAAAAACAATCACAAACACACCCACTTCTCCTCCGTGCCAAAATCCCCATTTCCATTTTCAATCTTCCTTTCCTTTCTTGCTTCTCTACCACCACCCATCACCCTTCTGATCTCTCCCTTTCTCTTGCCACCAGTTTCCCTTCTGGACCTACCCTTAAACTAGCTTACTCCACTGCATCAACCCCCACCACTCCCAGCTCCACCAACCCAATCGCCCCTCCTTTAACTCTGACGCTCAAATCTGGAATTGGGGTTTTTGGGTCTCCCAAGAACTCACCTTTAGTCATTTCAGCTAACTTTTCCTTCTCCCCTTTGAATTCTAATCAAAATCCCACTTTTACCCTTCTCTTCAAACCCCAATTGGGTTCCTTTTCGCTTCGTAAAAGCACTACTTCTGACCTGAATTCTAGTTCTACTGCCGTGGGTAAGCAGAACGGTGATGGGAATTCATTTGGGTTTGTTCCTTTGGAGAGGCCATCGAGTTTTAAGGAATTCTCGATGGAGGATTATGCGAAAGATTCTGTCTTTAAGGGGATTGCTGTAATGGCGAAGACGGAAATGCCTTTGACTAATAAGGTTGTGATGGATTGTCGTTGGGGTGTGAATTTTCCAAAGGATTTGGGAAGCAGGATGCCGTTTTTAAGTGTGAATAAGATCGGGATTAAGAGAGTTGAGGAAGTTAAGGAGGTGAAGGAGAAGAAGGATAATAATTCACGCGAAACAGAGTTGCTGAAAGGTATGTGCTTTTGGATGAAAAACGAGTTGGAGATGCTGCAGAGAGAGAATAGAGAGATGAAACATAGGTTGGAGGAAATGAAGATGGGGAATGGTGTTAGGAAGGGTGTTGGTGAGGCAGAGTTTGTAGGTGTGCAGGTGATTGAGAATTCAGGAGGATTTGAGCAGTGGAGGAATAAGAGGAATAGTGGGGGAGAGAATCCGAAGAAAGAGGTGAAGAAGAACTCCTCCAACGGGAATCGAGCTAGTGATGTTGAGAGTGAGTTGCAGAAAGCTATTAGGGCTGCTTCTTCATCATGAGGTTTGAACTGTCTGCTAATTACCTCGAGTAAATAGTTAAAGAATACTTCCTTTCTTAGTATGCAATGTATATATGAATGAGCTTGCTGTAACGTAAGTGTGATACTTATCTCCTTAAGGAGGGTTAGATTGATGAAGTATTTGAAGTTTTACTTCTCCAGACTATAGAGAAGGCTTCAGGTCCTCCCTCGCGAGCATTCCAATGTTAGCTTATATTTATTCCTTTATCTAACTGGGAAATTATTGTTCACGTAGTGTTTGGAATGGTTTATGGATTTCAATTGCTTTTCAAGTGGAACTTGTTCTTGCAATATAGTTCTATTTCAGAATCGGACCGGAGAATGAGGAACACAATAGAAAATGTTGAGCTTCATTTTCTCTTATTCCTTACTGGAAAGCAATCTTACATTATAATTTATGTTTCCTTACCTTGCGGCTTGCATCTACTTAATTTCTCTGTGAAATGCAGATGGCATCTCTTTTCTCATTTTGTAATAAATAGAGATGACTATGATTTGTTCAAAGAATAAATAGAGATAACTGTGGTTTGATTCTTTGCTCATTCAGTATATCATTTACATAAAACTTTCATCATGTTTATGTTTCTATCAACAAAAAGCAACACCTTGCCATTTCAATAGCAAAGAAGATTAGGAGTTCCATTTCTGGCTTATATGTACTATGTTAATGCAATAAAGACACTTCAAGCAGGTTGTTTTTGGTAAAAATGGTCTCTCTTTGGTACTTCATTCCCCTTAGCCGCTACTAGCTTCCTCCTTTTCATCCTTTTCGACTTTCCCCTTCCCTTGGTCTGTGAATGGGCAGGTGCTGAACTCCATCTGCACTCTCAAGTAACCTTGGTCAGCCGTCTGGAGCATCCCTTAGCTAATTACATGAGTACATCTCCACCCTACTGAGCAATAAGTCTCCTCGTGGCACCAAATTCCCCTCTCAAGTAGTTGTCTTTTTTTAAAATTTCCCACCCGGTGTCCAGTATTCACATTGGAGCCCGACTAAATCCTGATAAGCGCGGGGGGAAGTCCCTCTCAAATAATTGTCATGGTTGATATGTTGTGCATATAGATGGCTCATTGAGAAAAATATGACTCATTATTACGAGTGACGGGAGTTTCAGATGTGCAAAGATTGCAAGAATGATCTTTAAGACTATCCAAATACCAATGCTCAGTACTGTGGATTTAAGTGTTTGCTTTATTTAAATTTAGCACTCGTGGCTGCATATTTTTTTAAAAGATGGAAGACTTCTAAGCACCTGTTTGTCCATACAAATTTTTATTCAATAAACCGTTTGGGTGTACATTAAAGTTTTAAGTTTGAAAAAATGATTTTGACAAGTTTTTCAAGTAATTTCCCCCCTTCACAAAGTTTCAACTTCTTTTCAAGTTAAATGCATGTGTAAACACAACTCAATTTCCAAATACCTTCATTTTTTGTTTAAAAAAAATAGGATAATTACCAGTTTAAAAAAAAATAAAATCAAAACATGCTGGACTTTTTCTTCATCTATCTACAAATGGTGGGCTAAGGGGTGATCCTCTATGAGGGATTGATTTTGAGGAAGAAATGGCAGGTTCTTAGAGCTAAAAAGGGCTGGATAGACATGGCATTACCAACAGGTCAGACTTGGCAGTTTGTTGGGGCTTGAATTGTTCTTTCACAATTCTGTATATTTTCCTCTTCCTCATATTTATCCACTTCCTCTACTAGAAAAAGGTAGTCTAAGCTATTCTTTTGAATAGTTTGGGAAACACACAGTTCTTTAGTAGTTGACCTATTGTGAACAGCTATTCTGGCACCCTAATAGATTGTGTCAAGGGGGCTATATCTGGAGACTGCTGCTAGCTTTTCTCCTCCTGATATTATGCGCTACTCCTGAATGCTTTTCTTAAGTTTGGCAGGATTGTACTACGATATATACTTGTTTTTCTGTGTATAGATTGGAAGTAATGCTCCTAA